>CM021736.1:8607686-8760842 GCA_011075105.1 Heteronetta atricapilla | reverse complement strand
TGTGCTCACCGTAACTTGGAGGGACTGGTCTGTGCTCACCGTAACTTCTCAATGGCAAGTAAGGTGCTAAGGTTCTGCTGCTGGATTGTTAACAGAAGAATACAGTGTTTGACTTCAGGCAGTTAGTGTCAGGCTGGAAATGTTGATTTGATTTTGTGAAGGTGAAATTGATGTTTTCAGCTCAGAGCCAAGCAACTTCATCTTGTAAGTTAAATGGAAATTAAACTGAAATAGGGTCTGAGGTGGGGTATACATTTACTGATGGTTGGTTTGGGTTGTGGTATTTTTGCCAAAAAAAGTGTTTGGTTTCCTAAAGGATTTTTTTCTGTTGACTTTATTTAGGATTCAGTCTTGGTTTATGCTGCACCCTAAGGATCAGGGTATGAAATGGCTAACTGTGCAGATTCTTCCATGGTGGTGAGAGGGTTTATCTTTTCTCCAAATTTCAGTGTTTTCCTCTCCAAGTAAGAATGCTCTGTCAAACTTTGAATCTGCTGTGGGAAGTGGAAGGAGCCACTTCTATGACTTCCCCTTCCTGCATTGGCATGCTTACTGCTTTTAGGCCCTGCCTGGAGCAAATTTTGGCCGAGTTTGTATTAATGCAACTGTAAACACCATTATGGTGAACCATGAGCAGGAATGAGGATGGCTGCTTGTAATGTGTACCCAAATGCTAAATGTGCAACACTAGGTATTTAGTCAGTTGTTTCAATAGAGGTTCATTACTGTAAATACTTGAATGTGTCATCAGGGGTGGTAGGAGAAAATACCAGTTTGAGCTGTCTAAAGATTTCTGATAAAAATCTCTGAAGGTGTCCAGGCAACAAGATAAGTGGCCCTAGTTTGACAAAACAGAACGAGTGTGGAAAGATGGATGAATCCTGGAGACACTCACCTCCGGGAGCACTTGGGCACCTGTTGGTGCTCCGGTCCTTTCCCCCTCCCCCCCATGTACTTTGGGCTGCTTTCCGCTGTTCTCTAGCTATATCGCCTTTGACAACCACCAGACAGAAAGCTCAGCATTAATTACAGCTACAAGGCATCTTTGCCTGGCTACTCTGGGCTGTGCTGGCCTTTTGCAGCTCTCAGTATTGCAGCTAGATTTTGGCTGGTCTGTTCCTTGTGGTATTTTCTGCTTGTTGTAGGTGCTGAGGCCATGCTCACGTGTCTTTGAACACTGCCTTATGCTTACAGGTGTTGGTCAGTGGCTGTTGCAGTTCTGTTGCTTATGCAATTAACTTCCCCTTATGTTTACTTCATGTTATCAGAGGAGAGAAGCAATGAATGTGCTCCATCGTGTGCAGAACAGTGGGGGGGACAGACAAAAGTCAGGTTTAGAAATACTCAGGCTTCCGCATTTTTAAAAAGCATAGACTTTGGTCTCTGTTTCTTTGCTGTTTTGAATACAATGTACAATACAAAGTCACTGGAGTCAGTCAATGGTGAAGGTAATTTGCTAGATGTCCTTTGTATTGGTTTTTAGGAATCTGTTTTTCTTATTCCATCATCAATCCAGAAGTGAAGTTTTTGAGCCATATGAATAGAGCAATCTTTAAGAGTCCTCTTCTGCCTGTGCTATAGAAAAAGATTTCTGTTAATGTGCTCTGCTCAACTGTTCCAGCATAGCTTCTGCTCTGGAAAAGCTACTGGATTTCATTTTTGTTGTTCTTTATGACGATATATAACTAAAGATCGAAGGTAAGAAGCATACTGGAAGTTGTCTGTCTTAGTTCAACTACAATTATTCTTGTGGGTGACATAGAATTAAAAAGGAACTGATTCTTTTTACCCTGAAAGCAGTTTCTGGAAGCCTTGCAATTAAGCATTTTTTTTAAGACCGTTTACCATCTCAACAAGTCTGTATGGAGTTTTTTGCTGTTAGCATGACTGAACCAAATGTTTTGTGGATGAGGAGATTTTCTTCACTGTACTATGTGAAAAAGAAAGAATTAGTGATGCTTCTAAGGGTTATTTGGGAACATGCTTTGAGGTAGTTTTTTTCAGAGGAAAAGCCTTTTAAGATAAGGCTGAGGTGTATTATGAGTGCTTAATGAAAAAATGAAGTTGAAATCTGAGACATCTTGAAGTCAAAATTGAGAGATATCCAGCTGAAGAATGTAGGTGTGATATCTCTAAAGGAAATGCTTTTCCTTTTCTTAAAAAAAAAAAAAATCCAAATAAATGAAGTCTAGAATAGTATTCTCCCTTTGTATGTGACCTCAGAAATGAAAAGCCGAGTAGTAGTTCTCTTGTAGCTACTCATGATAGTCACAAGGCACGTTGTGTTTTGTCAAATGTATGGA
The DNA here is from genome assembly GCA_011075105.1 of Heteronetta atricapilla. NCBI lineage: Eukaryota > Metazoa > Chordata > Aves > Anseriformes > Anatidae > Heteronetta > Heteronetta atricapilla. The sequence continues at coordinate 8,758,539 of CM021736.1, read as the reverse complement.
AGAGTGTTTCTTCGATCTGCTCACTAAGTGACTGCTTACCTTAAGTATGTATTTGAAAAAAATACAAACAGAATATTCACTCTATGCATCTAGCGTAAATTATGCACATCTAGGTGGGCTTTTGTGTAATGCTTAAAGGTTATTATTAGAAAAACGTTTATTACTGGAAAAGTGGTGGGATTTGGGGAACTCAGTTACATTCACACGGTTTAAGCATTTTCTTTTATCTAGAGGAAGAAAAATTAAGTGTCTCGCAGTGTATGAAGTTTTTATCTCTAGTAGTCATCTCACAAAGCTGATGAGAATAATCATTGTAGTCATTGACAGCTTTGTGAAGTTCGGTCATGTGTATCAGTCTATGAAAACATCCTATGTGTTTAGTGAGAAAGAGTAGAAGTTTTGTATCTTCTGTATTCATCAGCAATTCTTAAGATATCCCTATCTTTCCACTAGAAACTAGAGCATAAAATAAGCAAGGGGTATGTATGTATGTGTGGGCGGTTTTACATTCATTAACATTTAATTTGCCTGCCAGTCATTTAGATTGGTTCTCTCATACTCCGGTAATTAAATTCTAGAGATTTAAACAGAGCAAACAAATCATGATCAGTACAGAAGATTGTTATGGTTCTTCGGAATATTGTACTAACACCTGGAAAAAAAATTCTCCCGTGGATTGTATAGCTGTGTGATATTGCTGATCTGAGATTTCTTGGGAGATTTCTTCTGGTATTTGAGCCCCAAAAGAACCTAATTGCAGTTGAAATTAGGAGGAGAAATTACATGCCTCTTTTGAACTACAGAAAATCTAGTCATTCACAGTTAGTACTTTTAAAATAATTTCTCTGTGCTTTCTGCATCTGTAAATAAGTTGACACATTGCATGTTTATTACAGTCCTGCTAGCTTCAGCTATAATAGTTACTGTAGACGGATATAGTAATTCTTAAAATCAAGGTTAGGTTATTGAGATCACTGGTATTGTAAACCTTTGGCAATGAAGGATTTGGAGGAATTTCTGTTCTAGAAGCTTCAGCCTGACTGCTGTTGACCCACTGATGAAAAGAAGGCGATGGCTTGATGAAGTACTCTTTGAGGAAGTACTCACCTAAATATCACTGCTTAGTTTTCCACTGGTGCATTATGATGACCCAGTCTTCAAGTCAAACTTTCTATTCCATGTACAGAAAATAGCTTGCTAGTTAAATTTTTCATCAACCTTGCTTATTAAGAGGAAAAAAGTATCTTGTGGCACTTAGCAGAGGGTCCCAAGTATGAGGTGGTTCTCAACTGCTGGTGTCTTATAGGCACAAAATGAGTGGGGAGCAGGCTGGCTCACTGCCACTTGGTTACTGTTTGCCAGTAACTTTTTATTCTGTATTGAATTACTGGCTCAATGAGTGCGAAGAATAAGATGCAATGCTCTGCTGCTAGTTAAGTCTTTTCAGAGAGGACTCGAAATTCTGCCTTACTTATGCACATACTCAAAGAGATGCAGTGTAAAGGCAGTGCAAGTCCTGCTGTGGTACAGAAAGAGCTGTTAATGGGGTGTGCTTGCCTTTAAAGATCGTTTTTTGGAAGTGTCTCTTCAAAAAGAAGCACTGGTAAAACTGTCTGATGGGGATGGAATGGGTTTGTTATTTATTAGTCGTCTCAGCTGACTGGAGAAAGTGACTATTGACTATGACAGATCAAGAGAAGTGAGGAATTCAGGGCTGGGAGGACTGGTGTGCGCTGCTGCTGCTGCCTGAACTCCGTCAGATCGAATCGTTCAGTGACGCAGGCACACGAATGCCTTGCATGTTTGGTAGTTGTCTTAGAGGCAGCAGAGACTGGCGCTGAGGGGCTGATAAGGGAACTCAGGACATGAGTTGGGTTATCGGGTCTGTTGGGAGCAGCAGTGCAAGGAGAGCAGTGGGCGGCTTGGCAATGTGTGGAACTGCCAATGAGAATAGGAGCCACATTGGCACAAAGGAATTAAACAACACCATCCTGGCAAGCCCAGGATAATGGAAATGAGAAAAACAGATGCGATGGATAGTTCTGGTCATGATGCACCTCTCAGCTGATGGGTCAGTTTGCCCAAATGTGGCTGCTGCAGTGAGGGAACAAAACTTTTTCCTCACGTAATAGTTTACAGATGACTGGGATGGGACTGTGTTGCCTGCTCGGAGTTGTACGAATACTGGGCTAATTTTAGCCCATTCTGAAATATTCTAGAACAATGTGTAGAATAGTTTTTCAGTGTATGTAACAACATAATCAAAATCAATGTTTTCATTAAGAAGGAATTTTAGTTATTTGTCATGTGGATTTATTATTACCCAATGTGTTATCTAATGCATGTTAGAAAAACTTACTTTTAATAAAAGCAGCACCGGTGCCGATAGAAGGTTGCCAAAACCTTCATTTTAGTTTAGGAAGCATTTGCTACGTGACAAAGCCAAAGCTTAGCAGTTGCGTTCTGCCCGTGAAGCATCTTCCATTACTGTGGCCTTCTGTGCCTATCTCTTGACAGCATGTTCTCTTCTCGCCTTTTGTCTGCTTGTCCCTGTCACAGTTGCTTCTGTTTCTGTGGTTTATCTCATCATGTGCTACTCCTCCGTGCATCAGGGCCTTCTGCATCCCAGTCAGACTCCTTATCTTGCTTCTCCTGGCCCATGCTGCCCCTACAGTGAGTGCTGATAGTGCAGTAGGCACCTGAGTCTGTGTGTGCTGGCACTGGTTGACACAAGTCCTACTGAGGTTTCTTGGAAAAAGGATGGGCAGGGCTAACACACTCGTGCATTTTTTTGGGTATATGTGGTGCAGCAACAGAGTATGGTAAATGCAGATAAAATCTTCATGAAACTCGTGTACCAAATCCACTGACCTTTGGTTGGTATTCAGGGAAAACAAAGGCAGTGGTTTCCATTGCGTTGTCTGTCTCAGCTGGCATTGCTATTGTGGTCAGCTGAGAACAGACCTGACAAAAAGTGCTTACAGCTGCATCTGTGCTCCTTGATGGCAGAAGATGCAAGTGTGGCTGTGGGTTGGAGACTAGACTAACTTGGGTAGTAACTTTTCCTCAGATCTGTGGAAGTACGTTGTAAAAACTGCTCTTGAGAAGTAATTCAAACTAAAATTGTGATGAGAACTAGTTTTTCTACGTTTCTTCTGGAAGTCTAAATATTTTCATTTGATGCAGCAAAACAAGATAGTTGCTGATGTGTGTGCCGTTCTGATCAGGGCACGTGATCGAGACTTCTAAGAAACAGTTTGTAAGGGGCTGTAGCATATTTAGTACAGATGTTACTGGATGACTTTTACTTGTTTCAGTTACTATTGTAGGCAGTGGACTATAGGGTAATTTTCAGGAAATCTAGGAAATAGGTTCTGTAGCTCATGATTATTTCCATGTCTACTGTTATGTTGCCTTGCTGCTATCCAGTCCTTAGAACAGAGCATACAAACAAATGGCTGTAACCTGTTCCTGCATCCCCTTTCCTACTACAGTAGGCTACCATAATGCATCTTGTAGTATTAGAAATGAGCATGTGCTAACTTAGCCATTCCATTGATTCATGTGTTTCATGTTGCCAGTTATGTTGCCTGTTCTTTTCAAGTGCTATGCAAAAGCAAGAAAATTCTTAAATTAGGGCAACTGAAGCAGATCAGGCACTAGAATATGTATCACAAAAGTTGATTAAAAAAGAGGATTTGCAGGGACATCACTCATCCTCTTTGTAAAGGAAGGAAAATAATACTTTTTTTCTAATGTAATGAGAAAGTGAATAATCATCATCCTTTATCCCTTATTATTTGTTGTAAGACACTGTAGCAGATTGAATGGTATTTTGACTTCATAGAATATTTTGTTGCAGACTTCTCCTTTGTTTGTCAAGGTTGTGTACATCAATAAGTGCTTCATTTAGGGGATATTTTTATCATGATGCATTTGTTTTCTAAGTGACACTTATTTCAAGCTGGTGTGTATTTTTGCTAGTGATGATGAAGAGACTTTATAACAAAGATTGTGAGCTGGAAGATTTAGAAAGTATATCAGTATTAACTAGGAGGATTGAGACCCCTTAAATGATTTTTTAATTAAGTAATGAATATATAGTGTTATATTGTGATTTTTTTCAAATTTGTAAGGGTGATTATTTTTTTAGCAGAGCTTTTTGGTAATAAATTTATTTTTTTTTCTTCTAGATAAAATGCAGAACTTGAATGAAGATAATGAGAAGAACAGTCATTTCACCTGTGAGAATACTGAAGACAGTAACAAAACCAATGCTGAAACTACAGACGCTTCTGGATTCAATGCTGAAGCCAAGGACTTGTCTGATTCTTGGGAATCCCACATCGGAAAAACATCAGACTCTCCATCAGAAGCATCTCAGACGAAGGGGCCATTAAGAACTCATTTGTATGAATGGGAGGATGAAACTGAAGATACCAGAACTGGAGAGTATATATTAGATTTTGACAGTGAACAACTCTCAGAGGTGAAGAGCAAGGATGAGGAGGGCGATAAAGAAGATACTGAAAATCCAAAGGAAGCCATTAGTGAAGAACTTGTGCAAACTATTCCTAGGCCAAGCAACTGTAGGACATATTGTAGATCTAACAAAGCAAAACCACAGGGGGCAACAAATTTTGACAAGCTAATGGATGGCACTAGCCTGTCTTTATCCAAAGCGAACAATGAGTCAAATAACGATGGTCTGAACCCAGCAAGAAAAGCTTCTTTAAGTAGTGGGACCAGTTTTAGAGGGACGGTTGGACGGACTAGAGACTACACTGTTCTACATCCATCTTGCTTGTCAGTTTGTAATGTTACTATACAGGATACCATGGAAAGAATTGATGAATTTACCACAGCAACCCCTGCTGACTTAGGAGAAGCTGGACGTTTAAGAAAAAAAGCAGACATGGCTACTACAAAAACTACAACCAGGTTCCGACCAAGCAATACCAAATCCAAAAAGGATGTCAAATTAGAATTTTTTGGGTTTGACGATCAAGATGAGGGAGGGGGAGATGAAGGTGCCTCTAGAAGTTCTGGGAGTTCCAATTACAAAATTAAGTACTTTGGGTTTGATGACCTGAGTGAAAGCGAGGATGAAGAAGAATGGCAGGTAGCGGAAAGGAAAGCTAACAAAAAACGAAGTAGAACTGCACCATCTTCATCACTTCAGTCAACCTCCGAGAGCAATGAAAACTGCTCCCAGGATAGCCAGCTTAATACAAATGCAGGTAAACAGAACTCTTCTAGAATACATGGTAAATACTTTAATTTAGTTGGCCTTTATTTTGTTCTTTTTTCAGTATGCTGAAGGGTTCATCGAACCATACTCTTGGGTTGGATATCTGAAAGTTACATTTGCTTATTTCTGCTATAGTCTTGTTTAGTGTTTTGTAGCAACCTTGAAATATGAGGTGGAGGGTTTTCTTTTTTTAAAAGGAGTTTCTTACCTTTTTTAGTGTGTTTTGCATACAGTGCCTATGCCTGGCAGGCCGATACCTTCCTACAGAAGCCCTGTAGCAACCCCAAATTACAGAGCTGAGGCAGAAACTTGTGCTTTTTGAATGCATCTGTAAATAGTTTGCACCTTTCTCAAGCAAGAGAGGCTTTGGGGGCTGGTGGAGTGCCAGTCAGCTACCTGGCTTTGGCTATGCCTCTGCATATTGAAGAATTTTTGTTTCCAAGTTTTCATCAGCAAAGCTATTATCTCTTTCACATAGGTGATACGTTCGTGTACGTGTGTTTGTATGTGTGTGTACACACATGAATAAAAGTGTTCAGGCAGCATTTGTGAAGCACGTTCTGGTGCCTTTCAATAATTGGACTATTGCTTGGTGGTCCTTGTGATGACTTTGATCAGGGCTGAAGGTGCGTTGGTAAAGAAGAGGAGGGATAACTGTGGGGAAAGGTTTCTTTCAGCTTTTTCTTACTGAAAACCTTTCTGAAAATGTCTAATATCAAAGCCTCATGCATGTTGGATTAAGTGTTTCAAAACACTGGTAATACTCTAGAGAACTTCTTGGTCCTCCTCTTTGAAGCATGAATCTGCAAAGAAGTTTTTATCCATTCATTGATGGTTAAGACTTCTGGCGAAATGCGTTTTATGGCAGTGGGGACTGCGGAGAACTTAAGTCTAGCCTTGCAGATGCTGGAGAATCTGTTTTTTTCCATAGTGCAAATAATTTCTGCTAATATAATCCAGAAATAAGATTTTGTAGGAAAAGATCTTCATTTCTGTTTTCTAGTTATAGTATTCTCTAGGAACAGATTTGTCTTTAAGACCTAATTAAAGAAGAAGGAAGAAGACTGAAGACATTGTAAATTTTTCAAGGACCAAGTTAATACTGATATTACATGGGAATATTGTGTTTTCAAACAAATATACTTGAAATCTCAAATTCATTATGGTGAGCAACTTGCATTCCAGCATCTTTGGAAAATGGGTTTAATTTACAGGGCTGCTTATGAAGTACTCCATCTGGTTTCCTTTCTCTAACTAGCCTTTGATCAGCTGTTTATTCCAAGGAGAAAAATCCCTTACACGATTAAGACAGCTGAGATGCTGATCCATCAAATCATCCTTTCAGCTACTGTCCTCTGGAGCCTCAAAATACCTCCTGTTTGCATTCAGCACTGTTCACAGAGGAAGCTGTTATACTCTGACGTATCACTGATTATTTCTCAGACATGTTCTGAAGAGATTGCCTTGGCACAGGTAGATGTAAATTTTTGTGGTTTCTCAGTTTCTTAAATGCACTTCTCTAGCGCTCAGGTAAGAGCTGCCTCTGTGTGTCCGCTGATGTGTGCTTCGCCTGTATTGGTCTGCTTTACTCAGTCGATTTCTGGTTTGGGTTACTGGTAACCAGGTGAGATTTGACTTTTGACAAGCAAAACTTGAAGCTCTTTCCTAAGTCACGACATGTTCCCTAGCTCAGTCCTGTAGTACACATTACAAAGATAGGGAGTCTAATGTTGCCCTGAAATTTGTAAGCCTTTTTGCTATTTCCTGTTGTGTTCTCTGACTTCTCTCAGACCTTTCAAAAGGTTGAGTTTTATGATCACTCTGGACAGCCATTTGATGATCCTTAAATATAATGATACTCAGTTTGAAAATATATCAAGGACTTCTGGATCTAAACCTTACATTGAGGTTAAGTAACTTCAGTAAGTTACTGAAAAAAAGCTACTTCAACATTCATGGAGAACGCAGGTTTTGAATCCAAATTTAGAAGCTTTCAGAATATGTTGCGCGTAAAAACCTTCTTCAAAAGTTACGATATTGAAAGGTTGTAGTGCTTGCTACCTGTGTTACGTGTGTGCTCTTCTTTTTCATACTGATGAATAGACCTACAGATCAAAATTCAGTGTGCCAAACCCAAGATGACAAGTGAGATGCCAGCTCTTCTCTGAATTCCAGCTCTAGAAACCATTAGACGAAGTTGTAATTTTCCCCCTATTTTATGTAGACTCCATTTTATTGTATGGAAACACTGTTGACCATGCGGGCTTATTCCCAATGTAGTAGTCTACATGTCAGACATTTTCATGGAGTTACCATTGGTCTCTCCTGAGGAGCCACCAGTCTTTGCAGAGACTGTGCAACAAGTCAGGGTTGGTGGCTGGCTACTGCTGGGAACTGAAATAACAAAGTCATAATGTCTCTGTGTTGGAAGGAACTCAGTAAGAAGATGTGCACAAGCAATCAGATGTTTGGTAGAGATAATTTTGATAAGGTAACATCACCCAAAGAACATAAAATCTGTGGTGCTGTGTTGAGGGCTGTCTGACAGACGGAAGCATTGAGCTGTGTCTAGTGAGGATTGTTCAAAGGCATACACTTCCCGGAGCACACAAGGCTTTTTCCTCTTTGAAGCTTAAGTGAGACAATCTCCTATGTTATTTATCAGTATGGGAGAAATGTTTCCCATCTGCTGTAAATATAAGACTCCTAGGAGCTTTGAGATGTGTCATGGTTCGCAGAAGGGTGAACTGCCCTGTCAGCTCCCTGTATCAGCAGGCATGGATGCTGAAGCCTAGGGATGGCTTTTCGTGTTGCGTGTGCTGGCCTCATTGCTCACTGTTTCAGCAGGGAAAGGAATGAGGAAAAGCCCTTTGGAGGGAGCCAGAGGGGATTGTTTACAGGGAGCAAGGCTGAAAGGATCGAAAGGGGATGTGAAGTGATAGGACATGAGAGACTTTATTGTTTGTTTCCTGTTTTCTTTTAGTGAGGTGTTCTGGGGGCATTGGTCTCAAGATGTGTAAAGGTTTCAATTTTTGCACAAAACTCCTAAGACTGACTTCTGAAGTTCAGTGAATAAGTAGTGTTATATGACATAGTCAGCTTTTTGAAAGAGATTTGGTACTTTGTGTTGCGGTCTCACAGTCTCACCCTATTTTTGCCTTAATACTAATTTGGTTACTTAAAATAATCCAAACCTATTTTTATGAAACATGTTTTAGAATCTTACTCTGAAGCATTAGGCAAAGATTTTCTAACTACGCTGGAAATGGGCTATTCCTCCCAGGCTGGGCGGAAAGTAAATTTAGTAACACAAGTGCAACTGTTCCTGCAAGTCGAGGGCAAGGAATCACCAAAGACTAGATGGGTAATGCTGTTAGTGCAGGAAAAAATGCAAAGTAGGTAATTTCAGTTTGAGACGGTCTCTCACTGAACTGTGTCTGTTCTGTTCTTCGCTTGTCCAGTAAGCTCGCCTGCTGAAGAGGTAAAAAGGCTGGGATGCTCTGCCTTTGGAATTCTTAGGCCCTTCTCACAGACTCTTCTTTTTTAATGGAGGCACTTCATTGCTTTGAACTTTAAACTTGTAGCGAAGCTCTCAGTTGCAGCTGAAGTTGCCATTCCTCTTCGCTACTTGCAGTCCAGGATTCTCTCACCCTGGCTGCAGCAGAGGCTGCCTTCTCTCAGGAACCACAGCCTGCCAGGGGCTAAAAATACTGATTCAGCTGGACTAGAGCAGAAACTGTGCTGGTATCGTTTCTGTAGGCAGAACACAGGATGGCTCTAGGAAAGAGAAGCCTCTAGTACCAAAGGGACTTAAACGACTGTATTAATTTGTGGGAAGTTGTATCCAAGAGCAGTCTGAAGTAAGGGCAAAGAAGAGAAGATAGCTTTAAATATATATGCATATGTATTTAACTATGTATTTAAAAATAAGCTGCAGTTTGGAATAGCACACCTGCATCTTTGGGGCAGCGCTAAATTGCTGTAAATAACTGTGCCATCAGTTTGTTTACTGCTTGCCCCCAAAGGTCTGGTCCTGTCTTGGTTGTCCGTGGTTCAGGTGATCTCTAAGATGCCTGACATACATAACTTCTGAACTTGTAGCTATGGGGGGCTTCATTTCCCACCTATTTAACTGGAACAGCCAGGACTTCGTTACTACTTGCTTTATTACATTTCTCTTTAGCCAATGACAATGAAATTATTACAGAAAGTGACAGGAATTTAAATTAAAAACTGAGTAAAATTATATGTTTCGTTATCTTAATATAGATTGACATAAACAGGATAGCTCAGTTGCCCTAAAACCTTGCATTAAATGAAGATATCGATCTATATTCTTTAATGTGCTTATTTTTATTTACTTCATGTCCTTCACTATATTTCTCACAAGCAGCACAGTAATTAAGGACTACAGTATTTTTGACTTAAATTACACCAGCAGGTATGTTGTTATGGTAGTATAAGCACCACAGCTTAGCCTTTTGCTTTGTAAATCAGTTCTGATATACCACTAAATGCCTGTCATGCATTCATTTTCCTTTCAGTGATTAAGATGAAGATGAATTTCTTATATTCATTCTGGAAAGTCATGTAGCTTTTTTATATCAGCATCTAGCACTCAGTGTATTTATGATGAGTGAGCTTTTTTTTCTTTATTTACATCTCAATCCAAACTAAATCAGCTTAACAGGGTAAATATTTCTAGCCAGCTACTAGTACGTTGAAGTCCTCAAAGCAGAGTCCTGTTCAGACTTCAGAAATCTCCTGCAGAATTACTGTCAGGCTCTAAAACAAAAGTGGGTTTGCTTTTCCTCTGGTTTTACCTTCTAGTTGCTATTTGAACATCTTTCTGATTTAGGTAAGCCAGACAAATGATCTTAAAGATTATAAACACCTTGAAGATGGTTGGATGGAGAAGTAAAGGACTTACATGCTTCTATATTGAGAAGAAGGCCAATATCCTTACCTTTTTTTTCCTAAAATAAATAAATAAAATCTATGTAAGAGAGCTGTCAGAAAACTAACTTTATTTTCGTTACTGCTTGCACATCTACTTGTGCCTTTGCCTGGCTAAATTTATATTAGTAGAAGATTCTCCCCGCATCATTTAACTGAGATTTGAAAATGTAGTTGGACACAAATGCAGACTGATTTTAGGATGCCCAGAACACCACAAAGGGCATTGCTTAAATAAGAATAATCTAGATTATTTTATGAAATTAATTATAATACCATTTGATGTGCTAACGTCATCAAAAGATGAAAAATTACTCTATAATAAATAGAAGTTATTTTTTTAAATCAAATTCAAAATTGTCTAATTTAAATGGGGTAGTTAATATCACACGAGTAGAGAATTCAAATAAGGGAACTTAAGTGATTTAAAAATTGTGGCCTAGTTGGTTTAGAGTGCTACTAATCATTGTCTATCACAATACCAGCTCCAGATCTCTGCTGCAAGGCACAAGTTGTTGGGCAGACAAAGGCTGATGGTGGGGGTGAAAACCCCTCCTGCATTTCTAGTTCCTTGCATGTTTGTAGTTACTGTGGACAAGTGAGTTACTTTTTAGCTCTTTATCTGGACTAGGAGGCTCTGTGTCTGTGGGTTTGTTTGACGTTCTGTTGGAATTGCAGCCAAGGCCTGGCTTCTCTGAAGTATTTCAGAATTTGTAAGAATGTGCATCAGAGCAATTGGATTCAACTCCTTTAATTGGGAAGTGCCAGTGAAGGGCTAAGTTGGCTTTTATGTAGATTCGGAAGTAGTTGTGCTTTATTTAATTAAAGGTAAGGGGAACTGGCCTGTATTTCTTTTCCCTGTCAGAGTTACTTTATCCAAACATCTTTTTAAAATCCCTGCTTACTTTCAGAGGTATTGTACGCGCTCCTGTGCTGATATGGGGCTGAAGTGAAAACCAGCCGGTAGGGGCATGAGGCTGGTCCTCTGGGTCCCTTGGGGTGGATGCGCTGCCTCACAGTGTTGCAGAACTGTCACACTCAGCAATTTAAAATAAGGTGCCAAAGCACTTTAGGAATACTTACATCCCTGGTACTAGCTCAATTTTCTGTGCTTCCAAGTGCAGTTTGAAATTCGCTTGCTCGGTTTGCATTGGATTGCCTCATCTAGGAATTTGGCTGGTCCTGTTTACTCGATGTGCTGACGAGTAAAATAACTGATCCAACCTGCTTGTATTTTTGCAGTGTAGCTTTCAAATAGCAGCAACTGCTTTGGAATAGATTGGTTTTCTACATGGTTTATCAGATGAAACAGTGCTTCTCTGTGCCTGTCTTCATTTCTGTTTTGAAATTTTATGGTAACTTCTGGTTTGTGCCAAGTCAAAGAACATAAACTGCCCTCCAAGGTATAATGCTTTGAAACAACACAAGTGTAGAGAAAAAAATAGGATAAGGATTTAATTAGGTCAGTGAATCACAGGTTTATAGTCCAAAATTGGTGAATAAGAAATACTGATAAAGGAGGTAGTAAGGAATACAGTGGAAGGCCGTTCTGGGGGCCTTCAGGCTGACTCCTTCCCAAACTGATGGCTGCATTTTTTTATTACTGTTGCAACAGCACAAGCAAATATAACCAGGCTGCCTTCATGAGACACAAAGTAAGGTCAATTCTTCATTCCTGTAATTGCAGTAGGAAATGTAAATCTCTTAGTCTTGTACTTCTGAAGACCTTCAGCTGCAGTTTAATTTGTCTGCTGCTCGGCTGTGGCTGTAAGCTGTGAACAAGCACATGTAAGCTGTGACCTGTGACTCAGAGGAGTACACGTATGTATGGGGAAACAGTAACTTGAAGATTATACGATGGGCTAGAGGTGCTATAGTGATTTTGGCAGTGTACCTTGTAATACATCACCTGCATACTATGACTTTTCCAGTCAGTAAACCTGAGCTCCATCAAGAGCTATGTTTGACTTGAAAACTGACTTTATGTTGAAGATTGTTTGATTGTTACATAACTTCACAAGTTACATGTTGAAATGTTAAATGCAAGAAATGCTTTAACAGTTCAACAACTTTCAGTAAGGTTTTATACTTTTTTCCTTTTGCAGAGCTTCTGGAATTCTCAGAGGATGCATCCGGTGTGCCTGAAGGCAATAAAAAATCCACAAATAAACAAGGTGATAAATCTAAGGAAAACACCAGGAAGATTTTTAGTGGGCCAAAGCGGGTGAGTAATAATACTTAGACCAAGTTCTTATTTTATTCAACTCTTCAGTGTTAATGTTCCTTCTTCCGTATGTAAACAAGCCTTTTGTCCTACTTTATATATGTGCTTGGAAAATCGTTCTTTTGTAAGATTACACCTTAAATGTGGAACAGGAAACCTTTCTTCCAGTGAGAAAGTTCTTGCGTTAGTTACTGGGGAGTATGAGATGCAAGTCTGAACTCATGGGTTGTGCAATGGTAACTCACAACGTTGATATGTACCCTTTGAGATGGTGCTTAAGGCAAAGCTCCATTAGATGCTGTGTACACTTCTTTCTTCTCTCCACTAAGCAATATGTATCACATTATAGGACTGAACCTCAAACCTTGCAATTTGGCATTGGTGTGATCTTTATAAGGACAAGTGCTTATGACACATGGAAAAGTAACATTTTTTTTTCTTAAAAAAGAAAAGCAACCCCAGATCCCATGCTACTGTATACCCCAACTGTGTAGCATTCAGTATGAGTTTGCCATTTCATGTTGTGAACAGAGCTTACTTATTTTGCTAATGCTAGGTGTGGTTTATTTTACCTGTTATTATAGGTCACTCAGTATTTTGAGGCTTTTGAAGAAGTGCATACAGCAAAAATTATGTTCAGCTGTTCAGTTGAAAGTTTACGGTACCGGGATCCATGTGATTTCCATTAAATGAAGTTATTATGACAATTGTCCAGGACACCTATTTTTAGCGTCTGCGGCCTTTTAACATGCTTTTTGCATCGCACATTCCCATTGTCTGGACTAGAGTGTAGTTGTCTCACAGTTGTTGCAATCCAGAACTGGGGTAATAAGAGAGAGAGGGAACTGGAGATGGAAAAGCACTTGTATTTTGTCTTTGACTTTGATTTCCTTAAATTTTACAAGGCCCAGCAGTTGTATGCTTGAATGTAAACTTTTATATGCAGAGGAGTTTGTTCAGTAGTCTAATAATTCTAAGAGATATTTTTTTTTAATCCTTTGATATTTTCTCTGAAGCAGTCTAATGATGATGTAATGCTAGAAGATCCCATAAAGCTAGTTAATTTATTGTATTGTAAAGTATCTTCACTTCAAGTTATTTTAAGATTTTTTGTTTTGAGAACGAAGTCATCTTTTTTATCCCTCCAGCTGTGTTGATATATAATAATTTTACATATCAAATGTGGATTCATGGGTAGAAGAAGGAGGGCAAATTTGTAATATTTTTCAAAACACACATGGGAATATTTTAATTTCAGGGGATGTGTGATCACTAAGTATTTTCAGTTGTAATGCCCTTCTGAAAAGAAATACTGCTTCTTGGTGCCTGGTGCCTTGGGCAGAATGAGGAGCCCTTGGCTGCTGACTCTTGCTTCTAGAGTTTCAAGTCAGGCTGTCGATAAGTGAAGAAGGTTTCTTTTAAAGAACAGAAATATTTACTTAAGACTGGAGTTCCTCTGCTTCTGCTGATAATATCTTTTTACAAAAGATCAGCTTCTTCTCAGGGAACATGTTAGAGCAGACTGAGAAACAGAAATACCGAGAATATAAATTTGACTGAACCTGTTTTGCTGTATTCTCAGCAGTGTAAAACAGCTCTGGGTGTTCTGCTGAATATGGATTTTGTGCATGTGTTTAAGTACTAATATACCTCACATACTGCTCTGATAACTTTTTATTTTGTTTTTGAATGTCTATACTTGAAATACTTGCAGGTTTTAATTAATTTTGAATGTATATGTGGGGAAAACCTTACAGCAGTATTGTATTATATGGGGAAAAACTGATTCCACCCTGAAGATTCTCAGTTGGGAATAAACTTAATTCAAGTGTGAGATGTGAGAATTAAGCAACCTTTTTGACCCTGCTGTGGTATAATGGACATAGAAGTAGAAATTGCTGTAATTGCAATTCAGATTTTAAACTTTAATGTTCTCTAATCATACAGCTGTTACATGGAGTTAATAATAATAAAAAAAGCTTGTAAAGCTTCTGGTGGTAATTAGAGGTGCTATAATTATCGTCCTAAATTATAGATATAAACTCTTAATCTCAATTCTATTTTAATGGAATTTTCTTTCTGGGAAGGGAAAGAAATGAACTAGAAGTACTAGCCTGACCTTAACTACCTGATCTTAATAAAAATACAGTAAAATAAAATTCTTGCATCTTCTCATCTTTTTTTCTTTCTTGTAGTAACTAGTAGTTAAAGTATTAATTATTTTCTGCTAGGTGATGTTAGAGGTATGGCACTTTGTGTCACGCTGAGCTGAAAAGTAAACAGCTCTATTACTCAGGAAGCAACAGGTGGTATTGTTAAACTTCAGTAAATCCAGAAAGCTGAAGAAGTTTTTTTTTTTTTTTGGTCTGTAATCAGTAGGGCTCTTGCTAACATTCATGCTCTTTGAAATCCAACTTTCACGCTCCAATATTCAAGTCCAGTTCTTGAAATTTGGAGCATTTGCGTAATAAACGATTACAGACATTAATGATTGCTTCCAATGTCCATAGCAAATACGGGTTTCAAAAACTGCTTTTAATATAAGAAACCTCACTAAAATCACTGACTATTCATACACATAATGAGCTTGAAAGTTGCAGTAGTGTGTACTTTATGTTATGTATGTGAAGTCTTAACCTGAATTCTGCTTTTAAGTGACTTAATTCTCTTCATCCTGAGCCTGATTTACAAAGGGGATATTATACTGTAGCAACGTAATTATGTACTTACAGCATAAAATATTAGCGTTACTTGACTTGCAAATTATGGGTGTGAAACCTGCATGAGTAACATCTGCAAAAGTTTGTTTGCAGCTGTCTACGATTTTAGTTCAACTTGTTCAGTAACTCGCTGCCCAGGTAGTAAGTCTTGGAGCTCTGTTTGCCTGTGGTATGCTTACCTACTGGTCCTGCAGGGCTTAGTTCACCTTCCACAGATGAAACTATTTCTCAAGTGTGCAAGAACTTTTTGGTTGTGGTGCTCCAAATCTACTCAAGAGTAAAGACTTGAAAATAGGAACCATTTTTTTTTTTTTCCTGAGATTTCTTGCTTCTGCCTGTCTCACCACAAATTTGGGCTGGAGTCAGCAAATAACAGTCAGTTCTGCAGGAGCATTTAGTACAGTTCTCAGTGGTCTTATGCCATGCCACTAAATAGGAAGCTGGAATGAAGCCTTAGAAATAGAAAAGAGCGAAGTAGTGTATCTTCAGACTTAATCTTTTGATTATCCTTAGCAAGTTGATGAGTATGTCTGGTGTATGTGCCAGAGCTGTATTATTAGTTCAGTGTTTCTCTTGTCTGGCATGCCATTTAGGACCACTTGGTCCGCTGAATCCCAAATGGGTTTTGGGATTGCCCTCTGCTCTTAAACCTTAAATGTATGATCAGGGATGCCCTGTAATGTGCTGGTCCATAGCCTTTGGCTATGGGAGGCCAGCCTAGGCAAGGTGAATATGGATTACCTTTGAATATTCCAACGCAAGATTGTAAATAGAGTTACTTAGCTTAATTAAAAGATATGGAAGCCTTTCAGCTTAAGGGGCCAGGGAGCAGGGGGAAGACTAATCCTGTTGGTGCTCTTCAGTGCTGCTAAGACATATGGGAAGACTTAATGTGTTACATGAAGTAGGATAAAGGAGGTATAACAGAAAAAAAGAGTTCTCCTTCAAGTAGATATGCACCTAAACAGCTTGTGTTGTGTTTTCTCAAATGGGGGACAAGTAGTGTAAAATTTCAAGGTACTAGGTCAGTGCTGTGTCAGGATTTCAGTGGTTCTGTGCTCTAGAATAAGGCAACTTTGGAAATTAGTCTTTTTGAATTAACTTCTTAGATGTTGTTTTTTTTTTTTTTGCACTATTTCAAAATAAAACATTTTCGCGTAAGTTTCATAAAACTTCTGTGCTAGTATTGACAAAATTCACTTTAGTACAAAAGCCTGTCACTTTCCTGAGAGATCAAAACATCTACTTGTTATGATTGGAAACATGAGGAAGTGGGTGCTTGCTACGAGGACGGTCTGCATCAGGGATTCATGGGCAAGTGTTCAAATTAAAAACTAACGTGACTTATTAATGACTTGTGATGTCAGTTAAAATTTGTACATTTGTCTTAACGATTCACTCTTGCAATGGCAACTGGATGTTTATAAACAAATTTAAACTGCCTTAAGTATCTCCTCTTTTCTTGATATATTTTTTAAAATAAGTATAATGTTTTTTAAACTCACGTGCTGAGATTTTGCTCCTAGAAAATCTCAGTTTTGTGACTGTAAAATACATCTGCCTGATGTACATAGTGAATGGGATGAAGAACATACAGCTATGTGGGCTTTTTTGTTATACATTTGTTGCATTGTGTGGGAAAAGGTATGGAAAAAACCTCTTCACCACTGATGCTCTCATTGTGTTTCATTTGTGCCACTCACTCAAGTGCTGGACCATGAAGTTCCCCTTGCAAAGCACTTCCATTGGTTTTAATGTATAGCATATTGCCTAAATTATTCCACCAGCATAGAATGCATTAGCTAGGAAAAGTTGATCTTGTTGTGCATTAAAAGATAAAAGAAAATTCTAGGAATGTTTTGGTTGAAAAAGGAGGGAGGGGGAAAAAAAAGAAACTTGACAGGAGTATTTGATGAAGCTGACTTGGCTGTCCTTTTGCCGTACCTGCTCATTCCTGTCCCCTTCTTCCTGCAGTTTCATAAGGTACTGAACTGAACGTAAGGTACATATTGAACTAACGCGAGCAACTGACATGTGTTTAGAAAATAACCCAGTAAAAGGAAGCATTTAACACCAATCCCAGTCTGGTTCACAAGGAGACTGTGGACAATTGTATCTGCTCAGTTAAGGGAACCAAAGAAGAGGAATTAAGTCATCTTAACCTGGTTAAGTCAACATTGCAACTGAGAAATGCTCACTAAACACAGCCGACGTTAGAAGGATTACATGCATTACTTTGATCAAGTGGCATTAATAGATTTAGGCATGACAGTAATGTTGAATGCATGAATGAAATCATTGCTGAATTCAGACGTGGCTTAGCCCAAAGACTGCTTCTGAACTCTGTGGCCAAGATAGATCTGGTTTAGTCATAACCCTCGAGACGCACTTCATGTTTTATTTGAGTTTTAGGACTAAGTGCTGTGTTCCGCTACAGCAGGATACAGAAACTTGTGTGAATTTTCAAAGCATGTTTTTTTGGATCGATCAATTGTAAGGGTGTGTCAAATCACTGCTGTTTGAAGAGCACAAATTTTCAGGTAAATCGGCTATCTTAGTGAGTGCTGAGCCAGTGAAAAATATTTTTTCTCCTTGCATGAGTTCAGTGTGACTTGCAAATAGCAGGTAGCTTGTTATTTAATCGCATCTTTCTTGTGCTGTGAGCGTTTTTTTTCCGAGTAAATTTTTATCGAGTTCTTCCATATTTCTATTATAAATTTTAGGCACTGTGAGAAATTGAAAATAAAAATTACATGTGATCCTGTTGTTCCTGATAGGAGTTGTGGTAATGCAAGTTTCAGCATATAACCTGCAAGATATTTTACAGGCGGATGTGAGCTTTTTCCCCTGGTGCTTCATGCTGACTAGAAGCTATAAATACCAGCTTGAAACAAATGCTGTGTCTAGGTTTACTTGCAGTCCAACATGAAATGCTTCTACCTGATCTTTGTAAGAATTTTGAAATTGAGTAAGTAAGAAACCATGTGTGTCTGTGGGTTTGACTAATTAACCTTACGGCTCACAAGGCAATGACGTGTGTGTGGGAGGGCAAAGAAACTCTGTGGTGAGCTGTAGTTTTCCACTGTGCTTGTGTGATACTTTACAGTAGATGTTTATTGAAGATACCCTGCAAGTAGCGTTTATTTTTGCTTGCTTGCAAATGAATGTGCATTTCCCCAAATCAAACTGAATTTTTAAGGATCTCTTTTACTTTTGATATTTAATATATGTGAAGATTAAATGCTACAACCTCGGTTGGTTTTGGTTAATTATTTTTCCATAGCTTAAATTAAGTGAATAGTCTTTGAAAAACAGCAGAGGAAATGTAATTCTAAAGTTGTGCTACATCAGTTGTAACCCTTTCCATAAATTTAACCATGGGGCAGAGTAGACTGGTCAGAACTAATTCTAAAAACAACTGCTTATGCTGAACTTGCATAACCATTAGAAAAAAGAGTATCCCACCAGCAGGATGAACAGTTATAGCAGGGCACTTTTGGGGGTGATTTTTAAATAGCTGATGCTAAACACATTGAACTGTTTTTCTGCATCCTAATTTAGAATGTCAAAATAACATTTTTTTTAACAGGGAAAATTATTAGTTGACATTTGCTATTTTGACTCTGTGGAGGAGTTGAGCTGAATTTTGACAATCAAAATATTCTGTAGAACGCCTGGCTTCGATCAGTGTGGTGTTAAGCCAGCAGTGTGTTTCATCAGCAGTTTGACAAACAGCAGTGGTCGGATCTGACAACCTGTGACAGCATGTTGCTGCTTCTGCAGTAAATTTCTTTCATTTACTGGCTGGTGCTTCTGGCAGATGGTCTGCCCAGTCCTGAGCCTGAACTGTTTCTGTGGGTTTTGTGTTTTGTCCAAAAACTATTAGTTGCAATGATGAATGACTGATGAGCTGTTCTAAGTGCTAACCAATGATAAACAGTTTGTGTACTTCAAGCAACTCCTATATTGCTGAAACAAAAATGAGTTTAGTAAAGATGAAAAAAGTGCTTCTAAAATGATTCATTAAAACCAAAGTTTCATATTGATACAGTTATTTCAGTAAACCTTTGAAAAAAACAGAAAAACAGATTCTGCGCTAAGCATCTGTGTTTCGTACCAACTTCCTACTGCTTATTATTAGCATTTTTCTTATATTATTGCTGTAAGTAGATGAAGACTCCTGCCAAGCCACCCCACTTCTCCCGTGCGGTGTAAAGGAAGGGCTTACCGGGCTGAGGCATGGCTTTGGCTCTGGGTGCCAAGTGCAGCGTGAGGGTAACATGCCAAGTCCTCATACGGGGATGAGGAGCAAATGTGGGAGTACTAAGTGTGGGAATCCTTTTCCCCTTGTGTGTACTTCACACTTTTCAGGAATATCAGCTTGAGTGGAAGCTCTATTTTATCCTTCCAGCTCCTACTGTTACTAACTCTTCTTAGTCAAGAAGCAAAGATTGTGTATTTTGAAATGAGATTGTCTCTTACATCTTTACATTCTGTGTGTCCACCCCTACCCCCAGCTGTAATTAACTGTTTTAGTAAATTAGGAATTACAGGATAACTGTAGGATAAATTAAATGCTTTGTTACACCAGGCTTCAGTCCTGTAGAGTTCTAAAATGCCAAAAATGTTGTAAGAGAGCAAAACATAGCAGTTTCATTTGCCAGTGGGAGCTTAACTTGTATGTGGATGAATATGCAAAATTGTTCTCACAACTCCCATACGCTGTATGAGCATGGATGGTTCACTCAGCTCTCTTGGGCCTTTATTTACATCAGGTAACAGTGCAATGCAACACGAGCAAATCTTGAGTATGAAACAGTTTGTGCTGAGGGCCCAGCATCACGTGTGTTGGTCTGTACGTAGCAATAAAGTGGGCATAAATTTTGTCTAACAGTGTTTGCAAGGATGTGTTTCTCAGTACATGTGGCAGTACAGATACTTGCTGGCTGATAGCTTTTCTCTTCTCTTGATTTGAGGTGATGTGTCTAACCTGTTGTACCCTGTCCCTTTTAATTAGATTAAAGTAGGTTTCAGGCCCAGTTGGTAACAATAACCATATGGCTTCTGCTTCCGAGCTGACCAGCTTTGATGACGCTCAGTGTAAGCAGCGTACAGATCACCATTATTTCATTCTGTTAAAGAATGAGTCTCATGTTGATCAAGCTATCCTGTTTCTTCGAGTTAATTATCATGTTCCACTTCAATGTTTGACCCATCTCGTTGTGTCCTGTAGGCTTCCTTTTGAGCTATGAGGAAGAGAAAACATTTTGCAGTTCTTCAGAAATCTTACGCAAAGAAAGCTTCACTGACATTTATTTCTGCCGCTGGTACTCTTAAACCTTGTCTGATGACCAGCTTGTAGTTGTACAGCCAAGTGAGCACACAACGTTTGTGCACAGCATGTTTGTAGGGAGAATAGTGATTTACAAAGGGGAGGGATACCGAGAAGATGGAGAAAAGGGAAAAAACGCTTTGGGTAGCCTGTAGTAGACTGTCTGGGTCTTGCACTTGTTCCTTGGGATCTTTTTTCTTCCAGCCTCTACAGAACCACAAAGTGCACACAGTCCAAGCGGTCACTGTTCTGTGTTTTAGTTCAAAGGCACATGTATGGATCATACAGACCGTTTCTCTAAAAAACTGTTTCAGAGATTGTGAAGTCTGTGTGGCAAGTGAGTCTCCAGAACCATTCAAATTAGTGGGATCTGTTTTAAGTGTTACTCCACTTGAAGTAAGTAAAAATGTTCAGAATGTGCTTCACTTAAGAATCATCAGATCATCTTTCCAAATACGATCAGCACATAACATCGGAGTAACTAATGGATATGTATGTTAGTTTCTTATAGAGACATAAGAGAAAATACTGAGGAAAACATTGAAGGAGATTGTTATTATTAAAACATCAGTATTTAAAATATTAAAGGAGATCAACGTTTAATAATAATAAAGGAGCTTTTTCCTGTTGTAGTGCAGTTTATGTAAACGTGAAAAAGGATTTTCAATAATGTAGCACAAGTAAAAGAATTGGATATAGCGATATTGTAGTCTGTCATATCAGTTCTTCGGAATACTGTAAAGGAACACTGTGTCTAGATGTTGAAAATGTTTTTACAGCCCAGCTCAAAACGGATCTTATATGAGGCAATCTGAAGATAAATGTATGCTTTGAAAGAGTGATTGAAAATGATGGGACTCTCTCGTGACAGTGGTCTTTACTAAGAGGTGTCCACAGAGCTATTACCAGTAACGTGGGAATTTTGCATTCATGTGTTGGAAAAACAACAGCTGTTCTGTCCTTGTGAACAAAAGAGCTTGCTTCTTTCCTGAAAGGACACAACAAAAGCTAAGATACTGATTCTGGCTGTATAGATGTTTCTGTAGATAGTGTTAAAGCAAACCTAATTTTGTTTGTCGTTCTAAATGGTACAGCAGCTTGTGATTAAGTGGTCTGTGGGACCCAGAGGTCATTTATTGGCACTAATCTGCTGCTCTGATCCAAATAATGGAGATGCGATTCACATTAAGAACACTGAATTAATGGCTGGGTTCTGTTTTGCTTCTTGTTTTTAACTACTGTTTGAACCTGCTGTCTTATCTGAAGTTGAGATTAACTTTTCTGTCTTACGTACACATGGCTGAGACTGTGCTGAATTGATATCCCATCTTCCTGTTTTGAAGTGTAATTTATTTTTCTTTGCTCTGAATGGATGTTCATTCCTTTCCTTTTTCAAAAGAAACAGTCTCTTATGAATATTTTTCTTGCCTAACATATTTTTTATATTTTTTCCTCCTCAAAGGAAGACATTCAGGGGAGAGTAGTGCTCGTAATGACTATGAATCCTTAGTGATAAATAATAAAATACTTGGATGTATTTGGAGGTTTTTTTGTAGTTTTGACAAGCATCTGGTATGTGGTTGTCTTGAATGCCCTTCAAGTATAAATAATGCATTTATCAGGATATCTATTAAAAATGCGTATTTTTTCCCACTGTCTTCTACCTTGGAACGCATTCTTGCCTGCAAATAGCTGCTGTCTTTCTTGTTTTGCTAGTATTTTCAGAATGACTCATGTCCCTGGCTCTTATTTTCTGCTATTCTTACATCCGTGAATGGCAGGCAGTGCCGCATCAATATGTGAAGAGTGCCAACTCTTGAAATTTCGGCTTTGAAGCTTTCAGGGATGAGAGGTTAAGCATGACCCAGAGTTTATGCTCTTTGGAGATGATTTTTATAAAATTGACAACCCCATGCATCTTGTAAAAATCCCTGGCATTAGTCATGGTTTTGCATCCCAGCTCACCCCTCAGAGCCCCACGCAGAGTCCCATGGTATAATACTCTTTACACCATCACAGGAATATTTGCATTCTTTCAGATATCTATTTGTGTGTAAACAGCTCTCAGTGCTCTACATAGGGAAAGGGAAACTCTGCTAATCAGCAGAAGCTCTTACAGCTGATTAATATTGCACAGCTTATTGGCCTTAAGAACACACGATTCAAAGGAGTGATGTACATCCACTTGCATCTCTTCGAAGTTTGTCTTGAGAGGAGGAATTCTGCAAGACAAGTCTGCATTATTTGAATAATTGCAAGGTTGTCTAGCCTTTAAGAGAGACAGTTTCTAAGTTACTCCTCCTTACATACCGATGTTGCATCTTCAGAGAAGCTTGTTATCACAAGCATTTGAGCTGCTATTTCTGTGTGTGTGTGATCAAGCCTCTGAAAACTGTTCACCAGCGTTCACTTGATCTTTTCTGTGTTACTTTTCCTGGCTACAGTAATGTAAAGCAAGCCTATGCAGTGCTTACTGATCGGTCGGTATCGGTGCTGCATCTTTGCAATTGTTTTGAAAATTCATCTCTGTGTGTTGAAAGAGAAAATGTTAAGGTTGCTCTAAGAAGTGGTTGTAAAGGAGAGATATATTTATGTCTGCATCTGTGTGAGTGTGAGAGGCTCCCAGATACCTATATCATTTATTAGAAAAGATTCCTAGAAAATTCTGTTCTAGAAAATATTTCTTCAGAAAGTGTTTTTTTTTTTTTTTTTGGCAGGTGTTTGTGGTGGCTGAGCTCTTAGTGTGAGACAGGATGCAGCTGACTGGGGAGGCATGGGATCACAGGTGAAATTACTTGGATTTAGAGGTGTGAGATAGTACTAGTGAGAGGGGCTAAAACTCATCTTCCATCGAGTTTTGATTTTTAAGTAATTACCATTTTCAGTTACAGTTTGAGCTCTGTTAAAAGGTAACTTTTAAATGAAGACCATCATTTCTAGAAGCAGATGTTCATTGCTGGCATTACTTGATTTCTCACATAAAATTCAGATTTCTTCTATACTGTGTTGCTTGTGTCAAAGCAAGTTGCAAAATGCTATGTCACAAAACACTTTAGGATATCCCAAATTTTGATTTTAGAAAGGGGTTAAAGAAAATCATGGTAGGAAAGCTCACTTCAACCCAAGGCTGCCAACGCTTCTGACTGGCAGTGAGCGAGGGTTGGGCCCGACTGCTGCATGAGGCAAGGTGAGCCTCGTGAGGGGAGGTGAACCTCGTGCGATGAGCCTCGTGTGGCTGTGCTGCGCCTGCTGAGGGCCATGCTGGATTTGTCACAGTGCTCAGGGTGTGAGGAAACCAGAAGCGCAGGCAGGTGGGGTGCAAGCAAAGGCCAGGTGCACCGGGTGAGCACATATGGCTTGCTCTTCCCTGAGCTTCATAAAATCTGGAGTCATGCAGCTGCAGTGGAGCCTGCCTCAGTCCGTGCTGCTGTCATTTGTACGTCAGGCTACAAGGTGGGCATGAGTCCAGGAGACTGTTCTGCCTGGCCTCACACATGGGCTGCATCTCCCCGCCACGTCCCCGCTGGGTGCTGAGCCCCATGCTGCTGCGGAGGGGCCTGAGAAGCTTCTGTGCTGCATGTAGCTGCCGGACAGCAAACTGAGGAATACTGCTGTGTTTGTATCCTTTAAGCAGGGCTAGCATAATGTTTGAGGTTAGATCTGAATTTGAGACCAGTAATAAGGAGCATCCTGTGTTAACAGGACCTTGGCAGCTGTAATGCAGTACGCTGTTGTCAGAATTGCAGTAATTAAGCTTCCCTGCAAAGTTAATAAGAATTCTGCATGATCTTTTCACCAGCAGTCATACTAAGCTGAACCTGATACTAAATATACTTCGTATTTCCTTGCTGGTTATTTGGTGTGTTATTTCTTTGAATTACCCCTTATATCATAGAATCATAGAATATCCTGAGTTGGAAGGGACCCACAAGGATCGAGTCCAACTCGTGTCTCCACACAGGTCTACCCAAAAATCAGAGTTCAAACCATATGACTGAGAGCACAGTCCAAATGGTTCTTAAATTCTGACAGGGTTGGTACTGTGACTGCGTCCCTGGGGAGCCCATTCCAGTGCAGGACAACCCTCTGGGTGAAGAACCTCTTCCTGATAGTCACCCTGAACCTCCCCTGTCAGGATAAAGATCAGGATAAGGAGCCCAGAAACTTGCACCTTCTTTGCCCCCAATATAAAACGTGCACTGAGATACTTTTCACAACTGTTCCACAGGTTAAATAAAGTGAATATATAGAAAACGTCCAGTGGTTCATTGTCATTACAGACATTTCTGAAGCATTGTATCTTTCTTAAGAAAGCATCTTTATTACTAAGTTCTCATTTGTTCACCACAAACCTTTATTCAAGTTCATAGCAAGAACTTGTTAATCAGAAACGTACGGGGGATAATACTGATGTCTTAACCACTGTGTCAACAGTCAACTACTTTCAAATGGGGATCTATACAGCACCATTTTCCTGGTTTTGTACAGACATCTCCTCTCATAGCTGTAGCAGCATGAACTGTTCTAAGTTTCTCAGTTTAACTCTTTGAGTTTGGTGTGATTGTCAGGAAATGGTGTCAATTAGTGCTTCTGCTACTTGGGAAAGTTCAAAATTTGAAACTTGCAAAAACTTCATTGTGTTATTGCTGTCTGACTGTTGTGGCTCAGTGTGGCTGCTGAAAGACTTTTTATATTGTCACCTCAAAGCGTCTTGTGTAAAAGAGCTGCTTTGGAAAACAGATAAAACTGCTAAAACAATTGTAAACTTGCTGCTGTTCGGTATGTGAGCTCTGCTTTTAAAAAATAAAAATAAAAAATCAACTAAGGTAAGTTTCTTAGGACCACAACAAAGTACAGCGTAGGAGGAAAAGAGGCTTTTGTCTTGCTTGGAGTCTGAAATGATTTTAGGGCTTGACAGATCTCTTGGGCTCTGAGAAACTCAGCTGCGATTTTCATTCTTTTAGTATTCTTCCAGGTTTTGTTAGTCAAGCTTTTCTCTTCTTGTAAAGAATGGAAAGATGTAGCAAAACAAGGTTTAAACAGTAACATAGAAACTACCAAGTTACAAAATCTTACCAGCTCTTGAAATGCTAAAGGTTTGTTACGCTTCATAGGGTGGTGTGACATCCATAGATGATTCTGCTAGGTTTGCTACACATAGCCCACGTTTTGACAGAAAATGATTTTTAGTGCTCAACTTCTTAAAATACTTTTCCCACATTTAAAATACTATATGTGAGAAGTTAATGTAATTAAATAATTTATGCAATATTGGAAAATAGTGGAAAACTATAATGGCATTAGTCTGAAATGTTTTATGCAAGTACGCTGGTAAACTGTTGTGCTAGAAGTACAGTTCTGTCTTAGCTTCCTCAAAGACTTAAATTGTATTTCCCCCAAATTGAAGGACAATAAATTTTGCTACATCTCTGATTCATCTTGACACATCTTTGGCCAGGAAAACTAAGCTTAATTTATTAATATGGATAAAGGTAATTTATTTCAGTATTTTCAGTTCTTCCTAGCATCAAAATCTAGGTTGATTTTGCATTTTGATTCCAAACTATTCATAATTTCTACTGATGTAGTGTCATTTTTTTTCTCAGTAGATGTTTTTGTCTTTAAGAATGTTGCAGACCCTTTGTATTTGAATAAATTTTAAAGGGAAAAAAAATCTGAAATATTTTAGCCATTTGTGTTTCTGCCATTTTTAAGGGTCCACATGTACGTAAACCCATAAGATGCTTCAAAGCCTTTCAGATTTTCTGATATGTACTATACTGAGAATTTGAATGAAAACGTGTTGCTAAGATGAGAGAAAGGAATGAATGAAGCTCATTTTACTTTTTACTTAGTCTCTTTGCTTGGTATAGCCATTTTTGAAGTATATAATGCCTACAAAGAAATTTGCATAAAAATAAATATCTTGATTTTTATCTTGTAGTCTCCCACAAAAGCTGTATATAATGCTAGACACTGGAACCAGCCGGAATCAGAGGCTCTGCCAGCACCACCAGTTTTGAAAACTCCCAGTGTCCCAGTAAGTAGACTGTTTTTTTTTTTCTCATGTTTAGTGAACCTCTTTTTAAGATTGCCTGGTATTCCTTGGAACCAATGGAAGTTACTGATAGTTGGTAATGTCACAGTGATACAGAATAAAGTCCACTTTGTGATGTGACCCACTGGGTATTTGAAAGAAAAGGAAATTGTAGTGGAAATACTCTACAATGGTATTTTCCATATCACTTTAATTTGCAGATACCTAAAAAATACTCAGAATTGTGTTCCCTAGCCTGCTGAAGCTAAGCTTTCTTACAATGGACTCCATTTCATCTCCTATGAGAACCTGAAGAATTAACTCGCTAATACCTATAAAAAATCAGCAATCTGTAGGTCAAAAAGAAAAAATCTACAGAGAAATTTCATTTATTTTACCTTTATAGTGGAGTAAAGTTTTGTTAATATCTGACTAGAGCCTTTAGCAGTATAGGAGAAATGAAATGTTCTTTATATACATAGAAAGACCAGTATCTATTAACAAGAGATTAAAACAATTCTTAAAAAAAAAAAAAAATCAAAAAACAGTGTTTGTTCAGAGCTTTAAGGTAATGATTTTTGGATTGTTTTCAGACTCTGAGAATCCAGGGTCTTGGGCTTAAGTACATGTAAAAGCTGTTACGTGTTATGCTAGGAGGACATTGTATATTGTCAGCAAATGTCACTTAATGTGCCATGTAACTTGCATGTGAACAGAAATCAGAATGCTGTTATTCTAGCACTGGTATGTCTTCAGCTTTTGTCACCAGTTTGGGTTTTGTTTTTTTTTATTTCTACCTGTGTGTGCTTTGTTCTGATAATAGCTCTTTATGTTTTTTGTTCTGTGTTTTTTTTTTTTTTTTTTTTTTTTTTTTTTTTTTTTTTTTTTTTTGTTTTTTTTTTTTTTTTTTTTTTTTTTTTTTTTTTTTTTTTTTTTTTTGCTGTCCTCACTTTATTCAGAACGGCCTTCCTTCATTGTTAACTGCACTGCCTGGAAAACACAGATGACTCATATTAAAGTAACTATTAGCAGTAGTACTTGAGAAGTGCAGAATTTTCAGCCCTGGGTTTTTCCTTTAAAAAAAAAAAAAAAGACCCTAAACTCCCTGCTCAATTTGAAGCGTGTGCATTTGAACTGAAGCTTTAATTGCTCCCTGAACCTTTGTATTGATATTGACTTTTATGAAATACTTTGATAGATAACTTTTAAGGCAGATTTTGTCTGAGTCTTCTCAGACAGTCTTTGAGCATATCCTCTTCAGACTAGTAGAATGTCTGGATCATCCGTATTCAAAGACGACATTTTATCTTTTGTCAAACTTCCACTTTGGAACTATCAATATACTAATTCAGTAATATGGCAGAGGTTTGACTGAACAAACTAGTTAGGGAACCTGTTTGTAAGTGTTCCTAATGGGATGATGTATACCTGAAGTTACTTCAGCCACATTTTTTTAACATTGATTTCTGTGTGTCTGATCAAGATTGAAGAGTAATGAGAATGAGCCTTGTTCCAAATGTTCAGCAGGAATTACTGCACAGATCATCCTGCCTCTTCACTTTCTGTACATACTTGTTAGCTGAAGATATGGATAAATTTGTTTTCAATTTACAGTGAGAAACTATAAAATGCAAACTGCATATGCCAAATATTCTTTCTTATGGTCTCTCCAAACTCATTTAGAATTTGCTTTGAAGGGGAAGCCTTTAACCAAGGCTTGGGTGAGATCATTTCCCTTCAGTGGATCTACTGCTTTCATAAACTAAGACCAGAGTCCTCCATTAAGTGGTCTAAGCCAGCTTTTCAGGGTGGTTTATTATCTTTTTTGCCACCAGAGCAAATATTGAAGTGCTGCACACTGATAGAGGCAGTGTTTAATGAATACTGTGTTAATGTACCAGGTTGTTTTGGCTTCTATCTTAATTTTGACTGCTAAGGTACAATGTACAGCAAGAAGGCTTTCTTCTCTAATATCCCCTGGAGTGTGTAACAGTTGATGCGTATTCTGTGCCTGTGTTCAGTTCTTTCTTACCTGTTGTATGTTCTACATAGGTTTTGCTGTAGTTCGTGCTGTAGTATGTTTTTCCTAAAATAAATAAATAAAAGTAATGCAAATATGTATAAGGCCAGTGTATGGAGAATACCTAATTGAGGCTTTCACCATGCTTTCCTTACTTGTATGAGAATTATGTTACTACAAAAATGATGTTGGTCGTCTTCTACCTGCAGACAAAACACAGTTCGGAGTGTCAGGTTGGTGAGGTTAGTTTCTGATAGCTATACCCAGAGTACAACAGTGTGGTAGCCTCCAGTAGTTAAAAATGAGAGCAGTAGACACAGTTTTTCAGCTCAAGATTTGTTGAGACAATGATTCCTCTGTGCTGTGATCGTATGCAAACTATTGGGCTTAATGACGGTTCAGTATATTATTTCAGTAACATAGCCACCAATTCAATACTGGAAACTCCAGTTTGAGGGGGTAAGATACCTGTAACAATCAACAAATAATTGTTTTGCAACCGTCAGATTTGTTGCTCTACTTACCCTTGAAGAACCACTGTAAAGGATCTTTTTTTTTCAGTTTCAGAATTCACTGGAGTATTTCTGACTACTTAGAACTGTTTTTTGTACTTAAAAATGCATGTACTTTCTGACACTGTTAATTTTTTTTAAGAGTTAGGTACATTATCACACAGCTTAGGCAAATCTTGGCAGCAAAAGGCAAGGACTAAATAGTCCCATAATGTGAGTTTGACAATTGCACACCTGTACTGTTTCCTGATGTATTTAGTGTATGTTTACATGCTCAAAACATCTGCCCATTTTAGCACTTTCTTATTAATAGGTAAGGCTATCTTCAAAGGAGGCAATTCATAAAGATGATGGAGTTTTTAAGGCTCCTGCACCACCTCCCAAAGTGATTAAAACTGTGACAATACCTACTCAGCCCTATCAAGAGATAGTAACTGCATTGAAATGTAGGAAAGAAGACAAAGAAGTAAGTATTCTTAACAAATTTTTAAGATAAAGAATATTTGGTAATTCTAAGTACTGAAGGAACAGTGTCAAAATGAAATTTGGCTTTTCTATTAAAGATAATATTTTTTTATCTAAACAGTTGAATGGCCTTCCTTGACTTCTTAATGTTTCCTTTTACTCAAAACTGAATAGATGTAAAACTATGCTTGTTAAGGTTATAATCAATCCCAAGAGCAACTTACCTAGGTCAAAATATTTGTCTCTTCCAGTTATACACTGTTGTTCAGCATGTAAAGCACTTCAATGATGTAGTGGAATTTGGTGAAAATCAAGAGTTCACAGATGATATTGAGTACTTGCTAAGTGGATTGAAGAGCAATCAGCCCCTAAACACACGTTGCCTTAGGTAAGATATCTTAATATAAAACCCTGAACTTATTTTTAAAATAAAAAATGAATTAAATACCCATTAAAGAACTGGCCAAACTTCTAAATGTCATTTGGTAGTTAGTTATCCAGCACTTCCACTGTAAAGTGTAACATTTGAAAGTAATCTTGAAGATGGCAGGCTGTGACTAATCAAAAGTAGTATGAAGGAGATGAAAAGATGAAATAGAAAACTATGCAGTAAGGTGCATCTTTGAAACCTGTTTGCTTTACTACAAATTAAAAAAAAAAAGAACTTTGTTCAGTATGACTTTTGAGTTGTATGCTGTTTTTAAAGAAAACCTGAGTTCTAAAATAAAACCTGTAAGGTTATAAAGTGTGCTGACTGTAATCTAGAACTAATCTATGGTGATATGCTAAAGTCTGCAACTGTCTTTTTTTCATTCTTTGTTGAGAAGTAACATAGCTATCATCCACTGGAACCATTGTGGCCTCAGTATTAGTTGGTAGCTTTCCTCAGTTGTCTGGAGTACTCATTGCGCTTTTAATGTTCCAGTTGCACATTATCATGAAATTGGTGTAAAAATGTTACATTTGGGCTTAAAAAAAGTTTATTTGTGCTGTAATACTGGGTTGCATTCTCTCAACATAAATTTAATTAGTGATGTTCTGTACCCACATAATTTATTATCTTCTGTTTTGACACTTGTGAATTTCCTCTCTGTTTACCACAGATAAAACTTGAAACCTAAGACGCAGGTGTTGAGGATGCTTAGTGATTTGGCTGTGGATAAGAAAAAGCTTAATGATTTCAGGAGAGTTATTATTAAAACAACTTCTTCTTCACATTCCTCAAAAAAATAGTTATGTTGCTTTAGTATAAACTCAAGAAATCTGTTATCCTGTTTGCATTTATGTTCTGAAATTAAATTAATACTGTCATGACTAGTCATGATTTTTTTTCAAATTGAGTGTATTTTTCACATTACGCTTCCTCATATGGCAAGCTTCCTAAGACCTTAAACCAACTTCTAACTTCCCAAAATTTTATTACATGGTGTAACTTATATAAACACCACAATATTTTTTTCTTTCATTTAACAAATGGAAAGGAAGACATTTTTGTAAATCAAAATCAATGTGTAAGGATAGAAATAGATGTAAAAGAATCAGAAGCTGGTAGATGAGCTCTAACTGGTGCTGCTGTGATGGGAGACAAAAAGGCCTAGTTGTTTTTAAAACACTATACCATATGAATCTCATATTGTTTCCTTGGTAGTCACAGACGACCTGATTCCAATATAACTCCCACGTTACTCTACATTTCAAAAGCAATATATTGTGAATTGTCCATGTGTTGGGCTGTGCTGGGAATGACAAGACACAATTCTAACAAAGATAGGGGAGAAATGTCCATTTTGAAAAATAGAACTGTTATTGTTGATAAGATTACTGCATTAACTTCAGATTTTCCTCATATCAGTAGTGTTTTCATCAGCTATAAATGCAGAAATATTAAATATTTTACTTACAAAAGTAGTGTCAGACATGAGCATGACTAATCAGTTAATTAAATAGGTAACTAATAGATTGTGATGGAAGCTCATGTTCAGAATTTCTGATCATGCCTCAATCCATACAGAGGTCTCCTGTGCCTCTAAATCAGTTTCATGTTTAATCCATTAATATTTCATTTTTAATATAACTTTCAAATTATTTCAAGTTTTGTTTAAAGAAGCAAGTTCAGGGAATGCTTTTAAATCCTGTTCTTGGCCAACATTTGGTAAGCAACTGTTGAATAAAATGCTGGTCTCTTTACCAATTACGAAGTTGGCTTATACAAGTTTTAGAAGAAACATCTGACAAAGCTTGTTGGAGACTGAGGTATATGGTCAGTTGTGTTTGTTAGACTTGTTTAGCTACAGTTTTTGTAAATATGGTGATATTAGTTGTTCTAATTCAGAATTATTTTTTTCTAGTGTAATCAGCTTGGCGACAAAGTGCGCTATGCCCAGCTTCCGAATGCATCTGAGAGCACATGGGATGGTAGCCATGGTTTTCAAAACACTGGATGATTCCCAGCACCACCAGGTATGGATAGATTGTGTATTTTATTAAAGTTCAGCCATGCCTGTCTACTTCAAGGTCAAGCATCTAGTGTAATATGTATCTGGAATCAATAGTGTCATTTGAGAAACCTGAAGAGAAATGAGAAATAAGTTCTTTGTGTCCCATTTCTGCTGTTTACATGTTTTTAGGTTTGGACTCATTTTTAAAAAGCTTTATCATTTTATTTTTTCTTCCAAGTAGATTTGAAGGAAAACTACGTTTTTCTTTCAAATAAAAATACTTGAAATTTAAAAGGAATCTTTTCTTTAAAGATAGCTCTAAGTGCTTATCTTCAGACTAGCTTGCATGTGAATTGTTTCTTTTTCTCTGGCCTTTGTGGGGTTTCTTGCATGTTTGGGGCTTGTTTCCTTGAGCAGTGCAGTAATTGCATTTGTGCAATGTCTTGAATGTGTGCAGTGTTCTGTGATAAATTTCAGAAAGGTAAATTTTCAGTTTTTATGCTGATAGGACCTGAGACTTGAAAACCCAAAGCATTTTGTCCTTTTCTTCTTACGAGTTTTACAAGCTTAATTCAGCTGTAATAGAAAATGCTTCTTGTGGGTGACAGTTCTTTTTTTTTTTTTTTTTTTCCAACGGTTGAAAACCGTTCATCTATGGGGTACCCCTTGAAGTATTGTTATAAAAGCTGAACGTGGGAAATGTTACTTGAAGCAGGTGATAGTTCTATGTATCCAGTCAGGTTTATTATTATTTTTAAATAGCTCAAGAAAAAATTGTACCCACAGAAATAAACATTCAAAAGATTTCATTTGACATCTTACAGTGATTGGGGGAAAAAGCTATCGAGTTCTAACTAGCTAATTTGAGAACGAAAGCTTTCTTCCCCTATTCCTCACAAATTAGTAATGGCTAACTGGGAAACTTCTGATCCAAGTTCAATGTGTTCATTATTTTGTGAGCTGTCAAAACAGTGCTGAGTGATACTAGCATAAATAAAGTATAGTCATACTATTCAGGACAGATACCATCACTGAGTTGTAAGAGATCTGCAGAGGACAGCTACAGTCACTTGGAAAATGTGCAAGCGTTCTCGGTGTATTTTAGGCTGCCATTTAACAGTTACCATTATTCCTTCATTTTTCAAAAGAACTTGCTCATACGGTTCAAAAGCAAATTGCATGCTATTATTAGTCTGCAGTAGCAAAAAGCATTGATTATATTCACTATTTTTATTGTATCTGATGAAATACTCCCTTCTGCCAAGAAAAAATTGAAGTTACTGTTCTAATATATATTTCTTTGTGTATGTTACAGTGTTATAAAATAACTGATTTACCAAACTGCTAATAAATACTAAAATATGTGCTTTAACTACTGACTGCATATGTTTCAACAGTGATCTTTTCTGCATAACCTCACTGTCTTGTTGTTTTGAGGTTGTTTCACTGATTGTTTCACTAAACTTTTTAAAGATGGGTAGAAATTCCTGAGTATTAGTGCAAGGTAACTCTAGAACAATAAATCACACTAGGCTTGACTTGCATGTCTCAAATCCATTTAAGATGAATAAAGACTGGGGGGGAAAAGTGTACAACTGTTTTGTTGCTATTTTCTGACAGGTATTTTGGAGATGGGAGAGAACTGTCACAATGATAGTGCTAATGGAAACAAGTATGATTGTATCCTGCATTCAGTCGCGTTTTACAGTGAATAGACTGAGAAAGCAGAAGACTTGTTTATTCCCATAAGCATATAAAATAGTGGTTGCAGAGCTGTAGTTCACTCAGCAGAGAAAACAAGATAACCAGTTATGTTACTGAGCTGTGCCCCCAAAATATTTACATGAAAAGTGCTTGCAGCACGTAAATTTTGTGTAGATCTGTCTTTTAAGCTGCAGTTTCATTTTTTAAGCCAATTTTGTCTCTTTAGCTGTATGCTAAAGGCTTTGGAGTATTGTTATTAATTTTTAAACTAAAATCTATATTTTCATTATAGTTGTCAGTAGTTAAGCAGAGAAATGTGGTTTTGTAATGTCTTCAGCATGTGAGTAAGTAAAAAAAATAAATAAAAATAGAGCACATTGAATGTAGTGCTGAACCCTAGAAAATAACCATCTGTTCCCGCAAGCTGGACTATAAATAGAATGAGCAAGGGGGAAGGCAAGGATGAGCGTGGGTGTGACTGGCCTGCAGTTTCTGGAGTAAATGTTCAACTAGGATGTCTTCCCGAATACTGTAGAAGTATGGGTTGCAACTCCATAGTTAAGTATGCCATAAAGTTTCTGTCTAGAGCAAATACTACTTACTTTATTCTTTTCTCCCCACCACAACACTTGTTAGGAAGCAGGATGTGTTTAAAGCTTCTTCTGGAATAAAATGGGAGAGATGAGAAGGAGCAGGTTCACTACTCCAGTCTGTACGGGTATTTTTTTTTTTTGTAGTTTTGATTTTTTGAGGATCAAAAGTGAGTTGTACTGATTTCTACCTTTTCAACTTCAAATTCTATGTATAACAGAGTATGAGTTTGTCTGAAAGCTATGTGGTTAATTGTTTTTAACATTTACAAAAGACCAGAGCAAAATGTATTATAGTCAAGTTACTATTTTTTAAGATTAAACCAACTTGTCTATATGGAGTAAGAAAAATGAGCTTTAGCAAACCATATTGGTGGCGTGTAGTTGAATCAGGCTCATCCCGCAGTATAAGATTGTTAATATTTGAAGTCCACGCTTATTTTACAGCATTATTTTCTGGTTGCTCTTCAGCATTTGGAGGCTTACTGGCCTGGTTGCTTACAGGTTTTCCTTGTTGCAGGAATGTCGTTCTTGTTAAAAGCACTTACTCCTCTTTTTACTATCTGGCAGTGCTCCTGCAGCCTGAAACCTTCTGTATAATGTCTTAGTCCCCACCTTGGTTCCTTTCTGATCTAAGCATTTTAAAACCTGGGTTGGAAGGTCTAAAGGGAAGTGATGACAGGTGCTTATGTGAGGGAAAGCCATTACTCGCTGCGTAATAGGAAGTCAGTTGGAAAGGAAGCAAGTCTGAGAGAAGTCAAGGGCTTGGTGCAGAGGCTTACGAAAAGAGTCTGATTGCCATTATCAGACTTGAGAGTGTCTGTGAGTTAGTGTTCTGTGTAGTGACCGAAGAGCAGTCCCTGGCTTCTTGAAATGCCTGATAATTAATTGGTAGTCCAGATGATAAATTCTACAGTTTCCCTTTTGCTGTGTAGTTTGTATTTCAGAAACTCTTTTGAGGCCTTGAGCATTTTTCTACCAGAAAGGTCACCTAGATAATGCTGGTAACTAGAAGATAGCTTTTCATTGATGTTACTAGAGTAGGTCCCCCATTTGATGAATGACAGCAAGGAGTGCTTTGTTACTTTTGTTTGATATGGAATATGTTTTTCCTAGATCCTGTTCTAAGAACTGCTATTCTGAAGGAACAGAGTGTAGTCACTTTGCAGTAATCTGGAATTTCTTACAGTTTGAACTAGAAACAGTTTCTTGAATGTAAATTATAAAATTGCAAGGTTTAATCGAGAAAGGCAGGACACACATTTTCCTGTAATTCCTTTTCACTGTCTAGGCAAGCTGCAAAGACTGCTTCCTGTCTTAAATGACCCAGCTGACAAATCTGGAATAGTGACATTCATAGCTAAGATGGATTTTTTTTCTAAACAACTCTGTCTTGAGGTTGTACTCATGAAAGGAGATGTAGATTTGGAAAATTGCTTCCTTCAGTATTCCAAATGCATTTTATTCACCTCTGCCCTCAGGGGTTTCCTTGACTCAGAAAGGAGTTTTAACATACCTTTTGATAGACTGTCAGCTGCCTAATCCTGTTTTGGAAATGCTGGTACTGCTTGGTATGACCAGGTATGATTATCACTTGCTTTTAAAATAAACAGAGGCAGCTAATGATTGCTTTGATGGTTAGCTGAACCCTTAACAAAACGTTTATCTGTTGTGACCCAGAAATTCTGCTCTTTGCTCTTGAGCTGTGCAACATTCACATCCCAGACATAATTTAAATTCACATCACAGAACAAAACTTTTCTGCAAAAGCTTTGAAATTACCCTAAATGCAAAAGCAAACAAACAAACCATGTTGACTCTTCTTTCAGGCTTGAACTCAATAACTAACAGTTATTTGTAGTACAACACATGCACAGATTTTTTTTTTTCCTCTGGATGTCTAGAAAGGTTTCTGAAAGTGTTGTGCCCAGCATAACTTGATTCTCCATGATTTTTTTCTTTTTTGTTATCACTTGGACCTCACCTGGATAGATAGGTCTTTTGGTGCAAGTGCTGTACTTTCTGGCACTAGGGACAGGTAGCTCTGGTCTGACCTCTTCACTCCTACTGTTGTTTGTCTCTTTATGACAGCCATCTTCTGCCTTTGCTTTTCTGAATATTCACAGAGATGAATTTTAATTATTTCTTGAACTTGAAGAAAGTTTAAGTATTCTTTAGCCAGTAAGAGGTTCCTATATACCATTTCTGTCAACTCTCCATAAGGTAGAGGTGGTCAAACTAATAGGATTAGGTTATTAAGAATTGACGGGGAGGAGGGCTGGTTTGATTTGTACTTTGACTACTTTGAAAAAGCAGAATTCTACTGGAAATTAAAGGGGAGTGTGGGGGAAAGGGTTGGGATCGACTACTGACAAACAGACCTGCTTGGCAGAATCAGAATGTATGGCACCAGGCACTTTTTCCTTTCACATGTGAATGCTGACTTTCTGATCTCTATCTTTTTGGTGTTTTCTGTCACCAGCTTAACTTACCTAACTAGAATTTCCACCTGCCTTGCCACATGTCCTGTACTTTTTACTTTGTTCCCCTGCCATCCGTCTCTTCTGTAATTCCATATTATTGGAGTTACTGTTTCTTATTCTGTCTACAACAGAGTCCCTTAAAAGTAGAAAAACCTGCTTTTCTACCAGGGTTTTGTAAATGTATTAAATTATTTGTGTCTTAGTTGTATGGGTGAGGAAAACATGTTAATAAATTGCTAGAATGAGTCCATTTATGTACTGGAGTAAGTACTCCTGCAAGTGCTAGTGGAGACTGGGACTTGTCGGGCTTTTTCTTCTGTAAATTATTATCTTGTTTATTGAAAATTTTTAAAACTTCTACCTAACATGATTACTAAAAATATATTTTTTTTCTTTTCTCTCCCAATCCAAGAATTTGTCCCTTTGTACAGCAGCTCTAATGTACATCTTGAGTAGGGATCGTTTGAACATGGATTTAGACAGAGCTAGTTTAGATCTGATGATACGGCTTTTGGAATTGGAACAAGATGCTTCTTCTGCCAAGCTCCTGAATGAAAAAGACATGAATAAAATTAAGGAAAAAATTCGGAGACTATGTGAAACTGTTCACAACAAACATCTTGATCTCGAAAATATCACGGTGGGTATTGTGCTTATGTTTGAAAGACTTGACACTAGTGGAATGTTTAATAAAATTGAATTGATAGTATCAGCTTTAATTTCCTACATCACAACTCAGAGTTCATGATGTTGTCTGCGACTGTAAAAGCGTTGCAAGTGTTGATTGCAAGTGTTTTCTTTTTTTGAACTTAAAATTTTCTTTATAAAAGCCAGATAAAGTTATGTTCTTCAGCTCTCAGGTTCACTGCTGACTGCTGGTAAGAGCAGTTTGTTAAAGGTAGCTATTAAAACAAGTAACAGCCGTGTGTTCAAGGATCACATTCAGTTTGACTTTTGTTTCTCTGCCTACATTTTCATCTATGTATGTTCATTGACAAAGAGTAGTGGTTGTTATGTGGGAATAAGAGTGTGTGTTAGAGCTGTGGTACAGGTACTTATATTTAATAACAATAATAATGTCTGTCTTCCAGAAACCAATTTTTCTCTGCAGGGAGTGTAGTAGCAGATCTATCGATAATCTTATGTGTGGATAAGGGTTGGTTTTTATACTTCATTTCTCAAGCATACTTGTTTTTTTATGAATGTATCTTCAGATGCAACAGAGTGAACACATTTTTTTAAAAAATAAATTTGACCATGGTTTGATGCCAGTTATTGAGCTAGCTTGAAAGATTAAAGGTTAAGTTACAAGTCTTCTAAAAAGAGTATTTTTAAAGACTTGATGACAGATTGACTAGATGAGTGGTCATAGATTGCACAACTTAGTGCTTTTGCTTTCATCATATTTCAGCGTAACATGTTAAGATGTTAATTTTTTTAACATCTTTTAATACTTCCTTTAAAGTTTCAAAGATTGTTATAAGGTTTTTATTATTTTTAATCCAGTACTTCACAGTGACAGAAAATGTAAACTATCGCTTATGAAGTGAGCTTTTTAGAGTTTTATCTCTGCAAGAGATGTTTCAACTCATCAGTAACCTGAAGATAAGATTGTGTTCAGTCTTAGAGTAGTTTAAAAGATTATATGCCTTGATGAACTGGCATATCTTCTGCAGTTCCAGTGACTTTTTTTTGTCCTTTTGACACCTCAACCCCAGCCGAAATTTCAGATGTGGAACAAATAGCTGAATTGGTATGAGGTCAGTATTACATATCATTAGGAAGAGTTGAATTTTAGGGGAGGAAGATAATCTTGATGATATAATTCTTAACCTTGATAAGCAATTTAGGGTGACAAAGGTGAGTTATTTCAGTGTTTCAGTTTTAGGCATATTTCCCGTAAGTGTGTGGAATCTGTAGGTAAAGAACTCAGTGACTTTTCTGGCCTTTAGAATCTGCAAAAGCAGAATAAATTTGAGTTGATGTTCTCTGCCTTCACTTTAGTCTGTTAAGTTGTGTGATACAATCTTAAGATATCAACACAGAACAAATTTTATTTTCTAGGTGACGATTAGCAAGGAATTGGTGTAGTTACTGTCTTAATTCTGAAGAGTCACATAGCTCACTATCTCAGTGCCAAGATATCATTTGCACTACAAAATGTAAGACAGCTCTGTTTATTAAGTGTGGAACAGCTGGTGTAGGTTCCTGATTGCTAAAGCATCCAGCCATGCTGACCGCTATCTCCTATTACAGCTTTTCTTATATTCATGATCTCAGCTGGCCTAATGTTTTTCATGAACTCTCATTTCGTTTTTGTTTTCTTAAGCGTGAGTTTTAAAAGGGAAAGGATATATTAAAAGAACTCTGTCCTGCAAGAGATAAATCCATGAGAAAAGAATATTATCATCACAGGTTTCAATTTTTTCCTGAGGCATTTTGATTTCTTAAAATTATATGGAGCTGTTGTTGCAAATGTGTTAAATACTGTAGTACCTCAGATGGAAACTGGTTCCCTCCCAGCTGTGCCGTCTAGAAGTAGACTATTACAGTGTTCTGAGAATATTTGCAAGCCAAATTGTATGAATAGGTTCTCTGCCAGTTTGTGATAGTTGCAATGGTAAGTTGAGACAATAATGAGCTTCATGTGTGGAGCATAAAGTTGTTTTCACATTGATCTCTGTCATGAGGTATAATACGTCATCTGTTTTGTACCAGATGACAAACAGGCAGAAAATTTTAACAAAAATGCAAATTGGGGGTGGGGGGTTTATAGAAGAGATCTGTACTTTTTCAAACTCAGACAAAAACACTGAGAAACAGGAGGATTGCAACAGCTATTTTGATAGCAACAGTTTGCGCTTAACCAGTTACACTTTGGGTTTTTGAATCTGAGCTTCAATGAAGGTGACCAAAGCTGCCCATATCTTTAACACAGACAATGTCATTTGTGTGATTCTATCTGGAAACTAGTTTGGACTAATTCTTGAGTATTCCTAAAGGTGTTCAAAGGATTCTGTTTTCTAGACTGCTATGAACAACATTGAAAATGTAAAGCCAGAAATTGAAAAGGACTTCAGGACTTCTCTGTGCATTCAATTTGTTCCAAGTATTTTCTGGTTTAGAAGAGCAAACCTGAAGAACTTAATCTGCATGATAGCAAATTGCACTTGGCTGTCAGTCAGCACAGCCCAGTGTAGCTGATGCTTGCAAGCTAGCTCTTATCTGTTGCATCATGATGAAAATGTTCAGAAGTGACTTCTGAAGGGTTGGTGAAGGGTTGTTTTGTTTTTCAGTCTCAGCATAAGGCTGAAAACTTAAGGAAACCATGTTTTGAAGCTTTGGTCTTAAAATTTTATAGTAATTGACATAATATTAATCAGAATCATAGAATCATTAAATCATTAAGGTTGGAAAAGACCTTCAAGACTTGCCTCAAAAGCTAGAATTAAATGTTGAATGATAATTTTTAGTATATGCATGTTCTTAAATGTCCTCTTGCCCAGTTGTATGAATATCAAATAATATTCTCCTGGAGTTTTTGAAGTCTTACCGCCCTTTGTAGGAAGACTAAGTACTGTATTTGAAATACTATGTGGACTTTGAGATTTCATGGAAACACATACAGAAGATTAGTTAAATCATTAGTAGCCCTTAAGATCTCTAAGGAGAGTCTCTGTTCAGCTTCTATCAATCTGATTTAGGTTATGCCTGGCTTCAGATACCCATGTTACAGAATTTTCAAGCTCAGTCTGAAAGCGTGAAAAAATTTCTGAAGATGGGAAAGCTGTGGAAAACTAGGGATCTGTCAAACTGCTGTTTGCAGGTTCTTTCCCTTCCTCCCTCAAAACACTTGCTCATTTGGTTGGCATTAGAAGGGCAGTTCTACATCCATTGCTTAAAATGTTGTCTGCTATTATGCTTTTAACTTAATTTGTAAAAGTGAGGTTTTGGACCTTGTATCTCCCAGTGATAAGAAAAGTTTGAAATCGAGTGGGCCTAACTTCCCTCCTGTGGGAAGACTGAGTGAGTGGCTGCTGGCAGTTAAGGGTGGTTACCTGTTGTCAGGGTGGTGAAACAGTGGCAGGAGTAATTGCAGCTCTGTGTTTCCTCTGTGATGGGGAATTGAGATGCTGCTGACTCAGTGAGCAATGACCTGTTGTAGATGTGCTGCTGCTCATGTTCTCTTGCCCCCACGATGCTTTCATGACCCAAGGACACACTTACATTGGAGAAATTACTAACCTTATGCTCATCAGTGACTCTGCTGCAGAGGTTGCTTCTAAAAAAAGAAAAAAAAAAACTTTTGGGTAGTAACTCTTCTTTATCAGCATTGATCTTGAACTTTCTCCTTGGAGAGCAATAATTTGAAAAACAGGAAAGCAGCTGAAGCTGTCAAAGTTGGTGGGGAGGAATCATACAAATAATAACTTGTTTTTCGAAGACAACAGGGTGTTTATTCAAGCCTGGTGAGTATTGTTATTCCCAGGAGGTGCTGAGGTTTGTGCTTGTATCCTGGAATATGCTGCACATCTCAGAATAAGCACAGCCCTCCTTGAAGTGTTAGAAATCAAATGTATCAGGGAGGGAAGATAACTTTAAAGTGGTTGAATTTGGTTGACTTTAATGGAATGTTAGGGCTTTTTCTCTGGCTGTTGGTTGTTGTATTTCTGGCATGTTAAATTATTAGGCTTATACTAGTCCACATTTACTTGTGTGTTTTTCAGAGATTCCAGAATTCAATATTCTGTGTAGATATAAATCTTATGCATATTAGACATGTGTATATGTATGTATATAATGTTTTATTATTAATATTTGGCTTTCTTAGAAGCTTTTATAAAAACTAGATAAACAGTCTTCTATAGATGGGGTTTGTTCTGCATAAAACTTTGCAGGAGATTAAGTAAAGATAATGACCTAAAATATGTTCAACTTCAGTTTGCAGGGAGTAAGCTTATCTTCAGCACTGTAGAAGTTCAGTATGTATTCCTGTTAAGAAAAAATAATCCAGTAAATATAGTAAGGTTTTTTTTTTTATCAGCATTGTAGTTGATTGTTTTCTTTAGTGCATTTAAAGTAAAGTCACAAAAAACTTGGTTAGAAACATGTATTTTACAAAGCA
This sequence comes from Heteronetta atricapilla, assembly GCA_011075105.1. Lineage (NCBI taxonomy): Eukaryota > Metazoa > Chordata > Aves > Anseriformes > Anatidae > Heteronetta > Heteronetta atricapilla. The sequence continues at coordinate 8,716,682 of CM021736.1, read as the reverse complement.
GCAAAGCTGATGTAACTGTGGAAAGAGCAGTTTTTGCTGTAGGTTTTTTCCTACCTGGCTGTTTTGTTCCTTTCCTTCCACCACTAGTCTCTTTTGGTAACAGGAGAAGCCGATGAAAAGAGGCCGTTTAGACTTCCGAAAATATTAAAAATACAAGAAAAAGTTGAGAATCTAACATCTTTTTAATCAGTACTAAGGGTTTTTTTTTGTTTGTTTTTTAAGATGGACGCATATCTCGATCTGTTCTTGCTCCCTCTGGTGGTTTTTCTACTTAGAAACTGTAACTTTGTTTTTGTATGAGGTTTATTTGTATGATCTGATGTGTTGGCTGCAGCTGCTTACGATGACTTTACTAATTCTGGAATCTAACTCTTTCAGACCGGGCATTTGGCAATGGAGACATTACTGTCTCTCACCTCAAAACGAGCTGGGGACTGGTTTAAAGAAGAACTGCGACTTCTAGGTGGTCTTGATCATATTGTAGATAAAGGTAAATTGGAGATCCTGCTTTCACAGTGTGCAAAAACTAGTAAATCCAAGATGTTTGATTTTCTTAATATTAATTTTCTTTGCTTAAAAATAGAAAAAATGATATATTCTCAATTTTTAATAATGCACAATTTTATGACAGGTTATTGGGAAATATTAGTGACAAATCTTTGTGTGGGATTGAAAGTACATTAAAGTACTTTGCTTTAAAGTACTACAAAACAATGCATCTTTAAGATATGTGGACTTATTTGTAGTTAAGAAACATAATCGTGTACGGTACAATCTCTTAGTAGAAAATAAAATATACAGATAGGTAATCAGTGTGGCAAAATTGTAAAGCCTTCTTTTAATTTGTCTGGAAATGTAACAATTTTAGAATGCTAATTGTGTCTTTGAGATTGTTTCCTAGTACTACAGGGTTTTTAAGTTATAAACCAAGGTTAATAGCAACTCTGAATAGCTAGTTAAATCTGAATGCTTGGCTTTTGAAGACATCTTACTGACAGTGAATTTTTTTGTTGTTTAGTTAAAGAATGTGTTGACCACCTAAGCAGTGATGAAAATGAAGAGAAATTAGTTGCTTCATTATGGGGTGCAGAAAGGTGTTTACGGGTCTTAGAAAGTGTAAGTACGAACATTACATTTCTGAAAAATGCTTTCTCTCAATTGTTCCATAAATATGTAGTTATATAAGTAACAATAAATGTTTTAATCAAAGCTATTAACATTGTGAGGTTTATCAGTGTTCCTGGAATGTTGGAAGTTGTGTTCATTAATGTAGAATACCACTCACTGTTGTTGAGAACAACTTGTATAACCTGATGCTTTTTTTTTTTTTTAAGTTCCTCTGAAAAACTGCTGTTCGTTTTCTTTTGTCAGGAGTTTGACTTTAGCGTGAGTCTAGTAATAACACAGCATAATGTGTTTTCTTAAAACTATAATTGATGCGTGTAAGAATTACTGCATTCAGACATCAGCTAGCAAACTGCCTTGAAGGTCACACTAGTTCTGTAGTCAGTTGATCGTGTATATTGAGATGGTAAAAGTTTTTCAATGAGACTTTTGAGCAGAATTAAAATGTGTGGTAATTTTTGTAGAGCTTAATTGAAAGAAACCTTGTGCATATGTTGCCCTACAAAGCCTCATTTTGTTGAGTTTCATATTTGTTATTACTCTTTTTGCTTGTGATATTGTAAACAAATAGAAAAATGTGATGTTTTAGAAATACTGATCTGCACATCAGCAAGGGGTGTTCAGGTTCAAAGTACAGGTCAATGAGTCTTAATATCTTAAGCCTGAGTCAGAGGGCAAGTAGCTGCAGTGATACTTCTTGACTAAAATAGCAAGATAAACTCAAGGATACTGTAGAAATAGGCTAAAAAATGAGTACATTGAACAAATGCAGGTGTGGCTAGTTAAGTTACAGCACCTATCCCTTTACTTCAGAACAGTGAGAAAAAAAAATCAGATCCAATTTCTGCTATTATACTTCATGCATAGAATTGCCAAGCAACAGCAGAAGAGACTTGTTTAGTGGCAGAATATTCATATTTGAATTTGACGATGGCTTGTGATGTAGTAAAATCCTTAGGAATTTGGGAGAGAGGACAAATCAGCACACCATATAATACAAATTTAAGAAGAGCTTTTACTGTTTCTCTAAATCGATTCTGTATTCCAATGAAGAGACTTGAGGAAAAGGTTTATGGTTGGATGTTTAATAAGCTCTCGGAAGTGGAGTTGACATCAAGTCTTAAATAGCAAAATATTTACGTATATATGCACGCGCATACACATGCATTGGGAATACAGTGTCCAAGGGTTCAGGTTCAGGTTCTGCTGTGGCAGAATATCCTCTCACAGAGTTCCTGTGTGCAATGTGTCAGGGAAAGATGGTTTTATATGCAGTGCTACGATCTTGTGGGATTACTTAAAAGGTGGAAACTCATAGGAAATACTGGTACAATAAGTGAAAACTTATTCTGGATAGTAACCAAGAAAAATGGAACTAAGTGAAGTGGGGTGGTAGTGGAAGAGAATAGTTCTTTCAAGGAAAAAAGGTCGTCTCTTTTTTTAATACTACTTTCTCCTCCCCTTTTTAGGTTACTGTGCATAATCCAGAAAATCAGAGCTATCTGATAGCATACAAAGACTCGCAACTCATAGTCTCCTCAGCTAAGTAAGTTGTAACAAAAAGACATTTTTGCACAGCTCTGCATGTGATACGGCAAGGAATTTGGAATTTGCTATACCAGAAAATTCTAGGGGAAAAAAATATTTCTGTGTTGCATTTTATTAAGTAATGTTCAAGTTATTTTAGATGAGGGTATTGGTAACTGCCTGAGTAGTACTAAGAAATGTAGTTATTGTTGGTTCTGGTGAAGTTGCAAACTGGATTAAGATTTTAGTACCAAAATAAGGTGAGCACAGAAGAGAAGCTACTTTTGGGAAGCTACTTTTGTTAATAGTGTTTTATTATCTTAAGTGTTTGTTGGAATGGAGCATAATAGTGAAATGTCAGTGTAACTAAGAATAGAGAAAATTTGTTCTGTTCTCCCAGCCCCATTTATCAATCAGAATGAGGTCTCAGTTGACTGGCAGAGATTTAATTCCTCTTGCACTGCCCAAGTGGTTCATAAGAAAGCAAATTAGGCTGAAAACTTGACTGTGCAGACCTCACTGGAAAAAGAATGTCATGGTTGTAGGCTAAATATTTTGAGTGGTTCTTTAAATTAAAGAAAAAAATCTACCTACTGTGCTAGTTAGTCCAATCTGTCCTTTTGACATCTTAGTTTTGTTTATAATTGAAATCAGCACTCTCACTTTGTCAAACTAATGTAATGTGGTAGAATTATGTCTGGTCCGGTATTGTTATGAGATAAAGGCTGCTTCTGCTGGAAAATCACGTGTCACTTATTTATCACAGAATAAGGATAGCTCTGGGGACAAGACAGGTAAACAGTTAGAAAATACTATCAGAATGATGTTGTGCCTTGATGATCAGAGGATATGAGAGGTTGTTTATAGGGAGAGGAGATGTCTTAAGGCCTTTTGATCAAGTTGGAAAGAAAAATGAACTTTTGCACTTGAAATCTCAAGCTGGTAAAGCTCTAGGCAACAAAGTTTTCCTGTTTTAGTTTTATTTTCTCAATTTCAGTTGAACTCATAAAAGATTTTATAGGTGACAGGCTTATCTATCCGTCCAGATTAGGCTTCTTACACTTTTATCAGGAAAATGCTACATAAATTCCGTATTTGCTGTTTTCCTGATGAAATAAGTATAAAGTGAAATATCCTGTATGTTGTCCAGGTAATTTTGTTCTGCATCTTCTCTTTGCAGAGCATTGCAGCATTGTGAGGAGTTAATCCAGCGATACAATCGTGCTGAAGATAGTATCTGTTTACCAGACAATAAGCCTCTGCCTCACCAGAATGTAACCAACCATGTGGGTAAAGCAGTGGAAGACTGCATGAGGGCCATCATTGGTGTCTTGCTCAACCTAACGAATGATAATGGTAAAAACAAACAAAAAAAATGCATCTGTTCTGTTTTACAGCATCAGAGATAGTATAAGAAAAGGGTTTACATTAACTTACTGATTTTTTTTTTTCCATGTACAGCGCAGTAAAATAGTATGGTAAAGTATGGTAGATGCTTGCTTTGTAGTAATCAGTAATTGTTTTTTGGGAATTGGGTGAGTAACTGCAAGTATGAAATGTAAACAAGATGTATGCTTGCGCCAAGAGGGCCCAGTTTATCTTGAGGGCCAAAAGGTTTTATCCATCCGCTTAAAATAATGAAAATCTATCTTCTAAAAATTGAGCCTTTTAAACTTTTTGTTTACAGAATGGGGTAGTACAAAAACAGGTGAACAAGATGGTCTGATAGGCACAGCTATGAATTGTGTGCTTCAGGTTCCTAAGTTCCTACCTCAAGAACAGAGATTTGATATTCGCGTGCTGGTAAGTTGTTGTGTTTGTTGCATGAATATTAAATGATTTGCTGCCTGCTTGTGTGTTTAACTGCTCATGTTCCAAATTAAGGAGAAGCCTCTACAAACTTCATTGGCTATGTCCTTAGTGAAGTACTTAAAGGAGGTTTCTGTAAGGTCCAGGGAAAACTCAAGGATTTGATGACCCTGAGCTCTCCTTTTCTTTGTGCTTGATGGGAAAAAGTAGATGAATTGTTACTGAGGTAAATAAGTCTGAATTATCTCATTTTCAAATGTCTTTTCAATTTTAGAAATACAGTGGATGTTGTTGTTTGAGATAAAGGCAGTGTAAAATTTACTTCAGTGTACATAAAATGTGTCTGTGGCCTAAGTAATGCTAAAACTGTATATGTGAATAGTCTTAAGAACAGAAGCTGATGGTTGGACCCCTGAATCCTAATCAATAAATTAAATCTCACCTTTAAAAACATTTAAAGTGGTTTTATTCAGAATTGAAAAACCTTGAATTTGTATGCAGAATTCTCAGTTTTGCTTCATATTTCTTTAAATCCTGATCCCTCTGTTTATCAAACCCTTTTATAAAGGTGTTAGTATGTATGTATCCTGAGAAATATACAGCCTAAAGACATTTTGATAATTTTTTGATGTGTGTAATTTTCTTTGATTCTCCAATTCTTGCAGGGATTGGGTTTGTTGATCAATCTAGTAGAATATAGTGCTCGGAACAGGCACTGTCTTGTCAATATGGAAACATCATGTTCTTTTGACTCATTCTGTGCGGGAGAAGGAGATGATAGCCTAAAGATAACTGGACAGATTGATGCTGTTCAGGCTTTAGTGCAGGTAAGAAATGAACCAAAAATGTGTTTTTCCTGTAATAGTCACCATTTTTCATTATCAGACTTTCAAGGAAGAAGAAGGAACTCAGCAGCAAAGATGCTTGTCAAAATTTTTTTGTTACACATTTTGAGAATGTAATACACAGCACAGTGAGGGAAGAGGGGTGCTACTCACAACTTGGCAGCGTTATTACAGACATCTGAAAGCTGCTCTTGTGCTCTTTAGAGCTTTCTTGTTCCTATATAGTTTATTCCTCATACTGTTTTTAAGCAGCTGTAAAAAGCGTAAGCTACTTGTCTCATCTACTTTGCTTCCATAGATTTTTTAAAGTACTATTTCTATGGAAGTTTAATACCATTTTTTAAAATCATGCTGTATCAGGTTTTTAATGTTAATATAACGCATATGGCTTTGAAATACCGTTCTTAGCTGTTGTATTGACTAACTTCTTAAATCCACTAATAATTTTTGGTGAGTAAGCTCCAACATGCAAACTAAAATAAAACGAAGTAACAGGATCATTTACAACCTTTTAATTTTAATGGAGATAAGTTTATGGATTTTTTAGCAGTTCTATTTCATTATTTGAAATGACTGCAGCAGACAAAAATGTCAACAATCAGGATATTAATAATATTAAGTATTTCAATGTACACAGTTCTGCAAAGCAATATTTAAAACTGGTGGTTATATCATTTGGGAAGTAATTCACAAGATGTAAGTGTGCAGTATGAGATTGGTTAAGTCACATTCACCTTAGAATGACTTGCTAAGTCATTTTAAATTACTCTTTCAATTTTCAAATTTTTAGTTTTTACATATCAAGGGAAAAGTTAAGAGAGCAATGAGAGGATAGTTGGCTTGAAAAGAAAAATGAGGATTGGTAAAGAACAAAAATTGACAAGAAAATCTGGCAACTTTCACTCTTCAAGCTGTGTCTCAAAAAAGCAACTAAGCATTTTTGATACCTAAGAGGAATCTGACAGTTGGTTGAACACTGGGGAGGGAGGGAGTCTAGCCTTTTCTGTAGAGCACAGCATTAGTGTTGTGATAAATCATGTTACCCTTTGAAGAAGAAAAGGCTATTGTAAAGAATAGTATTGAAGGCTACCTGTATTAATGGGTGAATTGTGAAGGAGAAATATACTTTCAAGTATTAATTCCGTGTGTGTAGGGTTTAATTTATGATTGAAATCTTTCTGAAATTTTCCCTATCAGCTATTTCTTGAGCGTGAGCGAGCGGCGCAGCTGGCTGAGAGCCAGACAGATGAATTGATTAAAGAAGCTCCCACTGCTCAGCATGATAAGAGTGGGGAATGGCAAGAAACAAGTGGGGAGATACAGTGGGTCTCCACAGAAAAGTCAGATAGTGCTGAAGAGAAAGATAAGAAGGAAGAAGATGATGAAGAGCTTGATCTTAATAAAGGTATGTTGGAGGGTTTTGATGAGCTCAGAAAAGGCAAGAACTCTGCGATGGCATAAACTCTTAACTTGTCCTCTACTTCCTGTCTATCTGCAGTCCACTAGGCTATTTCCTCAGTGTATTCCCCACGTGAAGCTGTTACAAAGCATGAATATGAGCAGTTCAAAGTTGAAGCATGTAAAGTGGGGGGGAGTACTACTTTTTACTTAATATTGCCTCTGTCTGTGAGTCCCTTTAAAAAAATAATAATAAAGTTTAGCCATGTTCTGTGTGAGAAATTCCGAAATGGAACTTTTAGGCCTTTATAGTTTTCAAGGCCTTTTGCAGAAGAACAGTATCTGCCTTAATTTTGTATTCCACTGCATTGTGACCCTTCTTATTTCATACTCCATTCAGTTCTTTTTTCATTTCCCTAATTTACTTACATGTTTGCTGCTTCTGCCTTCTGTCCCCATCTTCTTTCTCTGAGTTCTTCTTGATCCATCGGTGGTATGTCAGGTACCTGTGTGATGCCTTGATGTACCTCATCTTTAGGAATTTATTTCAGGAGTTTGAACATCTTTAAGCTGAATTACATGGTTTGTTTCTGGAAAATACAGCTGGTCAAAAACACTAGTCGTTCTCAGTTGAGTGGCTTGTTTTAATCTCCTGATAGCAAATGCACTATCTTGCTTTTTCCAGCCTTGTTTTATTTGCTTCCTCCATTTTTTTTAATTCCATCAGCTGTTGTCTGTAGCTATTTGTGGTTTGCCCCCCAAAATGCTGAGCCAATAGCAAAAAGTGCTATATCTGTTGTTTGTAATATGAAAATTTTCTCTTTTGTGCAAATCTTATTGGCTTACACAGAAAACATATTTGTATTTTGTTATGTTAAACATACAATTTGCCCATTGAAATGGTACGACAATAAAAGTACTATAAAATATAATGAATTGAAAGAGAATGAACACCATTTTTCCGTTCAAGAATGTCTGCTACTGAGTCAAGTAAGGAGTTTGATTCTTGCCTCTAAAGTCTCAGTGCAAAAAGACACTTTGTTTGAGAAAATAGAATTCTGGAAAGTGATAATGAAAGATTGTATTTGAAGCAGTAAAAGATACCAGCTGCTTAGAGGATACAATACACTGTTGTCTCTTTTTACAGCTCTTCAGCATGCTGGGAAGCACATGGAAGACTGCATTGTGGCCTCATACACAGCATTGCTTCTAGGCTGTCTCTGCCAAGAGAGTCCAGTAAGGGAATAAGTCAATAACTCCAGTAAAATATTTAGTGAAGTAATCATTTGTGGTGTTGAAATGGGCTCATTAAATCAGGGTTCAATGTAAGCTGGTACACTGATGAAGCTAATTTAATGTATATAGTTCTGTGGAAAATTGCCAAAGCATTCCATCCAAAACAAATCTTTTGAACATCAATATGTTTATCAAAGAAAAACAGGAACTGAACATTTAACCTCTTCTGCCTTTCTACTGTTTGTTGTTAGTCTTAGCTCACAAATGAACTAATACTGGAAAGGCAAAGGAAGGTTGGCTAACCTGTTCTATAATGATAAAAGCTTGCTTCATTTTTCAGCAGTTTCAATAAGCAAGTTAACATCCAACTTGTTTTTTTCATCCTAGTCTGCTTTTTTATTTCCAGTGAAGTCTGTATGAAATTGTGTATGTCTACATTGGTTGAAGATGATTGCCTCGGGTTGGAAATACATAATGGAAAGTTGGAAGTTTAAAATGTGGAACACTGGCATTTGAAAACTTCATAAACTTTCCTGTCAAATACATGCTCAAATGAAGATGAGGTTCAGCCTGCCTTCAGGCTAGTTTAAATTTACCATGATGGCAAAAATGTTCTTGAGCATTCTGTTCCATACTTTACAGCTTAACTTTTGATTACCTATGTATAACTTCAGTGTTTGTAGAGGTTCTGATAGTAAATTCAAATACTTTCAACACTTGACAGTTATGAAGGGAGATTCTTTCCATGTCAGGAGAAAAACCTGGTCATTTTTTTTTGAGTTCTTGATAACCTTGTAGGTCCTGGGGAGGTCTGATGGTGGTAATGACCTTTAACAGGGAAAAAAGGTTGCAGGAATTGCTATTTCCTAGAAATAAACACCTTAAATGTATGAGTTTTGAGGGACTTGAATCATAGAGGTGACAGCAAAAAGCCATTGTAATCAGGCTATGAATATATTTGTCTTGCTCCAGCTCACATGAAGAGTAACGTAGTTCTCGGTGTTGGAAAAATATGTCACAAATTAAAGTAAGTTTTTTTTATTTATTTCTTAGATCAACGTGACTACTGTGAGGGAATACTTACCTGAAGGGGACTTCTCAATAATGACTGAAATGCTTAAAAAATTTCTCAGTTTTATGAATCTTACTGTAAGTAACATATATATATATATATATATTTAATTTGATGGGTATAAATATTTGTGTATTATCTGCTAATAACCCATATATTTTTAGAAGTTTTTACCATTTTCATATGTCTTCAGAAGAGCTTAGGGGGATTATCTTTGTTTTTAAGTATTGAAGACCTGTTTATATTATATTTTTGTAGTAAATAAAAGGAAGCTACTTTGATTCCTTTTGAATGCTATTGTTCAGGAAAATATTGTGAATCTTCCTGATCCTAATTATTTTTACTGATGAGTAATTCTAAACCCTAAAATTCTGAAATGCTCTGAAATGAGCATAGCTCTCAATATTTTAGAGCTAATATTACAAATACTTATTTGTTACTTCTTTCTCTTATATTTTTCAGTGTGCTGTTGGAACAACAGGCCAGAAATCTATCTCTAGGGTGATAGAATACTTGGAACACTGCTAGATACTTAACTTCCGCTGCAGGCACTCTAATGCTGGAGCTACCCTTAGACAAAAGAAGAAGTCATGAAAGAAGTCCTTGAAGGATATACCAAGAGCATTCATCTGTGTCATTCGTGTTCAGATTTTTAAGGCTACCTGGTCTCTTAACCATGCATTCAGCATTTTCTAAAAGACAGTTACTACATCAATCTGCAACTATCAAAAATGAGGGGAAAAAGATTCTGAGGAAAGTAAATAAAGAAACCATGCTGTTTATGATGCAGTGCAGTATTTAAATATTTTTGGCAGGGTTTACCCTCCCTATCTTTTTTCTTGCTTTGTTCGTGACAAGTTTCAAGGGGAAAAACTTGCTGCTGATAGTGCAACTGCTGTTTACTGTTGAGCCACTGTTTCATGCCAGCCAGGTGCAAAGGCAGCTTAGCTACTGAGGTATCAAATGTTCTAATAAAGAAGTTCTGGACAGCAGCACCGCTCCTATTTGAGTTTAATTTGCTCTTGCTTTTTTATTACTAGATTATTCCAAAATCATAAAATATAAATTTTTAAATACTTTTGTGATTTTAACTACTGTCTATATTTAAAATTTGTTGGAATCCAAAGAGGCGAGGATTGGATAGTTTATTTTTTATACTGTTTTGATTGAAATTAGGTTGTTGAACTATTTCTCAGTTCTAAAACTGTCATGGCCCATGTACTGTAAACTGATAGACCATAACACTTTGTAGTTCCAAGAACCACGCAAACCCATAGACACATAAAGCCATTTGAGAGAGGGTGTGTTATCCACAAAATAAATAGCAATTGTAAAAAAAACAAAAAATTGTACCCTGTTTTTTAAAAAAAAAAAGAAAAAATGATGAAATCCCAGGTTAGTTTACACTTCTAATGAGCAAAACCTTTGAAATGCTGTTCTAATTTTTTTCAAAGAACCACTCAAGATGTATTTTATAATGCTTGATACAAAGAAATTGGATGTTATAGGGGGAAGAATTTTAAAGAAGCTAAAACACCAATGGGATTAATGTTTCCAGCTGACATAATCTTTCTATTTCATTCTTCTGTAGTATGACAAAGTTTAAATGCATACAACACAAAGCCTTAAATTGCTGATATAGCTAAGATTTTGTTCAGTCTGAGGTCTAGTTCATAGCAAAGCATTGCATTTGAAGACTTAAATGGAACAAAAAATCCCAGAAATTACATGACTTTGTTTTTTAAAAAACAATAAAAAACTTCTTGCACTCGTTATTCAGACCAATTGAATTGGTAATTATTTTTATTAAGCTGGTCTTGAATATTTGCAGACTGTTCTGAGATCTGCTTCATCGACATTTTTAAATACCTGTATGGATAGTTACATCATGTTATTCCATTGAATTTGTAAAACTTGAAGCCATAAAAATATTAGTTCTATGTATAATGAGGGGGAAATAACAGGAAATCTAACCTGCTTTTAGATATTGTGTTATCTCCATGTATAAAGTTACAAACTCGTGCTTTTGTATCAGTGCCAGCTGTAAATTTTTTACATACAGTGGCTGCCTTCTATGTCTTCCTATTTTTGATAATGCAGATTGTTGGGAATTCTGTAAGGAAGTAACTGATTAGCGGCAAAAATCCAATGTTGGTCATACTTTTTTGCGTTTTCTCTCATCACCTTCTAAAACTTAGTGTATCAGTGTAACTTAGAAACGTTTTTGAGGTTGTATTCCCCTTTGTTTAAAAACTAAACAAAAACAGCTCAGTATTGAGAAACAAAAGCTGCATGTAAATCATCTCTACCAGGAGGAAATTTATGAGTATGTTGTCCATCTAGTCTTCTGATTGTAGAGATTTTCAATTATAGTGGGATTTCAAAATTATTATATAGTTTCTGTGGAGTGATGGCAAGAGACAATACAGATGTGATGTTGGGGGGAAAGCAGGGACAACTACCTTTCTTTGTTACACTGGTAATTGTTTGGGAATTGATTTTCCTCAGTGTTTAACAGTTTTTTTAAATGTAACTAATTGTCAAGCACTGACAAATGCAAATCTTTTTTTTTTTTTTTTTTGAGGGTGGGGGGAGAAATCACCCTGTGAACTGCAGTGCATTTTTGTGTGTTAGACCCTCAAATAACTCTGCATTAAAGGGTACTTGAGGCCAACTTGCAAATTAAAGTTTTAAAGTAACTTTTTTTCCATTGTAAATATTTATGTAAATACTCTCAATTGGAAATTAGAACAAGTAGAGTACTTTTCTGAATCCAATCCTATTTTTATTTTATACAGTATTTCTCAGCTGTGATCTTTGGAGCAAAAGCCAACGGCAGGAAAAATAGTTTGTACCAGTTTCATGAAGTATGTCTTTGGGTTTTTGTAAATAATTTTAACTCAAATAAAATTGCTACTTTCAATACATATCTTGTCTTTTAACATGTAATAAAGCACTCCCCTGAGTGACTGCAGAAAGAAGGCAGTGTCAGGTAAATTTTCAAAAGAAAAACATAATATAATACGAGGCCTAAAGGTAGTGCTGTATTTTGCAATGGTGTTTTGGGACAACAGAATTAAGTGCCTGGACCCCAGGTTGATCAAACCAACTAGGGCTTGACATTTTCTGGAGATATACTGAATCTCTTGATACATTTTTTGGAGTTCTCCACACAAGTTGCTATTGATCTTTAAAGCTGAAGGGGCATGTGACAATTCTGAAGAGCTGTAGTTGAAATAACGAAAATGTGTAAAAGCATAGGGGAAATGGGGTAGTTAATGTTATGGTGATCCTTTTTGCATTATGAAGAACGTTAATAGCTGCTTTCTTCAGCAGAAAAATGAGAAAACTAATTTTTTTTTCTTTTTGTTAACAGGAATGATGCTTTAATTGATTCAGGATGATTTTTTTCCCATGTAATTCTCTTAATTGATCCAATGATGATACAGGTACAATATGCAGAAAGTCATCAGCTATAACAAGGACAATTGAAACTGCTGTGTCATCTAATTGCCACTCCAACAAGTATCAGCATAATGGAATTTTATTTCTGTGCTGTGAAGGGGTCCTTCTGGAGTTTGAAACATGGAGCAGTATGTTATTAGTATGTGCCACTGTTAAAGGCAGATACAGCTTTATGTAGGCAGGTGTTTTCCATGAAATTCATAACATTCAGTAAAAGAAATACTTCCTCTAGGCTATTTTGTCAGTAGCTATGTAATGGAAGCATTATTTGTGGGTGCTTTGAGATGACATCAGCATCTTCATATTAGTAGGACAATTGTGAAGCTTCTATAGAAGATTTGGGAGTCAGCCTTTCACATATATTATTTGATTTTCATGCTGTTTTGAAAGGCAGGATTTCTGCATAATGACAAAGTCTGGCACGATTTCTATAGCACTGATTTATCAGAAGCTTTATGTAAAAGCAGGCAATAGCGTTGAAGATGATTTCTCAAGCTGGCCTAATTGGAGTTGGTTTTCTGCTGTCAGCAGATTGAGTCTCTGAGCGGGAAGACTGGACAGTGATCACAAAGGTATAAAAGCTTTCTTCTTACCCTGGAGTGGAGCATCTGTGCCAAGTGTGCAGCTGGAAAAGTGCAGTTCTAGGGAACTGTCACTGCTGTCCACCCACTTCTGGGTGGACAAAGATGCAGGTGGGAATTACCGTTTTTTTGTTCTAGCTTTTCTGTAACAGAGCATTGTAACAGGCATTCTTGGTGTTGACCATGTTTGTAGGCTCAAGTGCCTCACTGAACTTATGAAGATGTTTTTGGTGTCAGATGCACTAGCAAGTATTCTGTTTTCTCTCATTTTCCCTTTCTGGACATCAGTAACTTTTTCTTTGGGTATGTGGAAGTCACAGCATATTTAGGTAGCTGGGACTGTTACCAGGCCAGCCTATGTGGCCTTTTCAGTAGAGTTCTTTTTCTTCCTTAATGCTCTTCTTTGTTCAAGCAGCAAAAAAATGTGTACTTGAGTTCGAAAGATAAAGGAACTTAAGTTGTTGCCATTCTTTTCTATCAAGCACTTATTTGTATGGTGTTTTGTTTTGTTTTTTTAAGATTGAGATAGAAATTTGTCCTGAATCTCCTTGCCAAATGTTCTCAAAACCAGGTCAATGTAATTCTTGCAGCTGCTGTTTCTCATCCTATGTGTAATACTTTAATTTGCCTCTGGATAAAGGACACTACTAGATTATTTTAGCTATGTGGAACAGAAGCCATTCGTACATGCCCTTTTTTACCTGCCCTACTGGTCCCCTATCTAAGGGACTCTAGTTTATTAAGACATTAGCAACACCAGTAGGTGCAGATAGTCTTCCTGTAAATAAAAGTGAAACCATTATAAATAATGGAACTGCTTGAAGTCCTTTTCCAAAAGGTAGATTGATTTACTAATGCCACAATGATATTCATTCCAGCTGTGAAAACGGACCTCGATCTGCAGCTATAGTGAAGTCTCAGGTTGCCACGCATGGTACAATAGCTGTTAGTGAAAACAGGCCCTGCCTGGAGATGCAGGAGATGTTGTAAGGTGTCCTGGAAAAGGCAGACTCACTGGGAGAAAAGAACTACACCAGAGAGAGTGCCTTAAATATGAAAGACACATTTGTATCTTTCACCTCTTCTTGTCCAAACTACCTCCAAGTCTCCTAACCTGATCTTCGGGTACTACGCATTGAACCTCTGTTTCATCAGCTTACAAGTAAAGGCCAAAGTATTTATTGAAGTGTGTTCTTGAAAGCTAGGTTACTAAGTAATAAAAAGAGTTGTGCAGATGTTAGTACCTATTTCCTTTTATATCCAGTACATATTTTAAAATTCAAACCTGGTTTAGGGTAGTCCAAAGTTATCTAGAAGATTCATTGCTACATAAACAAACATTAATAGGAGGGTGAACTCTTGCAATGTAAAACTTGGTGATACAAAGTAGATGACTGATCCATTTTGGAGTAAATGGAAGAGCAGCAGGGATTTTTAGACTTGCTGTTCGGTATAGGAATTCTTAATCATTTTCCTGTTTTATAACAGAAGACTTAGTTGTGCCTGCATTTATTTTTTTAAAAGTGGGGGAGAAAGAGTGTCAACTTGGAGCATGGAATGGACTAAATGGTTTTCATTCCACCTGTAAAGGTGACCCTGTGATTGCATCCTGGTATGATAGTTGGTCAGGTGAGTGAGTTCCTGTGATTTTTTTACTCTTTACGCAGAACTTTCTAGCTCTGTCACTTGACCTCCTTAAGGGGATTAAATGTGTTCTTTACATGGAAAATAAAGTATAGACACTGAAGAGAGGATGCTCTACTGGGAAAAAAGTTTGAGTCAAAGGTGCACTGAAGACTTCATGTTTAAGTGTGGATATGGTTATTTATCACCTGAAGAAATATTTTTGTTAAAGACCTGAAGCAGACTTCGGCAGGTTCTTAACTTGCGTTTTCTTCTCCTTTAGTTTCACTGATGTTTAATGAATCCAACAGAAACTATAATGAATCCGATAGAAACTAAAATGAGAAAAGTTACAAGTTCTATGATTTAAAGGAAAAAAAAAACACAGAACACATATGCATAAACAAGAAATAGTTTAGTTCTTTCCAGCCAGTGATACACATGAACATGTTAATTTTGCTATGATAAATGTCCTAGTGACAGTTACTGCTGCTTGGGTTCCTTCTCCATTACAGTATTGTATCTGGTAGGAAGCCTACAATGTAGTCAAAGTAGTCTGAATTCAGAAGTCAAGCAAGTCCTGCTGAAAAATATATGGGAATATATGTTTGTAGATAAACCCATCCACCCATCCTTCCCTATGTATTTTTTATGTTACCACAGAATGCATAAAAATCAAAGTGAAGGGTGTTTCTGCAGAAATATGAATGAGAAAAATAAAAGTTACTTTTGTACCAAATAAGTCCATTCAAAAGCTATACATGCTCCTTATATTTTCTGGGAATGATCCCAAAGTACTACAACTTCTATTTTACAGATGTGGTATTGGCCTGTTGTCCGACACGTTTGGCTGTTGGTAACATTTCTGGGACAAATTTTTCAAAATATCCAGCATGCATTGTTTTCCAGTCAGCTGTTTAATTTACAGTTAGTATCTGAATAGAATTTAAGTACAAACTATAATGAAAAACTTGCGATGAGATTACCTTGCATCACAGCTTTACTCTTAGGCATGAATTTAGGTTCAAAATGTTGATCTTCAGGTTACTGAGCATCAAACTTACCAAGTAGTTGATTAATGTATTACATAAAATTGTGTAGCATTGGTGGCATTTGGCTGGCTGGTATCAAAGTTTTGTCTTAAGGAGTTTTAGGGCAAAGCTTGCTTATCCAATTAAAAAGGTCATGTTGTTTTTCCAGTTTAAAGTGCTAAAATGAAATTAGACTCCAGCAGCAGAAATGGAGAGCATCGTAACTAAATAGAATTGTACACTAAATAGAAGTGATGCAATTGTTGTTTGTAGTCTCCTTTGTCCTAGCTATTTTTATAACCTGGCAGTATATTTAGTTTTACTATTAAAAATTTCATGTTCCCAATGGAAAAAACAGATTGGAATTTGTGTGCTGCATATAGTCACATCATATACATCTGATTTTAAACTGGAGCCTTATCTCACAACATTCTTTTTCTTCATTTTTTTTCCTTCAGATTACAATGAGATTCTTATTGAGAATCTTGGGGGATGGTGGGAATAGCTATTTTATGCCAGGCAATCGTAAAAATTTCTTCTTTCCTCTTTAGGTATAGGTTATGCTGGTTCTTGAAGAATGATTTCAAATGATACAAAACAGTATTATACAAGATTTCATGTGTCAGTCATGTATTCCTATAGAACATCACTTAAAACTGCTGGGACAAAAGGGTACTCTGGAATGATTTGCTAGTCTATTATATATTCCATCTAATACTGTAAATAACTTCCCTTTAGAGAGGACTAAATCCACTTATGTTCCTCAGAGGAGGATATAAATATACAGCTATCCTGTTGTTGTCGTCCCATGTTAAGATGCTTATACGAAGATTAAACATACTGCAACTGTAGTTTTGCTTGACACCTGTGGTTAGCCTTCAGATTCTCAGTAAGGAGAACTGGTTCGTGCTGCACAAAATGTAGCTTCAGCTTTTTAAAATCTTACAAAAATCACTTAATGTGCCACGGTTTTTAAATTTTGCGCTAGCTGGGACCAAACAAAGTGGTTCTTGAACTACAGCTACCTATGTAATTCTAAGCTTCTCTGTGAGGATTTTCACTAGACCTGTAGTATCTAGATACTACTAGATATGTATGTATCTCTGAAGCTAAGTTCAGTCTACACCTTTTCCTGTGAGAAATACTTACCAAAGGTGTATATGTGTAGTTCTCAGCAATACTGAAAAACCTCATGAATCAGTGTAGTGTGAGCATGAGGTCAGGCCCAGGGGAGGGTGGCTGGGAGAGGTTCATGTGGCCAAGCCTATGCACTTGAAGAAATCCACCGAGCAGCAGGGGCATGATGCCAAATACATTGGAAGAAGTCAGCATGTTTACGTAGCTTTTGCTGAGGTCAGTAGAAGTAGCTAGTTTGGACTCTGGCCTAGGAGCTCAAGCTGTTCACAAAGGAAGAGTTGGGGTGGGAGAATGTTCTTGATCAGGCTACTTCTGCTGAACACTGTCTTCTGCTGGTACTGGAACCCCCTGTGCTTCCTAGGCCCTAATGCAACCCCGTGTGCGTTAGTGGAGTCATTGCTGGCATCATTCCAGGGAGAGGAGCACTCAGCACCACTGGAATATACTTTGTCCCAGGTCTAGCAAAATAATAATAATAAATTGCATGTTGGAAATGTTGCAGCCAGGAGAGCCAAAGAAGTTCCAAGCCCGGATTTTACTTAACTACTTTCATACATAAGATTCCACTTAAACATTGTATGTGGCTTGACTTTCCAAATGGGACTTGTGATTTTAGAGAGATGGAGTTCATCTTCCTTTCAAACAGGATTTTAGGAATATGTATATATATGATTAGGATATCAGGAAGAGCAGGATTGTTCTGCATAGCCTTAACCACTGGCTTGGTTGATGATGTTTCCTCAATACCTCTCACTTATTTCAGGAGTACATTAAATTTTCAACGTCCTGAAGATGAAGTGAGGATTCTAGAGACTCAGATTTATGAAAGGAAATAATGTTAGCATGCTACTGCTAAAGCTTGTTGGCCATCCTTAACAGACAGATAGTGGGGACAGAAGACTTTAATTTCATCTCCATGGAAAGCTTGTTAATTAAGAGCTAGAGAATTGAGGTAGAAGACTGGTTATGTAAACTCTATCAGAAGTTGGATCAACATCTGGGCCTGCAATATGGTTGCACAGCACCTCTGTTCTGAAGTGTCAAGTATTTCTTGTAAGAACAAGATGGCACTGAGAGCTCTCGGGCTCCAAATGGGCTAGCAATCGGTGAGTACCCTTCACTTCCTGAATGAGTTTTCGGTAGTAGCTCATGCTGTCTTCAGTGGGGTTGCTACCTCCCAGCATGTTGCGAAACGTATCACCTACAAACACTTGCATTGAAGACTGCATGCACTACTGCATCACTACCACCTTGGCTGCAATGCTGAGAATTTAACAAGATACAGCGAAAGTCAATATTCTGCCTTAATTTGGTGGTATGCGTACATCTGCAAACATGATGGCAGGTTCCAGAAACAGTCTGGGAATAGGTTGCCAAGTGCTTTCTTGGGAAACAACTTTGCTGTCTTCTACTGACTGCAGTTGGAAGTCATGATACACAGTGATGGATCTCTTTCCATCACCCTCTATACCTCTTCCACCATCTCTTTTTGACATCACCACATAAAGATTTTACAAGAAAAGTCCTTGCTTGCAGAATTGCCTAAGACTTGCCCTTCAGTGTGAGGAATGAATTTTCATTCTCTTCTTGTTTCAGGGAAAGAAAAAAAAAAATCTCTTGATCAAGATTCTTCTAAAATGGCTTCTGTTTCAGAACATGGATGCTGACTTCCATCAGTCTGAAGTCCCAGTTGCTTCTTGGTTTATGGCCTGGATTTCCAGTGCCAGTTTCACAGAAATACTGAGCATACTGAAATTGATCAGTCCTGAATTTGCACAGTGCAGTAAGGACCAGCAGTGACCAGTCTGCAGAGTACCAGGGAGAAGTAGAAAATGGGAGGTTGTTTACTTAGGAATGAACTCACTAGCTGATAAATGCAAAGCAATACACATAAGGAAAAATAGCTCCGTATTTACAGGAAGTTAGACGGTAAATTAGCTGTTGCCAGCAGGACAAAAAGTCTCAGACTACTCAATTCCAGCATATGGCAAAAAGACAAGTAAAACATTAGGCATTATTAGGAAACAAATTGAAGAAAAGAACAGGAGCCATCTTCATCTCACAGAATGTATCTATGATGTTGCCTTGCTTTGAATACAGCATAAATTTTGGGAGAGAGCAAGAGAGGCAGAAACAAAAAGCAGTTTCTTTATTTTCTGTTCTTCTGCTTTATACCCTGAATAGTTAGCCTTTTCCAACAGGCAGAAGAGGTTCAGTCCAGAATTCTTCAGCTCAAAGCAGAAAGAATGAGTGGAGGTATCTGTCAGGGAACAACAGATGCAAATACACTGTGGAAAATGTAACTCAAAAATGACTGTTTCTCCTAAGAACTCTCCTTTGCTCTTCCTCCCAAGAGCAAGTCCAGTGCAATTGCTAAGCAGTAGAATATAAAATAAGCAAAAGGAAGTATATTTTAATAGCACAGAATTAAACTGTGGAACTTGCTACCTGCCCCACAATGCTGGGAACTGTTCACTCTGAGCTTGTTGCTACAACTAGCTTTTGTATGTAAGGCAGCTAAAAGTCACTGAATTGCGAGGGGGTAGCGGCAGGTCTTCCTGCTATCTGCAGCAGTTGGGCTCTCCTTTCAAATCTGCAGTAGTCCCCCCCCCCTCCTTACTGTGCCTCTAGTCTGTGGTAGCGCATATGCTCTCCAGTGTGCACATGCAGCAGGAGCAGCTTTATTTGGAGCCTAATTCCTTGGTTACCCAGCAGTGCCCCAGATGCTGCTATGTTTCAGGATTAGCTGGGCTTAAAGAGTCATGTCCCTGGATGAGAATCCTAGAGCGACAAACCGACCTGACCCTGGAACTGGTTTCCCCAGGGGGCAGGGAGGGGGTTTCCACCCCTACTGCCAGGGAAGGGTTTCCTCACACATGCTTGGAATGTGGCAGAGGTCTGTTCCCATTTCTGTTTCCCATGCCCTTGCTATTTGTTTTCCAGGGCTCACTGTTAAAGAGCTCACATTTATCCCCTTCTTTCAGCTCGTCTACTACTAATTTCCCTTCACCTCCCTGCTATCTTCCAGCCCACGTATGCCTATCAAGCCTCTTATAAATAATCTGTATTCTTTTCAAAAACTGAGTCCCATCTGAATAATCTGTTGCACTCAAATTTCATTTCCAAAAATACTAAAATACCATGGCCAGACAGCTATGCCAGCAGATCTCACATTTCAACTCTAGATTGGTTTCCAGCTTCTGAGGGCTGGAGATGGATTCAGTTCATTTGTCAGACATACCCCCTGGAGCTGTTCAGGTCACATGAAACCAGGCTGGCGAGAAACCTCCTTACCCAGCCTTTCTGCTGGTCATTGCCTGGTACATCACACATGCCTTTCAGGGGAGCTCAGCTCTTTCTTTAATGCTGTTCTTGGTGTGGCTTCCTGAGTGTTACAGGGAAGAGGCTGTGAGATGGGTGCCCAGCTACAGCGATCCCTGCAGGGGCAGCCAAAGCTGCAGGCATGCTGCTCTGTGCCTTACAAAATGCTGGTCTGAGGGCAGCCTGCGTGCTGAGAGCTGCAGCTCTTCAGCACCCGTGAAGTGGCAATACTGAGGCCAACCTCTGTCATGCACCACTCGTTCTGGGCCCATCCGAGGAAGCATGAGGGTTTTAGCATAGCTAGGAAAGTCAGCCTTTAAACAGGACTCCTCAGACTTAATTGCATGTGGAAGGGACACTAAATCAGAGAGCATCTAGCAGGAATGTATACTGCACTGGCATCAGTCCTGCTCTGTGTTAATTATTAAGGAGCGATATTTTTAGTTCGCACTTGCAATAGATTCCACATGCCTGCAACTCTTTGCAATGTCGAATATTTAATTAACGATAACCTTTATTTTTAAGGTGCTATTGTGAAAAATAGAGATGTTCTGTTTGAGGAATGTTTGATTTCTCTGCTGCTCCTTCCCTCTTGGGAAGGCTAGACAATTGTATGAGTTTTAGCTATGCTTTCTAACATTACAGAGAGCCAAGTTTGACCAGGATATAAACATAAATCCATAGAAGGGGAGAGGGAGAAAAGGTTGATTTACAAGAATATGGAGCTTCCTCCAAAGAACTGTATAAATATCTTAATTACAACAAATAGTCTGCTATTTGTCCAATAAGTGATGTATACTTTTTAAAATAACTGAATTAACTTTTAATTGCAATACCTGCAAAAAAAACCTTTCATACAAAAAAGATAATCCTTAAATAGTTGGCAGCTCTTAGTATCATTTCCCTAAATCCGTAGACTAATTTGCATGTGAGACCACATTACCATGACAACTTTTATATCTTGCTAAATTCTCTTCTTACTACTATTTTTTTTTTCAGTACTTTCTTCAAGAAAAGCAATCTGTAGCTTGGAATCCCCTCCAAACGCAAGGACCTTCATCCTGCAACTCTGAGTGCACTTCAAGTACTACTGCAATAACATAATGTAATAAGAGGCTTAAAGCATGTTACTCTCAAAACTTTGTTTATGAGCAGAGAGGAAACACATATAAAGCCAATAAATTATTGTTAGTATAACTGAAATCTTGACAATATAATCTAAGAATCGTTATTAGTCCTGATCTAATTATTACAGAAAGGAAAACCAAACAACAACAAAAAATTTTTTTACTAATGTCTCAATAATAATACAGTAAAAAACAAACAACCTTCTACATAGAAATGTCTCAACGATAATACAGTTAAAAATGTTATACTCACAGTTCCTGGCACCTTCCCTTTTTCTTGGTGCTGTGTTCACCCTTTCACTGTTTCTATGGGTCCTCAGGCTGGGGGCTTCAGTCTGGTGCTAGGTGTGTTCAGGCCACTCACCGGCATCTAGGGTCTTTTGCTGGGATTAATAGGGTGGTGGCGGCTGCTTCTTTATCTCTCTGCAATTCACTTGGGTCCTTTTTATGCTTACCAGCATGCTTTTACACCTCACTCTTTCATCATTGGTTTGCAAATCCATGTGGTAACCAACTTTACTGTATATATTTTACATATTTACATACATATTTGGAGTTTTTTTTTTTTTCTTCTTTGTTATGCATAAAAAGAGGCTTTAGCTAGCTTCAGGTCACATGGAAAAAAATGGTGATTTCTTTATAGCTGTGGGGGTCTCTGGTGGCCAGCCTCTGCCCCACCTTTGTGCCTGTACTCCTCCACACCGCATGCTGTCTCCACTTGTCAAGGACTCTGCCATCGTCCCTGGCCTGTGCTGGCTGGGGGCTACGTCATTACCTAGGGTGCAAGTGTCTTGTTCCGCACAGCCCAGCAGCCTGTTACTTCCAGCTGTATGGAGCTATGGTGGTACTGCACAGGGGCAAGGAAATGTAGAAAAATCACCTATGGTCACATGGCCAGAGGAAAAAATGCTGTTGCAGCTAAACTAGTTGGAGAGCAAACTACAGGCAGGTCAGCACGTGCTCAGCCCAAACAAGGCCTCAGGGGTGAGGCAATTGCAAACCCAGTGCAAGGCCTGTGCCCTGGTACCAACAGTGGTGGTCTGAGCCATAGCTGCAGCTCACAGGCGTGTAACTCTCGCAGCAGCAGGATGCTGCAGGTGCTGTGGGGCCGTGCTCCAGCTGCAGTCCCAGCAGTACCAGGGTAAGGCTCGGCAGGCGCACGGCCCCGATATGTGGGATCTTTACTGCCCAGGCAGGGAGAGGACCTGGCCTGCCGCTAAGGTTTTTCTCCACGTTGGCTGGGCAGGCACTCAAATGGAAAAAATAGCTTAGTGGTGAGGTCAGCCTGTTCAACACAGGGAAGTGAGAAGAGCAGCTCATTATAAAAATAGCAGGCGAAATGAGGCAACTCCTCTGCCTCTCAAAGAACAGGGTAAAGCTTCTCAGGCTCTGCTCTGCGTGCTTTGTGAGGCTGGGTTACCTTTGTCCTACAAGAGTAAATATTGTTGGCAGAGGAAATGCTGCGTTCACGAGTATTGAGTGCCAAGCTTTTAAAACTTAATACTACGAGGCGAACATACTTTGTTTTTATAAAAAGGCTGCCGAACCAGCCTCAGTTTCAGCCTGAGCTTTTAGATGCTGTCTTCCCTATTTTCAGGAGTAGGGGCTGTTTCTTGCTGGAAGCACAGCGAGGCTCGGCATCTTTCAGTGCTGCTGATAATAAACGCGTTCTCTGAGGCGGGATGGCCAGCAGCCAGGGCTGCCGAGCCTCCCTCCTGCTCGGAGGCGAAGGGGCGAGCGGTGCTTTGGGCTCGGCCGGGGGGCTCCCGGGTGCCTCGGGGCAAAACGTCCTCGGCGGCTCCGTGCCCGCTGCAGCCTCCTCTCAGCGGGCGGCGGCCGTTGGTCGGCACGCGGCAGCTAAGGCGGGAAGGGGGTGGGCGCTGAGCCCTGACAGGAATCCCCCCGCACCGCGCCTGAGAGGGCTGAGGCAGCGCGGCGGCCGCGTTCGTGCCGCCTGGGGTACTTCTGTCGCCGCTGAGCCCCTGCTGCACGCGGGGACTCGGGGGATGTTGTCCCGTGGTGTGAGGTGCTCCCAGAGCCCCCACGCGGCGGCCGGCGCGGACCGCGGACGGTCAGCCCTGACCCGGCTGAGCGCGCCGCTGCCTCAGGCACTGCCTGGCGCCTGCCAACGCCCGCTGCGACAACGGGGCCGAGCCGCCGGATTCGGGCACAGGGGACGGGTCCCCGAAGGCACGCGGGGAGGAAGGGGCTCCCCGGCCCCGCTTCACAGGCTCCCTGCCGACTCCCGGAGCGTCCCCTGAGGCGGCGCCCTGAGGCGGTCCACTGAAGGCTTCGCCAGCCCAGCCGCTCCGCGGCGTTTGTGTGCCGCCAGGGGGCGGCACGCCGAAATTTTCGCTTTGTCACAACAGAGCGCAGCCTTTTTATTTATTTATTTATTTATTTTCCTTTTGGAATGCCAGCTCTGGTAAAATTTGTCAAAGTCTTGCAAGCTGTAGAGGAGCTTCCTGCTCGCTAGGTCAGTGTTTGGGGCATACTAGCTGCAGCTACTGAATTTCATGTGGAAAAGTTTTTCTCCCGTGGCAGAGTGCCTCGTTAAAATGGAAGCTGTGGAAACTAGACCGTGTCAGCGCTGCTTGGTGCCACACGTTTACTTCTCCCCCCCCCGCGCACCACACAGTTCTTTCACCGCCGTCGCTGTCTTGTATGCCAGCTCATGACCTGCTGTCACTCTATGCGACGGGTATTTCCACAAGCAAAATATTTCAGGAGCATATTTTAATTTGAAAAATAAAATTGAAAAAAAAAAAAAAAAAAAAAAAACTGGACTTCTGTGCAGTGCCGTATGCTCCAGGTGCATTCAGGAGTCCAAACGGTGGCTGAGGATTACACATGTTGAGGGATTTCCTGTGGAAGGATCAGCGTGACATTGGAAAAGGTGGATGTGGAAAGTTAGGCGCAAACAGCAACGTTTTGCTGTATGTTGGAAACTGATGTAATCTAGTTGGTGCTGATGACAAACAGATCTGATTTTGAGTGACCAACGTAAAGACTGGTATTTCTGTGAAGATTAGAAAAGAAGCTCTGCAGTGTGGGGTGATGATGTTTGTTTTTTGCAAGAACGGACATCTTAACTTGTCCCAGGAAAGTAGCAGAGAGCACCGTGTGACTGCTTACCTTCCTTTGCAGCCAGAAGAGAGTAAAGGATGCAGGCACTTTGACTGCCTTCAGCTGTGGCATGTTGTCACAAAATGTTGCCATCTCATTTCAGGAATAAAAATATTTATTTTTTGTGGTCTTGGCCTGTGTTTTTTGTATTCATTGTCTATGTTTGTACCCTTTGCAGTAAGAAGGAAAGCTGCTTTTGGCAGAAGGCTTCCTTTCTGTAGGCAAAATAGAACAGCTCTTTATTATGATGTTTTGTTTAAGCCTAAAAGTAAATCACTATTTTCTTCAACAAAATAATTGAATCAGAAACTGAACAAAAAGGACGAGTAAATTATATATATATATATTTCCCCAAAGGCACCACTGTGTTGCTAAATTAAGACTCTAGTGGAATATAGATTAATAGAAAAGGATCACTCTTCTTGCAGTACTCCTTCCTCAGTTCTGGAAGCTTAGAAGGTTTTTGACTTCTTAAGGAGTTTCACTGCCAAAAGCACTTTCTAATTTCTATGGTTAGATAAATAATGAGATGGAATACATATCTTGTTTTGTGTTTTGTTCCTGACTCTGTCCATTACAGAGAATGAAAAGGACTGGAAGTGGTTTCTTGTTAAAATCTAGGCATGCAGTTTCTATTTTAAAACTCAAGTGGATAGGATTTTTTTATACTACACTACTGCTGACTTGTCTCTAGTTATACATAGTTCTTTGCCCTCTGTCCAAGCCATTTTTAACTCCCCTGTTCTGTTTTAAAGAAAAGTGAATTGAAAAAGAAACATGCTTCTAATTCAGTATTTTTTAACCTTAATGGAGATGAAAATTGAAGTTGCTCTTGAGAGAAGAATAGTAGATGAACCAGAACTATTTAATAGTATTATAGTCAATTCATGCTGGTCACATCTTATTATAGAAGTACAAATTGTACTGTTCTTGAAAACTCTTTTTTAAAAAAAATAAAAAAATTCCCATCTAAAACAGGGATTTGATGTCTTTGTTTTCTCTAAGGAACTTGGTGTCTCCATTGATTTCACAGTATGAAATCTTCAGGCAAAACCTGGCTTCTCTAAGGAGTGTGAGGTAAATGTTAGCTTGATAGCAGGTATTAGATGTTGAGTTTTTTTTTGTTTGTTTGTTTGTTTTTTCTGCTGAGTCACTTCTTATACTGTATCCTTCTGGATAATACGTAGCTTGTTACTAACATTTTATATGTACTTAGAAGTATAGACAGGTTTGTGTGTATGCTACATTTGAGAAATTCACTTGCAGCTAAGCCGAGTTCCGAACAATTGTATTTAATCATGATCATGGGCCCACCCAAGTTAATGTGAACTGTAGTTAGATACTGCCTAGTGACAGAACTTCAGCAGCCTCTTGAATTCAGTAAGATTTTCTCTCCTAGTGAAAATATAAAGGTAATAAAAAAAAAAGGAGGAAGTCATCGTCTTGCAGATCCATGTGTACTGGTATTGCTTGCAGCTGCTCAGAGTTGCTCCCCAGGTGTAATTTCTTGCCATCAGGTCTTGCTACCTGTTGACCGCCAACTGAGCAGTACCTGCACAACCCTCATTCTGCTTCAGTCAGATGTCAGATTCTTTGTGGCTTCAACAAGTTGAACTGCTGATTTTGCCGGCTCTGCGTACCATAGCTGAGGTACTGGAGGTATGCTCATCTCCTTGTTGTTAACTGACATAATTATGCTGTCAAAATGTTAATGTGTAAACCAAGCTGCAGTGTGTTTGCAACACTAGTGTGAACTTGGCTGTTCTAACACTTCCTTCTAATTACAATTTGCATATTGCAATTATTTCAGCTGAAGAGGATTAATAAGGTGAGAGTTGTTTCTGTCCTTGGAATTAAAGGGCATGGCTCCACCTGCCACCAGCTCTAGAGCTGTCTCAGAGGCTCTCCATGTTCTTCTACTACAAGGAGAGCCTTGTTTGGGCAGAGGCCCTACAGCCTCTCCCCCTGGGTGGAGGTGTGTGTGGCTGTGAGGAGTGTGGTGGCAGGGGAGACTGTGGATGGTGGAAGAATTGGTACTATATGGACTCTTTTGATGGAAGCAGTACCTAGCTACAAAGATTCCCCCCAAATACTAACAAGGCCTCTACAGCAGATCATATTAATCATGACATTCCAAAATCTGTATTTCAGCATTTCAGAAAATTTGATGCAGTACAATATATGAGACAAATACTTCATTACGCTTGTAGCAGTCATCAGAGTGGTTCTGTAGGAGTGGGAGGGGAGGGAAGAGGTAAATTCTTGCCCAGACAAGCTTTACAATTTCTTTTTTGACATGTAGTGCACAGCAGAAAGAGGAACCAGATATTTTTCTGTGGTAACCACAGATTCTGAAATGAGAAACAGCAGGTAGGAAAATTCAGCCTGTAAAAGATGGGAATATCTAGCTACTCTAGCAAGTTTTAAGCCTTTCAGTGCTATGTCTTCATAACTGAAGCTTTACCATGCACGGGTGTTGTTTAGGAGGGATGTAGCTCAAATAATTTTTCACTTTGATGACCCGGACTGATGTTCTGCAACATCAGAACACTGGAGTAGGGAGCATTGGTTTTGATTCCTTTCTGCTTAGTTCAAAAATCTGCAAAAGCTTTATGTTGTTAAGTGAATCAAATTGCTGGTGTCTGTTAGTGTTAAGTTCCACAGCAGACTTACTTCTCATTTCCTAAGCCCCTCTAAATTTTCAGTGCATTTTTTTTTTTTCTAAATCCTTGGTTTAGATCTTTATCACAGCTTAGCTAAGGAACATTAGTGATTTTTACTTGCGTTAGTATGTGACCATCAACTTCATCTGTAAATACAGTTATTCTGTTGAAAATAAAAGCTTCAATCTTTCCAAACATATGCCAACCCAAAAATGCCATATCCAGCTTTTGTGATTAAAATGGATGACAATTTCATTTTTCACAGCAAAGAAACTGAGAAATATCTGAAAATGCACATTTCCTTTAGGATAAATACAGCGTGGCCTATAGGTCAGGCAACACAGCCACAGGGGTCAGGAGCAGGGGAGTGCGCTTTGCCTGCAGGGCTGGACAGTTCCTCACTGCTGCACTACGCTTTTCACCTTCCCCATGCAGTGCTGCTCCTGGGGAAGTCAGGTGCATGTTCACTAGGGACATCTATTGGAACAAGAATAAGGATGGTGCAGAGGCATTTGTCTATGTCTCTCCCTCTCTTACCTTTCACCTCATGCCCCTGAATTGCCAGCTCCCGAGCATAAAAACAAGTGGTTGTTGTAACAGACAAAACAAGCCACAGAAACAATGCCTAATGAACAAGCTCATTGGTAACCTGTTTGGAGCAGATGTTGCAAGACTAATTGGCAACGGAGTGTGAAGCAGAACCAGCTGGCAGGGAGCCCTGTGATGTCCTGCCCCATGGCCCTTTCTTTCTTGTTTGGGAGAAAACATGGTAACCTGCATTCACAGTCTTAAAATTAATCCCATTTGACACTATTCCACAAAAAAAACAAGAGGCACACCACTTTCCACTTTGATTAATCCAATGTGAATTAGCTGTAAAGACAAACCCTCCCACTGTGCCTTGCCTTTCCACATGTTCTTGAATAGAAATTAGCACAAGGCTGTCAGGACCTTCAACTGGTTTTGAAATCTAGGTAGATAGGAAGGGGCTGTGACAGTCCAATTTGCTTTGCTTATTCAATTAATAGACCATCCAAGGAATTAAAAGTTGCAAGAGATCAAAAGGAGCTGTTAGTGTCCTCGCTGTCCCCTGATGGGTTTCTGATTTTCACAAGAACAAAGTGTCCTTCCTGTGCAGAGGGAAGTACCCTTTTCCCTAACTGAAACACAGTTTGTCCAGACCTGTCCTCCTCTTCCTCAGACCCTTCCTGAAGCAGGTGTGTATTCATGGACAGCTCTTCTTGGGTACAGATATGTTTTATATATCCACGCTACCTTTAAGCACAGACACCAGCCTCTCGTTGATTTCCTTCTCCACATTGAAACATAAAAGCAGAGGCTGAAATGAAAAACTTTGTGCCAGTCAATGGGCTGAGAAGGGGTAGAGCTTTTGTTACAGAGCCCCCTGGCACTAATGGTTTTAGCTTGAGAAAATGAGGTGTGTGCTGTTACACAGTCTGTCTCGAGTCCTCTGTGATACTGTATGAACCCATTAAGCATTGAGCTGAATTGTCACAAAGACCATGTTTCTGTAAATTCCATGGAAATGGATGCCTGAATAAAGGGGAGATTACACTTTTCTGGTTGTTTTCACAGAATTTCACAGAATTTCTAGGTTGGAAGAGACCTCAAGATCATCGAGTCCAACCTCTAACCTAACCCTAACAGTCCCCACTAAGCCATATCCCTAAGCTCTACATCTAAACGTCTTTTAAAGACTTCCAGGGATGGTGACTCCACCACCTCCCTGGGCAGCCTGTTCCAGTGCCTAACAACCCTTTCAGTAAAGAAGTTCTTCCTAACGTCTAACCTAAAAATCCCCTGGTGCAACTTAAGCCCATTCCCCCTCGTCCTGTCACCAGGCACACGGGAGAACAGACCAACCCCCACCTCACTACAGCCTCCTTTAAGGTATCTGTAGAGAGCGATAAGGTCGCCCCTGAGCCTCCTCTTCTCCAGGCTGAACAAGCCCAGTTCCTTCAGCCGCTCCTCGTAGGACTTGTTCTCCAGGCCCCTCACCAGCTTCGTCACCCTTCTCTGGACCCGCTCAAGCACCTCGATGTCCTTCTTGTAGCGAGGGGCCCAAAACTGAACACAATACTCGAGGTGCGGCCTCACCAGAGCCGAGTACAGGGGGACAATCACTTCCCTAGCCCTGCTGGTCACACTGTTTCTGATACAAGCCAGGATGCCGTTGGCCTTCTTGGCCACCTGAGCACACTGCTGGCTCATATTCAGCCGACTGTCCACCATCACTCCCAGGTCCTTCTCTGCCTGGCAGCTCTCCAACCACTCATCTCCCAGCCTGTAGCTCTGCTTGGGGTTATTGCGCCCCAGGTGCAGGACCCGGCACTTGGCCTTGTTGAACTTCATGTAGTTGACCTCAGCGCATCGGTGCAGCCTATCCAGATCCTCCTGCAGAGCTTTCCTACCCTCGAGCAGGTCGACACACGCACCTAACTTGGTGTCATCTGCAAACTTACTGAGGGTGCACTCAATGCCCTCGTCCAGATCATTGATGAAGATATTAAAGAGGATCGGTCCCAGCACCGAGCCCTGGGGGACGCCACTAGTGACCGGCCTCCAACTTGACTGGACTTGACTCCATTCACCACGACTCTTTGGGCCCGGCTATCCAGCCAGTTTCTAACCCAACGAAGCGTGTGACAGTCCAAGCCAAGAGCAGCCAGTTTCTTGAGGAGAATGCTGTGGGAGACGGTGTCAAAAGCCTTGCTGAAGTCAAGGTAGACCACATCCACAGCCTTTCCCTCATCCACCCAGCGCGTCACTTTGTCATAGAAGGAGATCAGGTTTGTCAAGCAGGATCTGCCTTCCATAAACCCATGCTGACTGGGCCTGATCGCCTGCTTGCCCTTCAAGTGCCGCCTGATGACTCTCAAGAGGATCTGCTCCATGAGCTTCCCTGGCACTGAGGTCAAACTGACAGGCCTATAGTTCCCCGGGTCTGCCCTCCGGCCCTTCTTGTAGATGGGCGTCACATTTGCTAGCCGCCAGTCAGCTGGGACCTCCCCTGATAGCCAGGACTGCTGATAAATGATGGATAGGGCCTTGGCCAGCTCCTCTGCCAGTTCTCTCAGTACCCTTGGGTGGATCCCATCCAGCCCCATCGACTTGCGCACATCCAAGTGCCGTAGCAGGTCACCAACCAGTTCTTCATGGATGGTGAGGGCCACATCCTGCCCCCCATTCCCTTCCACCAGCTCAGGGTACTGGGTATCCAGAGAACAACTGGTATTGCCGCTAAAGACTGAGGCAAAGAAGGCATTGAGCACCTCCACCTTTTCCTCATCTCTTGTAACTAAGTTTCCCCCTGCATCCAGTAAAGGATGGAGATTCTTCTTAGAGAATCTCCAATGTTTTTAAGAGGGCAATAACATATACTGATCTACCTCATTTGAGAACTCAATGTACCTTTGAAACAGCCCTTCTAATAACTTTTATGTTTTCACTGTCAATTTCTCCAACTCTCAGAATCTTTAGAAGTTTTTTTTTTTTTTTTTTTTTTTTTTTTTTAATAATCTATTTTGCATGGCTATTGTATAACATGAATCTTCAATGTTTTCAATTTAAAAAAAAAAGTGAATAGCATGAATGAAAAATAAAGCAAACCGCCATTGAAACACACTCCTAAATTAGAGAAAGCCTTGCAACACAAGAAAATACTAAAGAGTGAAAAGAAAATGATCAGATTAGGAGGGGAAGTTTTGCTTTAGTGGCATTGCACTGAGTATTAGTAGTGAGACTCACACAGCACAACTGTCAATGGAAAATGACATTCTTTAAGATAGAATTGTAGAAAGCTTAAAGATAAAATTCACATCTGCAGCGAAGTGAGAAGAAATGATGTCATGTTAAGGAAAAGTATCTCAGGCCCTGCTATATCTGACATTAAAATAAATACTGTAGTGACTGAAACTTGATTAATTTCTGAGAAGGAGAAAAAATGAAGAGATGGATTATTTTATGCTGTAGCACTTTAATCCAGTTCTTCCAGCAGTAGAAAAATGGTGATTCTTTATGTCTTCAGCAGAAGTGATAAGAAACATGTTTCTCTGCTAGATTTCAGACAATCCCCATTAGCTCCACTCCCATTACAGTCTCAGAAAGGTAGGGCTTGGGAAAAGGCAGTGTTTTTGTTTCCTATTGCTTTCTGCAGGGTCTCAGAATTAAAACACCAGATTAAAAATAGGGAAATGCATTGTATTAAACATGAAATAACAGTGTTTTGCACAGTGTAAGGAAGAAAGCTGAAAAGATGTTAATAACCATCTCTGAACAGTGCTTTGCTGCTTTTGTATGGCTAAGCTGGAAAACTGCATATATGAGCAATTTATTGATTAAAACAGCTTTAAATAACCACAAAACTCCACCATGATCCTTGCTACTTTCTGTCATCACTGAATGTGTTACAATCCCAGTTGTATTCTGCATTATGTGAGGGTGCAGCAGGCTCAGGTTGGTAACACACCCCTTGCCCCCAAGCCTGTAAACAGAAATCTTGCTTTCATAGCCTTACCATTTAGACTTCCAGAATTTTTGAGAAATCAGCATATTCTTGCTTGTCAGATAGTGGTTTTTAGTGTGAATTTAACTTCACTTCTAAAGAGCCAATAATATTTGAAAACATTCCAGTTTACATTGTAACTCATGCTTAGATGATACATCTGTCTGGAAATCTATGGAATGGCTTGGTTACATGAAAACAGATATCATGCCATGAATGGCAGTCCCTTAAAATCAGTAGGAGGCTTTTCTGATTGACTTCTGCAGATCTTGAGTCTGATTGTAATTTGCTGTCTCTTTGAGCAAAAGGTTTCAGGCAACTTCTTGTGCATTCACATCTGTGTAAGGTTCAGTATGCCTCTGCTGGGCCATTGTATTGATGGGGCATGACTCAGCTCTGCCTCAGCATTCTTACACTCAGTGTTACAGGCTGGACCTTTTTCCCAGTATAGGCTAGTAGTACTTGTACCAGTTTCTGTTACAAAAACATCTGTTTAGTGGCTTATAGCACAAATAAAGCATACACAGCTTTATAAAAATAAAAGCACAGCATACAAATCACAAATAAAATAGAAAATTTTCATTTTAGTGATATACTTTTTTTTTTTTTTTTCCAGAATACAGTCATGGCAGAATATATATATATATTCATATTATATATGAAAATATATATGTGTGTATGTATATGTATATATAATGTTAATCCCTAATTTTGGAGCAGATACTTAGTATGCAGTAGCAAAGATGCTTCAAGTCAGTGAAAACTCCTATACTCCATACCCAACTTTGAATAAATTTCAAAATATTTAAACACTGGTGTTTATATATGTTCAGCAAAGACTGGCTAGAGCTTAACAGCTAAAATTTCTACCCGTTCAGAGGCTTAGACAGTGAATTAGCCAGTGAACAATGAATTCATATCCCAGCTCATTTTGCCCTTGTATCCTGTGTAATCAAGCCCTAGATCTGTTGTAAATCATGCTGCTTATGAAAAGAGAGGTCATAAAATCAAGGTGTATTAGAAAAAATAAACAAATAGGAATCTCTAAACAGCTTTATGAAATATGATATGACTGTTGTCACAGGACGTTTTATTGCTAGAGATTGCTAGAGCATTAGGAAACAATTGAAAATCAACATTGAAATCAGATCTAATTCCTACCCAATGTTTTTTGTACATTTTCTTTTATGTTTTGGACTTGAATATTATCTGGCCATTTTCAAAATGAGGATTATTTGGTTGGTGTTTTTCTTAAGATAATGTTTTCCTTTCTCATGTAGGTGGCTAATGAAGTTTGTGTGTGCTTGTTTTAAATCTCTCTGAGCAACTTTGTAATATTTTTTGTTTTGACAAAAGCTGTTTCTTGGCATAAAGCCAAGAAAGAATAGCACTCATTGAAATAACCGTATCTATCATGTTGCATCATTAAGAGAACGGGCTGATGAATGTGTCATTCTAACAGCAGACAGTTATATAGAAAATTTGATGTTGACCTTTTATCACTTTGGTGACCCAGCCTTCTTTTAGGAAAATGGGTAGGTGCAATTTCTCTTTCAAGAAAGATTTATTGTCACATAGACCACAAGCAGGGAAAATGTGAACCAGTCTGTTGCTATTTATTCCCTGGTCGGCTTTGATCCTTAGGCCACTCTATACTGGCTTTGTTATACCTGTCCCTGCCAGATATTCATTATAGGATTTATTTTTCCATCACAGTCTTTCTGAAACGGTGATAATGACTTTATTTTAACTGTCTTCAGAACATACAAGTTTAGAATGTACAAGTGTGTAACTCAGGGTGATTTCAGAAGAGCAATTAAGTTTGCAGTTGTGTTTTGGAAGACAGGATCATTATGTACCTTTTTCTTGTACTGTAGTAAATAAATCTGTGACACAAATACTCATTTCCATGTCAAAACTGTATTGCGAGTGACATTGGAGTTACATTTAAATCCGAGTAGCCTTTAATGCTGAAGTTCAAATCTTACATATTGGCTTTGATATCAGGCTCTTGAGCATTACTTTGAGTATTCTGTGAAAAGTTAACCAGTAGCCTGAATTCCTGAAACTACCCCAATTTTGTCTTTTTCAGACTTTTAATGGTGAATTGTCTATAGCTGCTAAACCATTATATATATGGAATGAGTGACTCTCCAAGTTCTGCTACATTTTGTTCCTTTTATTGACACACTAATTACTGAAGCTAGCATATAGTGAAACTGCACTCTGCTCCTGCCCTCATCTGTAATCTGGAAGATAATAAGGTACCCTTAAACGCTTTTCTTTTTTTATCCCTCTTGCAAGATGAGAGTGGATCAATAGAGAATTCTGTGGCAAGCTGAGCTGGTTTTGTAATCATAATGGCTACCAATTGAATCAGGTAAAATTAATTCACTCCAATTGCTTATCTATTGTAGTTATTTTTAAGAATTCTGCTCCACAAAATGTCTCTTCACATGAATACATTTTAAAGGAAGTATCGCAAAGCAATTTGTGGCATGAAATGGGTTTCTTTGGCATGCAGGTGACAACTGAATGCCATAATGAAACAGTCAATAATTACATGCAACTGGGAAATCTTGGTGGTCCCACCAGGATCAATTACAAAGTCCTGGTCATTTGCAGATGAGTGGCTGAGTAAGTAGTTAATCGAGCGTGTACACTAATAATAGGAGACCTCTGTAATCAAGGGTATATGGTGGGCCTTGTCTCACTTGAATAGTTCTTCCATTAAAATGACTGTATTAACAATTAGGCTTCTCTAAGCTTGTTTTCACTTAAATCAATATCCATTGTGTTTCCTTTGTCTTTTAATAACCTTAAAATTGATCTACTTTCCTTTTTGATCATGGTTAGCTGACCAGGAGGAGGTCAGAGTTCCATTGCAGTCACCTGCCTGTTGGTTTAAGTTGCTGACAATTTCCTTAGACTCATTGTTACTAATTTCCATGGATTTGTTTTAAAAGACAAAATACAGGCTGTGACCCTAAAGTAAGAAATGATTTTATTTCTAAAAAGCTTACCAACACAAGTTGTTCAAGCCTTTTTAGGCTTTATATTATTTTTGACACAGCCAGATGAATGTGTTGCCAGGCTGCTCAGAGATTTTGAATTAGCTCTGTATTGCCTACAGTAAATTTAGACTTTAAGAGAAAGTTAATGATCTGATCATCTGGTTAATTACCCCAAAAGGTAGGTAATGGTGTAGGTATTTAGTGTGTATTGATAGTGTTTTGATTTATAATTACAGGCTTTCTAGGCTGAAATAATGGAATATTTTTTACCTGCAATCTTTTGTTATCTTTGCTTTCTTCACCTACTCTGTGTATAAGTTTAACTGGCATAGAACGTAATAATTCTTGAATAAAAACAAACAAAAAACTTTTTAAAACATTCTCTTGATTCAAAGATATATTTAAAAACTTGCTTACTTTAGTTTTGCATATTTTTCTGTTGACTAAAATATTATGGGAGGAGGTCAGTGGGATTTATTTGCAATAGCTGAATAGATTGCTGGATTGCAGTCTCCTAGGCTCAAGTGATTGTTTTATCAGTGGGTATATTTTCTCTAACATACTTTTTGTTTTAATCCCGTTAAGTTGATAATTTTGACAGTTTATTCAATATTTTTATTTTAAGAGACTTTAAAACCTTTAAAACTGTACAGACTGTGCTAGAGAATGCTGCTTTGTTGGAGAAAAACATAGCTATGTCTCATTTGGGGTATAGACATTAATCCTTATAGACCTAGTCATGAGGCAGGATGTCGCAGTCCAATTGGTTGCAGTAAATCTGGGCCAAACCTAGTTTAATTTTTAGACATGAAATACAAATAAATGAAAGTCTTCTTCATGTTCCACACTGGGCATCCTGTACAAATAATCTCACTTGAGATCTTTGAGGTTTTAACCCCACCACAACTGGTTGCCATTTAGCCTTACTTGGTGAGCACTCTAATCTAGGAATGCTGAAAGGTAAGTATAATGATTTTGCTTTTTCTGATCTTTTATGTTTTACCTTTCCTACTGCTTCTGTATTGCTGTTCTGGAATGTTCAGCAGAGGTGAGGAGTTCAGCATGTTCAGTAGGGTAAATTTGATCAGAAACGCTGCCCCACTGAGTGTAAGGTAATAAACTGAATGTGGCTAATATTTTGTTCCAAACAGTCCACAGTTTCTTGCGGTGTATGAGTGGAGACTTGAAACTATCAAATGAAATGCTTCTTCCACTCAGTCTTGACTTGTGCTGATCCTTCAGAGTCCATTTCCTGAATTCTAATGTCCTTAGGTTGTGCTCCAGGCCAGTGGAAGATGCATAAACATTCTGTTGTGAATACTTATGATTACCTTGTGAGACATGATGAATGTAATGCATATTCTCTGGGTTCTTTAAAATGTGCCGATCAGCAAATGTACATGCCTGTAAGTCAGTTCAGTAGAATGATTGTAAAATAAATACACTGTAGAACACAAAGCAGAGTTATTGTAGGACTGCGGCTTTACAATGTCAAAAGCATCTAGCAAATTTAAGACAACAAGTCCCACTGAGAGTCAAAGGGATTTGTATGGTTAAATCCTCCAGTTGTTTTGGAAAAAAATTTCTTGTAAATGAAAATGGTGTGTTAATCCTGTTCTAGTTTTGAACGAGGTTCCTATAGCACAGCAGTGCTTCTGTGGCTAGACAGTTCTTAGTGAACTTTTGATAAAAGAGCTCCTAAAACGATTCTGTAACAACAAATCAGTGTATCCACTCCAAAAGGAAGAAAACATGTTCAGAAAATAAATAGACTTCACATGACAGTAGGTAGAGAAACCTGAAAAGTTACAAAGAAGACAGAAGAAGAAAAAAAAGAGTCCAGACTTTTTTTTTAAAACATATATATACATGTATATATACATATGCATACGTATATATATATGCATACGTATATATATATGTGTATATATATGCTATGCATATATATATATACATATATATATATATATATGTATTATAATAGCTATCCTAACTGATGGTTAAAAGAAATGTATCTCTTGTGACTTCAGAGGTTCAATTTTCACTCCTGGTCTTTTCAGAAAATAGATCTGGGGCTGTCTGGAGTATATAAATCTCCATTATCCTGCAGTGGATGTTATTTGCTTCACTGCTGCCTTTCATTTAAAGACTATATAATGCCGTGTTATATCCAGCCCAACCATATCAATCGGTTACTTTGGAAGACTGTTTTTTTGCATAGGCTGGTGTTTGCCTGCAGTCAGTCAAGTGGGGTCTAACTCAGCTCTGTTTTAGCTTGATACATATCCATGTTAAATCCAAGCACATTGGGGGGAGCCCAAAAGCCCAGCAGAAGCCCAACCAAAAGACAGTTTCTAGAGTGCTCCAGGTATATTTCTCAAAAGTACTTTCCTTTGAGATTAGGTTTCTGTTACAGAGTTCAGTGCTGAAGAAGTGTTATGCTTATCACTTCGAGTTCAAATGCTGATGGCAGAGTAAGTAAGGACATCCATCCTTTAGGAATTATTACTGCAGTGCTGGTAATTCCTCCCTACTTCAAATGCGTAAATCAATGGAATAATATTGTAAATATACTTGTGTTCATTTTAAAGCAAAGCAGCCATTTTTATTGTTTGTATTCCAAGAAAGGTCTGAAGAAAGCCTGAAATTTGAGTACGTATTTTAGCTTCTTTTTCCATGCTTTCTGCATCTGTCCGATGTGATTACTTCATATATTCAGTTTGCCTCAAGTGCAAGGGTTTTACCTTATTTTTTAATAATATTTCTAATGGATGAGGATGTAAGAGAAAAAAAATAGTAAAAAAATATGAGAAATTAGGAAAAACCTCTAATTCTGCCTACTCAGACTGATGAAAGGAAATGTTCAGCCTTTTTATATTGCCCTTGTAGCTGTCATGGTAGCTAACCAGCTTATTTCATTTTGTTGGAAGCAAGCTCAGTCAGAATTTCTAGATTCTCAGGGAACTGTTTTTGTGTGGGACATGATGGGGCAGCATTGGAGATTTAAAAAAGTGATTTTCATTACAGTCAACTATTCACAAAGATTTTGTGCTTCTCATTCACAGATATCCCTCTTCCTTACTGGTGTTTGAATTATTCCTGGCATTTTTGCTAATTAAATGAATTATTTTTTCTAGTGTCCTGATGTATTCACAATTGCCTAGATCACTCAACAAACGAATTAATACCCCTGTAATTTAAATTACACCCCTGCAGTCTCTGAATCCTAAATATTTACAAAGCAGGTTAAAGAAATACTGTGAAGCAGAATAGTTCTGCTGAACTGGTGAATAGGTTCTTCCACCCTTCTAGTCAATAAGCTAGTGGGTATAACACACGGAGCAGACCACTTCTTTTCAATTATAGAATATTTTTTGTAAATTAAAAATATCCTGTTTTGTGATAAATGACTGAGTCCCAAATAGGATTAAAATTAAAGTTTGTAATTTATTAAGCGAATAGAGGCAAGCAAACAGTGCTGGGTGCACTGGGAGTCTCTGCTCCACCAAGATGCACACCTGTTACATCAGGAGGCTGATTTTTATGCTCCTAGACTAATACATATTCATCACTATTCCTAGAAAAGGCAGGATTATTATAATTAGTTCCCAGAATCCAAACCCTCCCCGGATGCATGCGTATCAGTCTCTGGTGGTCTTTCTGGGGGTCTCTTGTGCTGAAGGCTCATAGTCTTCCTCCCAGGCTTTGTCCTTTGGTCGTCCTTCAACTCCCCCTTTCTCCTTATTTGGTGGATCTCTTTGCTGGATATCAGACGCTTAATCAGCGTCGCATGCAAAAGTCAGCAGATTCCTAAAAACAAAACTCCTTGGTCCTCTTGTCTCCCAGACTAGAGTCTCAATGTTTGCCCTTCAAACCCTGTATTTACACAAATTGCTGTACCCTTTGTTTGCATGATACAAAACTATGTGCACTAATCACTCTGTTTTTCTTAAATAGAAGGTTATATTTCATCATGCGGCCCTAGCATTGTTCCATACTGACACGAATCATATTAACACTTTTCACATGTTTCTTACCTCCAAAATCAACAAATCAATGGAACTGATTCTACAATCAGCAAATCTAGTAGTGTTCTGAAGGGAAATCTCTGACACTGTACAGCCCTTCTATACTGAAGAATAAAAGGTGACACAGATGGAACAGGGTTACCTTGGTACTTTCCTAGGTATTTACTGCTAAGAAAGCTATCCACCCCTCTCATCTGAATTTTAAGACAGGATACCTCACTGTAAAACATGAAATAAAACAGGGCAGGTGCCATCAGAGCCCAGGAATAATGGGAAGAAAGTAAATTTTGAGAAAAGTTGATAAAAGGAGAAGAGGAAGGCTCTATTAACTGTTGAAATGGGGAGGTTGGAACAAGGCATTTGATTTTTTTTTTATTATTATTATTATTTATTATTATTATTTTTAAGGCAAGCTGTATTTCTGTCAGCTAGGAACTGGGATGTTCTGAGGCCTGGAGTTTGTAGAAGGCCTGTAGGAACCACAAGCAACAAGAAAAACAAAGAAAGAAATAAAACAGAAATGTAAATGCATCACATCACCTATGTGAGGGGGAAAACTGCATAAAGATGAATATTTTGAGAGAGAGAGAAGGAGAGTCTAGGACTCAGGAAGGACCTTTCAGTTTCCTTAGCTCAGAGGGCTAAATTCACTCTGAGTGAATGAAGAACCAGAAGGAGAGCATGATATTCTGGTTTGAGAGATTGATTATAAGCTTACGGAAAATGAAGAGACAACAGGAACGTAATTTTCAAATTGGGAAAAGATAGCTTCTATTCTGAGGTCTATTAGCTTCCCTTGTGTCTGGGAGAAATGTTGTAGCAGTATTTCTGTGGAGAACTCAGGAGAGATAGAATTTGCAGTTATGGGGAAAAGCGAAAACTAGTCAGCAAATAAAGCTGTAGGTCTGAACCATTTGACTGTCACAGAAGTAAGTACCTTTGTGTATATAATCTTTATTCTTTGAAATTTCACTGTTCAAGAAAAGTTTCATCAGAACCTGCAGAACTCTGGGTGAGTAAAGTCTCACTTTCCTAAGCTGAGACACTTATGAAGAACAGAGACCAAGGGAACTGACTCATCTTAACAGTACACGTGCACCAGGAACAAATATGGCTGAGTAGCAAAATTCTGCTTATGCGTGTTGGCTACCTAGCTTCACAGTAGTTCAGATTTTAAATACAGCTTTTCACTGAGGAGGTAGATGACTTTGAATTTGTGAGAGGGAAGGGCTATCAACAATTTGATAGCAGTGTATCTTGAAACGAGCTGTTTAGAGGCATTAGTAGTACAAACCACCCTGCCTGAGTCTTCCAGTATGCCCTTACATTACTGTAGAAAGTGAGAACCTCCCAAGAGGTGTGAGAGCAGAGTCTTCAGTTCACTCTACTGCTGGCAGCTTGTTTGACACAGCCAGAATGGTGCCAGCTGGTGAGGGGAGTCCTGACTAGCTGTTCAGATCAGGCAGCCTACAGCCAAATTAGGGACTGTTTTATTTTCTCAGTAGTAGTTCCAATATATTTCTATTCATGCAGAGAGGATAAAATTCCATTACTTATACCAAGGAAAAAAGGTGCAAGGAATTGTTTATGTAAAATTCAAAGAGAATATTATCTGAATTACCCTCTGATAATGGAGGCACACAGAACTAATGATAAAGGTACGTGCCTTTGTACGTCAGACCTTTGACTTTCTAATCCCGCCCAATTGCTGCAGTCATAGAGACTGTTTTTGTGAGCTATTGCTCAACAAAAACAAAACAGACCAACCATAGTTTGTGGAATTAAATCAGCCCTGTTCTGAGCCATTGAA
This sequence comes from Heteronetta atricapilla, assembly GCA_011075105.1. Lineage (NCBI taxonomy): Eukaryota > Metazoa > Chordata > Aves > Anseriformes > Anatidae > Heteronetta > Heteronetta atricapilla. Next base: position 8,676,219 of record CM021736.1, on the reverse strand, counting down.
CGCAAAATACAAAGCTTCTGGCAAAAATAAAGAGAAATATAACTAGCCTGTTCTTAAATCTGAGCAAGGAAAGTGCATCTGCTGTAGCCATAAAATAAGTGACTTGTTTTAAAAGACAAAAAAACCATCAATATGTTACTCTGGAGCTACTTTTTTGCAGTGCAGAATTGCTCCAGTGATCACAACAGTCAGGGATGGAGAAAGACTATTAATTGAGTCTGTTCCCCTGCACTCATAGAAATAATCCCCTGATGCAAATACATGGTTTATTAAGGTTGCAATGTATTTGCTAGGGGGATCATATCTCTAATAACATCATCTGTGGAGCTCTGGAGAAGTAATACTTCTCTTTAAGATGTGCACTGTGGATGGTTTGCACCAACGCTATAAACTGGTAAAAGGAGTGGTAAAAAGGCAATGGCGTGAACACAGACCAGTAAGAAAGACCATTTGAATGAAGTCATGTAGGCTCAGTTTATCTGAAGGCATTGAGTGCTTTTAAAATATGTCAGTTTTTTTTTTTTTTTTTTTTTTTTATGAGGAAACTGAGATATGTTGAGACATATTTAAATTCTCCCAATAGATCTTGAATTTCAGTTCCTATCCTAGTACACTGCAGCCTAGAGCGGAAAGGAGTGCTGAACTCCATTGCAAGTCTGAGGGGCAAGTGTGAGAAGAAGTAACAAATTCTGATGCTTTTGGAATCTTCCTAAAATAGCTAAATGAAAGGCCAAAAGAATAGTTCTATAAGTCCAGACTGAATAGAGAGAAAAGATGTAAAGAGCGAGGTATTACTGTATTTATTGTGGAACATAATTCAGTACAGGCTTTTGCTGAATTTGCTGTCCTCTCTTTGTGTGATGTGTGGCTCTTGCTCTACAGCTTAGCTGCTAACAGCAGAGCTGGAAACAGCCATATGGTACAGATGTCTGTGGTTGTATCTGGCCCAGCATTTCCTTCCTCCTCCACCTACTTCAGGCTTTTGTAATTGCTGTGACTGCCTCATGTATAATTGTAGGTGCAATGGTGGGAGCACTAGGATACATAAAGCTGTGGTTTTAAGCCACTGTGTTTGTATATTGCAAGGCACATCGGGACCCTAAACTTTGAAACCTGGAGATAGCACAACAGTATAAAAGTCTAACTTGGGTCACAAGAGAGAGCTTGTGATACATGCCTCATTTTAAACTGAGATGATGTTTTTATCACAAGAGACACAGTTCTTCACAGTAAATTTAATCCATTTTCCACTTGCCTGCCAGATCCTCAGGCCTGCTTCCCTTTTTTCCATTGTAGGAGCTGATGTCTTTGCAACAGCATATGAAATGCAGTTGAGACTGGTATTTTTGTTTATCACCTCATGCTTTACAAGCTCCGTTTGGAGTAGCACAATAGAGAGGAGAAGCCCTGAAATCAGGGCTATTGCTTTTCCTAGGATTCTGGTTGAGGTTTCTGAAAGTTGTAACTCAGTCAGGATTTCAGCTGGACTCTCTGCCAGGGCCCCCCACAGAAGGAATCACTAATCCTCAGAAAACAGATCTAGGAGAGGATGTTGAATGTTGGTCATTGAAAAATCAAAATACTTAATCACTAATGATTTTTAAAAAACATCAGTCTTTTCTTTAAAACCTGCTGCTAATTGCTCACCTGTGCATATACACATAGTGTTACAAGTTTGGGATCTGAAATGATACCAGTTTAAAGCTTTGATGTTCACCTTTTAGAAAGTTAATTACAGTCATTTTTCCCCTTCCTAAAATACATGTGAAAGGAAACATCAAATTAATCATAGATACAAAGGTTGCCTGCAGCAAGGTAAGCTCATTAAGATTTGTTTTTGCAAGATCTGTGTTTCTTTCAGAATTTTAATCTCTATAGTTTTTTTGGTTTTTTTTTTTTTTTTTTTTTTCCTTTGATTGGAGTGTGTGTAGTATTCTGTAACAATGAAATGCTTTGCTTGGGCCATTTATCATTCTTTGCCTTGAGCAAAGTCTATACAATTATTTTTTTGTGCTAGTGTTACAATTAGAAATTTTATTGTCCTGGTATCTGCAGGCTTCTAGAACTTGTGCAGTAGAAGATTCATGTTAGAGAAAATACATTGTTGCTTCTGAAAATCCATCCTTGGAAGTTACATCTCTTTGCACAAAGTAAACTGTTTATTTTTTTCATTGCTATTCTCAGGCTTATAGCACCACCTATGAGTTTCTTTCAAATTGCAGATGCAGGCTGATCTTTGCATGGATTGTATACCTTCTTCCTTGCAATTGCCTGCTCTTCCACGTGCTCAGGAGAGCATCAATGACTTCAGCCATAGCAATTTACTGCTCTTTAGGACAGTGATTTTGTTCTTGTCTTAGGAACCACTGAACTTCATCCAATTCTAAAGGTCAACACAAGTCCCTGTATCCTATTTATTCTTCTGTTCTGGACTGTAATTAATAAGGGCATGGGATGAGCAATGGAAGGGAGTCTTTATTAATACTGAGGATGGTCCGTATGCCAAAACTTGGTAAACTAGTATAAAAGGCAGTGGTGGAAGATCAGGTCCAGAGACGGAAGGTCATTATGGGCAGCCAAAAGCAACCTTACTGTTTCTTCATCAAGTGGAGAGGTGGAGCTTGGTGCTAAAACACCCTTCTTTTTCTTTTTTTCTTTCTTTCTTTTCTTTTTTTTTTTTAAAAAAAAAAAAAAAAAAAAAAAAACACTTTTCTGGAAGTGTTGTCTGTTTGACAAGTTTGATTGCTTAAGTTCTGTGAGAGAGAAATCAGTCTCACTCTGTGATAGGGATAACAAGCTGCATGCCCCAAATATCAGTAAATTATTTCAATGGCTGTGATATGTAATGGCCTCAGTGGAGATTTTTCTTCCCTGTCTTTCTCAGAGCACAGTATTCCTCATGTACTTTAATGGCATTATGTACACTTTGGGAAATGTTTATCTGTAGCTCTGCTGTCAGTTAATTCCTCTCTCCACTGTAGCTGACAAACTTACTTTGGTGGAAGTTATGATGATACTCGTTATTCTTTCATTTCTGTTATAAAACGGATGTTATTTGTACTTACAAAAATATAAGGCACTTACCAATATGGAAGCACTTTACAGCTATCAGAAGAGCTCACAGACTGCTCTTGCAGCTGCTGTAAAAATAGAAAATGAAGCTTGGGTTCATACAGGTTCTTCTTGCTGTTGTTATGCAGGAGAGAGAGGTGAGTATTCTGTTCCATTTGGGAAGATTATTCTATAAGGTGCAAAAGTATGTTTGTTCCTTAACTACACATTTACCAGTTTATCCAGTCCAAGCATTAATTATGACTTGCTCATCGTATGCCCATTTGAAACTTTTTCCACAGTATACGTAATGCAGTCAGTCACTGGTTTGATTGACAAGGCTATTAGACAAAGAAAATACCTGGTGGAGGAGAAGTGGAAAGACTCCCAGAGCAGTTGCTGCCTTGTCATGGTGTTATGGCAATTTAACAGTGCCATGGGAAGCTAAAACTTCAAACGTAAGAGCTTTGGGACAAGCAGGGGGCTTTGACAATTGGCTATGTGGCTCAGGAAGTCTTGGCTTTGTTCAGTATCAGAAAAGAGATGTTACAATCTGTTTTGAACCAGTGGGTGGTAGAGCCCTACCAAGGACCCTAAGACCCTCATCAGACTTCCCATGTGACCTTGGCCTGGTCACATGGACTCTACTTACAGGAGCAGTTGCCAAGTGCTTCAGAGCTCAAAAAATTACTGCCTTGCAGCCAGAAATTTCCACCTCCTACTGAGGTGATGAGCTTTCCTGGTTAGTCCCTTCTGACTTGGAGTAGAGCAGCATGTGCAGGCTGGCTTGGGCTGGTCTGGTTTTGCTCTACACTAAAACAGACTGGGAATGCACAGAGTCAGTGATTCCTCCATTCATTTTAACTGAAAGAAAGAGCCCCTTCCTACCTTGAGAGATATGGGGAGAGGCTTATTAGCTGCTTGGCTACTGTGGAAATGGAAGACAGCTGTGATAGAACTGGATTTTTAAATATAGCATTATATTAATCAAGGAAACAGAGCTCTTTTTTGATAACTGCTTTGATGTTGAACCACATTTGTTTGTACTGGTAACAATTCTTTTCACATCCACCCTGGTACTGTGGGACACAAACCTCAAACTCTCTTGTCTCTGAAATCTTTGTATTCAAGTAATTGAGGGGTGTATTTAATACCCCTGTGCCCTCAGCAGTACAAGTGGTAGCTACTCAGTTATTTCTAGTTTCTGTGCTTTAACTTCTCTGCCTTGAATTACTCATCTCTAAGAATAGGTAATGTGGTACTTACATTCACCAAGTTGCTGCTGTGTATTGGTTAATAATGTACTTTAATTGTGGAAGAGGGTTGGGTAAAGGCTAAGTAATACAGCCTCATTATGAGAGACTGTATTTACTTTTGACGCCTTCTATTGTTTTGTAGCTCTCCTGAGGCAGGAGTTTCCAGCAGTTAAAATTACCAAGGTGGAATGAGCTAATGCATGCTCACAGCCTTAGCTCTGTTGGTTTGTTTATATTCTACCAGCCTGGGTACTGTGCAGTCCTAGCCTCACAGCATTGCAAGTTAGCACTCATTATTTCAAAACCCGACAAGCCTAACTCCTCACCTGTTGTCTTTAAAATGCACTGATCTAGACTTTTGCTTTAGGCTTTTAAGGAAGCTGCAGGGCTTTGGCCTTTTTCCTTTAGCAGCCAGAGGGCTAGATCAAGTCTTAGGAAGGCATTTGCTCATCAGGAGGGAACTGGTTCCCAGCTATTGCATCTAAAACCACTATACTTCACAGCAGCTGTGAGTCATACTCCCTACATTGCTCTTAGTACAGCAATAAGGGGGAGGAGAGACCTGTTGGCTTCAGATTCATTCAATTTCTTGTATGCAACAGATTTTTACATTGCAGCTGATAGATACACAGATCATTTGTTACGTTTCACCTTCCTCCTTAACCTGTTCATTGCCTCATTTCCAGGAAGGTTGGAGATAAAAGTAACTGCAAGTAACAGAATGGTGTTGCTTTCAGTTGTAAACCGGCAGAGATGTCCAAAGGATAGAGTAGCAAACCACTGCTACTGGGTTAGTCTCAGGCTGGGCAAACAGCGGCTTTGTAGGCTCAGTGAAATCACTAGCTGAAGATGCACATGGGTAGGTCCATGATGGTGACAGCACTTAATTTCTAGATCATCCTGTTTCTGCTGCTCTTCCTCCTTGACCTAGTTGCTCTCATTCAGCCTCTTCTGATCTTCTGGTCTGTATTCTGTCACCCACAAGCACACGTTAGCCTATCTCCTATTTACACAGCATGTTTCTCCAGTAGAGTTAGGTATGGTAATTTCCTAGCATGAAGATTTCACAGATGTTTTCACAGCGCTGAAGTGTCTGTGCCTTTTAGTAGTTGTGGGGAAATTAAGTGTGCATATTCCCAGAAAAGCATTAGCAAAATAATAATAATAAAGTATTCCTAGCAAGAGAGCACACAATCTTTTAGTGTAAAAGAATCCATTAAATTCACAAGTATATTACTATTACCAGTAAGTGGCTTGTCAAAAACATTTTTTTTTTTTTTTCTTGGGAGTAGTCCTATTTCATCACACAACTGTGAAACTCCTGACAGAATTACTAACTCCTGGTGGTAAACTCTGAAAAGCATATTGTTTAGCTGCCATTCTGCTGACATTTTTACATTGTCCTTCCCTCATTTCATGTTTTTTCTTTTATGTCCAAATACATTTGCAAGAGAAAGGAATTCAGTATTTGAGAATTCATCTGCTCCTGCTGCTGCTTTCCTGACTGTAGTCATAATCAACTTGTGGCATCACAGATGGCTGCTGTGGAGGTGGTTATGTCATAAGAATGTGGTTTCAGGTAGGGACAATAAGAGCTAGGAGCAGAAGAAATGTAAATTATACAGGTTTCATACTAGCTACTGTAGTAATAAAACCAAAAAAATCACACCTCCTAATCACAGTAGTGAGGCAAAATTGTTTCTAAACTGAGAATAGCTGAAAAGTTTTGCCTATCATGTCAGGTGCTCCTTTCGATTTTGTTAATTTGCAAATCAGATTACCAACTGGTAGACAATAAAAGATTTGATTTGGTGTGTATCATGGGTTTTAGTTAGCTTTTTATTATGTTACATATAGGAAAGATAGATTTTTTTTTCAACATACTAACAGATGCCTACAGTAATCCAATAATTTATAACAAAATCTGTTACCCTGAGAACAACGCTTTAGATACCTGTGGGCACAGCTGTAATAATAATTTAATGCTTTCTTTTAGCAGGATACCTTGGTGCCATACAGAAAAGAAGGAAAGCCAAATGATAGCAGAATACCAGCTGTGGAAGCTTCAGTTACAGGGAAATCAAACAATGGCTTTCATATGGGGGGACAGCATAAGATGCTGTCAAAACTTTCTGCAGAACCTCTGTTGAGTTGGACGCATCAGGAGGAAGTCTTGTGCTGTCCTTGTGCACATGGAAGCATGCTTGAACAGAACATGTTTTTCTGTCAAAGACACCCTCCTTTCCTCCTTATCCATTTCAAGAACAATGGAAGTAGTACTATGAGGCCTCATTTATCCCAGATTCTTTTCTGTCCAGTTAACAAATATTCTGCATCACTGTTTTTAAGAATTAATTTGACCATTAATCCTCTAACTAGTCAGAACATACTAACTTCTTCTTGAACAGTATTAATTTCCATTTATTGGGGATTAATATATGGAAATGCTAACAAGAAAGGTTTAACTCTTCTCCAACTGCCCTTTACATGAGGGCTTATTGCAGATTTTTTCCCACCTGATCATCTTAGTGCTTATATCGATCTACTCTTATTGCCTGAACTGAATTGCTGCTTAGGAACCTTGCATGGACATTGTGTTCCCCTAGCTGAGTTCTTGAGTTGGTTTCTTAGCCTGAGTTTGGGTATGTAGCCCTAATGGGGTCCAGTTGGGAGCCTTCGTTTGCAGGTTATGTTTGTGTAACCTGGTTCCTAACAGCTATGAAGGGCCTCTGTACTCTTGAGGGATTTTGTGTACTCTTCTCTGTGTCTCAGTTTTCTTTCTGTAAAATGAGGGTGGAATAAATCTGCCCATAAGGTGGGAAGTGCAGTGGTAATACGTAGTTCAGCAGATAGGAACAGCATCCACTGAAGCCTCCTTCTTTCATTTCCTTCATCTTCTGGGAAGAGTTAAGCTTGCAAGGAAAGTGGACTGCTGAATGTTGTGAATCACTGACCTCATTTCTGTGTCATTCCACTGGCCCTTTTACTGCTTCATATGAGTATTCTGATAAATCTTTCATCTTTCCATAAACTATTCTAGAGAAATTGCATGTGCCAGTTACAAATGCCCTCTCCTAGTATTTCATTTTGTTAGTCTTAACCTGCTCATTGGCAACTCAGAGCAGTATCCCAGTATCCAGTTTTAACACCCAACATGAAGGTCGGTATCAGACCAGTGATCCTAATTTCATGGTCCCGCTAAGTACACTGTGAGGACACTTTTTTTTTTTTTTTTTTTTTTTTTTTTTTTTTTTATGTGGCAGCATGTAACTCCACTGGTTAATATCTGACAGAATGGTACATTCACATGCTATCAATTTAATGATTCCAGTTCAAGGTATTCTGTTCCATTGTTTTCATTCCTATCATTTCTTTCCTTTGAATCTCACTGTTAAACATGGGATCGTCTTTCCTATTAAACTGTAGTTCATAGTAATCTCGTAAGTTTCTTGCAGTTAAGACGAGTGTTGTTAATTTCTTCTGTGTGTAAATTTATCTTTTCATGATTTTCTTTCTAATATTGCTCACTGAATACAAATCCTGCTAGAACTGTTAAGATGTTGCGGGTTTGGGGGACAAGAAAAGCTGTACCATAACTATTTTATGCCTTAATAAGTAGAAGGTGAAGTAGAATGGCCTCATGTGGGCTCAGCCTTCTCCAATCTCATTGGGTTACTGCATTTGAAATGGAGGAATTCTTTGATTTGTGTTTATTCTTGTTCTCCAATTCAATTCATGCATTTGAAAAAGTAGGAAGAATTAAAAAAAAATAGGTATCTTCAGATTTTAGGAAAGAGTTTCTACCATGTATTTCTGGCTTTTACAAATCATGTGTAAAAAAATAAAAAAAAATAAAAAAAAATAGAAATTCCCTGTTGGATTATTACCCTCCTGTATATACCCATGACTTTACCATAATTGAAGTTTTGGGCCTGTTCATTTATTTGCACCTTTTTTTTTCTCTGTACCCACTGTTGCTTTAATTTCTCAAAATCACTTTACATTCAGGTCTTTATCTACCTGCTTTACCCCTCCAGTGATGAGATCAGCCAAGAGAGATTCTGCTCAAGAAAGCCAAATAAGGTACAGTTAAGAATTCTTACTTTAAAGTAGATGTAAACAAACAAACAAACAAACAAAAAATAGAGAGCCCATCAAAGGTCTTGGAGAGCTTGCTTTCTTCTAGAGAGCAATGTGGCTTGAAAAATTATGTATGCTTCACTATTTCTACTCTGCAGGCCATGTGTGGGATATAGGGGAAATCTGAGAATCACTGAACATATTCATAGCTCTCTGTGCACCCAAAATCTGCAATCAAATTGGCTATCATCATTCCATCAGGTTTTCTTTTATGGTTGCGGCTGGCTCAAATGGATAGTAAGTGCTAGTATTGTAGCTGACTTCTCAATCACAAAAATACTGCTGCCCTTGCATCTAACTATTCTCACATAATGCAGGCTTCCTCCTCCCAGGACTCAATTTCAGTGCCACTCAACTGGCAATAAAACCTGAGCACTGACAACACAAACAACTGACATTCAGAAAGGTAAACATGAAGACATCACTTGGCTGCTGCTGCTGCAGGTTTTGATAGGGAGATGAGTGCTGAGTAGTGTCTATTCCAGATGAGAGGTTGCAATGAGGTGGGGGGGTTGGGGGGAGGGGGAAGTATTTGAAGTATTTGTACCTGATAATGAAGCAGTACTTAATAGGGCTGACTTGTATAGCTTTGAGGAAGTTACCTCCCAATCATTTTGTTGCAATTAAATACAAATTGCCAAACAACATAAAAAGTAAAAATAGTTTTCATTTTCATCTAATATTAGTACGGATATTTTTACCTAATGGGCATAAATGCTGTGAATTTGACAAGACTGGGTTGGTCAAGTATTCTAAATGATACTGCATGATGGGCTTATCAAGTTGCTCTCTTCCAGTTGTTTTCATCTGCTTAGTAGGTCCCAGATGCTAAAACCTGAGTGTCTGGTGCAAGTTACTGTGCGTTATAATGAGGTTGGACTATCCTTTGCTTCTTGATTTTTTTTTGTTCATAGTTTCTACAGCCCTAGAGAATATGTAATATTGATGATCAGATCTGAGGCATACTGGCAGAGCTAACAATGATATTAGGTGTTTCTTCTACTATCTTCTATCAGAGATTGTGCTCTCCATAGAGCTAATTATCTCAAGTACAAATTCACTCCTGTGCAGTTCTGTTTCTAGCTTCACATTTAGCCAACAGGACACTTCCCTTCACCACACAATCTGTGCTCAGCTGCTGTTCAATCCTGTTCCTGCTTGTGTTTCAGAGTCACTTGCAGTTTTGAGCTGCACCACACCTGAACTGCACTAGAAATTAAAAATAAGCATTCTCTTCTTCTCTAGTTTGACTGGTGGCTGATCTGACAGGCAATACTGTTTACTACTATTTAATACTGTTATGGGGTGGGCTGACTTGTGTATAAGAAATTGAGAGCATGTCAGCCCATGGCAAAGCAGAGTTTTAGGATGCAGCAAATCTGGGTTCCAGATAAGCAAAGGAAATATCTTAATTCAGGGCCTGGTACTGAATGGAGGTGAAAAATCAAACTTCTTTTCACTATTCCTTAGAGATCAACATCCTAAAAACTCCAAGTGTTCTGAATTGATGCCCAGCTCCCGTGTGGTCATTCTAGGGTCATTCGGCAACCTGTGAATTCCAGTCAATGCAAGGTTATCTAAGAGTTTTGATTTTTGTTCTGTTTATCATTGAGACTACCCTTAGTCTTTAACCTATGGGGGGGGAGGGGGAATAGTAGGGTGACAGCAGACCAACACAGAGAAGCGAGTAACCCCTGCTTGGTACATTGGGAGTTCATAATCTAATTAGCTGATAAGGTTTCAATTTCTTGAATAACTGATACAAGGTTAAATATCCTGCTCAGTGACAGGTGACAGAGAAAGGAGATCACAGCTGTCTTCTAATAGGGCTGCCCCTCCCTTGGGGACTTGCAATTGGTACCTCCATCAAAGATGGTAGCTCAGGCCTGCACAGTGTCTTCTTGATTTCACAATATGAAGCTGTTTATCATGCAGACCATTTATTTCCTGCCCAAGCAAGGATCAGATGGATAAATGATTGGACATGTGCTTCATATCCAGAGCTTAAAAATATTTCTGTGAATATGGAAAAAGGCAGAGATACTCCATATGAGGGAGGGGAAAGAGTGCTAATTGCATTCACATTCATCACTTCAGTAGCATGAGTTATCATCTTAGGTATCAACATCTTATCAAGAAGTTGTATCCCTGTGTAATATCCCAAATCTACCTGTTGCCTTGCTTCCTGAAGCATTTCTACAGCCCCTCCCTGAAGCAAGGTTTCTTTCTTGATTTGCTGCTTGTTTGTGTGAAGAAGCTAAGGGCAAACATAACATTAAAACTAGTTCCTCCCCTTTAAAAAAATACCAATTTTTCTGACAAGGGCAGTAGCCTCAGTAGCACAGGCTGTATCCTAGGCTTGCTTTGCTATTGCTTGGGATGGTGTCTGATGCTAGGATGTGCAATCTCTTACAGCAGAGCTGCTATATCTGAGCCATGTAGGAGTGGCCCAAAGCTTCCATCTCTCTTCAAAATATCTCAGTGTTGTCTTTATTGTGAGTGGCTTCTGATGCTGTTAATTAACATGGGTTGAGCCCTACTGTTTGCCAAGTGGAGACAGCAGTGTGAACAAGTCTTGCTGCAGTAGTTAATAGGTAATGCACTTTTATTTCATTACCTCTCTTTGAGGGGAAAGGGACTTTTGACCTGTTTCTTTTGGAAAAGATACAGTCTGCCAAGCTTGAAATTTTGGAGGCCTATTTAGTGTTTATCATATGTTGACTTCTGGAATAGAATACCCTTGTTCTTCTTTTGAGGAAGGTTTTACCCTTTAAAGAAAGTCCAGCAGTGTGCAAAACTTTAGGTGGCTTGCAGTGACAATCTTCTGTTGATCATAATGCAGGAGGATGGACAGAACACAGAGAGCTGGGATTTCTGTCCCAGTCCGAAAATCCAAAGCAGGTTTTCTTAAATTGTTCTGTGAAAATCTGTAATGGTTCCCCATCTTGGAATGGGATCCAGTACATGTAGGAACTTTGTGTGTATTTGGTTAAATACTGAAGAAGCTGATTTAGCTTAATAATGATGTTTTGAGGTAATAGCTGGCAAAATGGTATCTAAAATATTGCAACATTCATTTTCTTTCTCAGTCTGTTTTTTTTTTTTTTTTTTTTTTTTTTTTTTTTTTTTTTAAAAAGCAGTGTGCTATATCAGTCTGAAATGAGCTTTTCACTGAATGGAATACAAGATGCTAGAGTGAATGTGTTGTCAGATTCAGCGCTTTTGAATGTTTTTTATAACAGTCTTCAGTTCTTAATTATGTTATGTTAATTGTATATATATATATATTTTTGTTTAAAAGAATTACTCTTTCATGTTCAGAGTGTGGCAACAGAACAAATAATGAGAAAAGTACAATCTTTTTATCATGTTCAGTTCTCTCATGGTGTATTTCTGTGCCTTTCTGTACGAGCTTAATAATGCTTTAACCTAGTTTTTTGTATTTGCTATGAAATAAGGTTCATAGAGGCTCATGACACTAACCTCTAGTTTAAATCTCAGGAGGAGGGGAGCACACACCTTGAAAATACTGCTTTAGGTAGCTACATGCTAGATTCTCCAGAATTATACAGACGAACCATGATTACCTCTTCCTGGTGTGCATGGCTATTTCAGTAAATTAGAATATGATTAGAATAATTTCTAAGTTGTGTGAGCATAGTTGATAAGTAAGCTGACTCTGGTAGGTGGAAGAGACCTGGAATACAAGTTCAGTTCTAAATTCTTTAGCAATGTGTATTTCTTTACCTCAGAAGCAAGAGGTCTAGTTTTGAACTTCAAACACAGAGTGTGTGAGGACCCTGAGGAAAGCAAAAATGTATCACCTTCACAGCTGGCAGATCTGCTTTTGTGAGAAATAATAAATACGGATGTTAGAGTTCTGCAGTATAAGCATCAGAAGCAAACGTCTGCTGTAGAGCAACTAAGATTCCCCTGGCTCTTTGCATGATCAAGGGGTCTATTATCTGTGAGGCCCCATTGCTAAAGGAGTGCCTGGAGAGGGGTATGGACAGTAATGAACTGCAGAGAGCCACATCTACTAATAATCAATTGCAATGAAGGAATAAAGCTTATTTTTTGAGGTTGAATTTGAAGTGCAACAGCTAAATAATAATAATAAAAAATGGCATTTCTTATAAATAACACAAACTTGGTTGGTAAAACAGAGAGAGAGAGTAGATGTGTAATCTTGCAATGTTTTAGTGAGTCACTTTTTGGAACAGAACACCACTTTGTGTTTGCTTTTGAGATTTATTTGTCTCTGAGGGATGCTGCAAAAATTGAGAGAATAAGATTAAAAAAAAAAAATCCAGGAGCTCTCAGATGAGACAATTGTATACAAGACTGCAGAAGCAAGAACAGAAATTGACCTCCAGGTGTTCAAAAGCAGTAGTCAAAGCTGTTTTTACTTAAGCAGTGGAATTTATTAAAGTTAACTCTGGTATAGTTTTGTCACAGATGAATTTTGTCAGAGTGGTAACATGACAGACTGTTGAAAAACAGGTGCCAACAGAATGCAGCTCATTCTGAGCCTTATTTTCCTGCCACAGGATGGTTGAATTTGTATCCTAGGTGAATAATTACATACTGAAATCTCTGAAATTGATAAAATAGCTCCTAAGAGTATAAAACTTCTTTAGTCTCCGTGTATATTGTAGGGATATACTCAGCAGTTGATCTTCATGTGAATGCTTATGTCCATATTATTTTTCCCTCTGTTCCTGAACGTGGATGGTGATGATGATGTTGAAAGCCCAAACTGATGATGAAAGCCTGCTGACTTAAGTTTTCACATGAATCCCAAGTAAGCCACAGATATCTAAATATTCTGTTGATTTTTTTTCTTGTCAAAGTCTCACTGAAATGTGCATTTCTGAAATAAGAAACTTGGGACATATTAGAAAAATATAAATTTTTGATAATTGTTGCCCCCCACCCCCATTCCTGTTCCCATCCTTAAAAAGAGCTGTTCTTCAGTAATAGTCATTTGATCCTGGGTATCAATGAACACAAAGTAGTGCCTGGAAAATAGCTCTTTAAACTTACAGTGTGCAAGGGATAGCCAGGAGGATACTGTCCTGAGTGCTGGTACAGACCTACTCTCTGGAGGTTAATTGAATAAATGTCTTAATTTTCTTTTATTTTGTAATGAGTTTGGGATAATTTCTAATCAGGCTCTAAAGTGTGCAATAAAGGAAAAGCTAACTAGATTTTCTTTCCAACCCCCTACTTTATCCTTGAGGGAGGAAAAAAAGTTTTCCTTGTTTCAGAAGCTGCTAAAAACACTCATTCAGGACTTGTGCCTGCAGACTCTGGGAATTACATAAGAATTACTAAATTTTCATTCTCTAAATAGCCAGTTGAGAGTCATTTTCTCGGCTCCTGAGCACAGGCTGAAACAGAACAGATTGGACAGATGTTATGAAGTGTTTTGAGTAGATATTCTCAATTCTGAGACCCAAAACACTGATGAAAAATTCTAACAAGAGATGCGCTGTCCAGAAGCTAGTGTTATACACAGGCCAAACACCATTTCAGATAGCTAAAGAGGCCCCAGAGTTACCTGGGTTTTATGTTTTTCTGGAACAGAGAATGAGAATCACACTAGATTATTTGAACGTTTTTCAGTTTGAATTATGGGGGATTCAGGTAGGGGATAGGATCAAAAGAAAAATCAACTGCATTTTTGCTTATAATGAGAAGATTAAGTATTTCACCTCCTGATGCTGAAGAGGAGTCTGATGAGATAACTGGTAGCACAACAAAAGCCCCTCAGAGTTCTGCATGTTTACATTAGAGGATCTGGAGGTACCTAGACTGTCACACTTGAAATTCTCCGCTGTTATTGCCCCCCTCCCACAACCCCCCCAGCTGGAGCAATTATCTTCTGGATTCCTCTTTTAGTTGGGACATGAGTTTTCAGTATGAAAACAGAAATTTGCATTTACTATAAATTAAACTCAGCATTTTTTTTTTTTTGATTGTTTAAATAAATATGGATCTTCTGTATGATTTCACTGCTAGTTCAGAAGTCTTTGCTCTGATTTTTTTTTTTTTTTCAGTTCCTTTATAGCCTAATGTATCCGCACCTCAGTTCAGTTTAGTTCCTTGCCTGTTATAAGCAGCATAGTTTCACTGGTTGTGAACCTGACTGGAGGGCAAGTGAATACGATGGCTGTGAGGAGGTTTTTCCACATTTGCGTGGAGGATGGAGGCTCTTGGTGGTTTGTGATCATGTTAGTGCTCCCACAGTATTGCTCTGGTCTTCAGCTCAGGTTCATTACTGTATGAGTTCCATTTAATTAAGACAAATTGTCCACTGTGCAGGGAGGCATACCAGATTTTGAGATCTGATCTCCTACCACAGTAATTCCAATTTCTACTTTCTTCTGGGATATTTCAGTGCAAAACCAAAAGGCGGATGAGAGAATTGAAGTATTTCTCCAGACTTCAAGTGGAGTTACATGGTCTGTCACCATGCAGGAAATTCCCGGATAGATGAACAACTATGTCCCAGTTACCATGAAGTAATTCTGCATGTCTTGTGAGCTTCTAGACATCTTGGCCTTCATTCTCCACTTCTGGGTTTGCAGAGGTTGAGAATGAAGAGTTTGCTTGGTATTGTTGCTTTGTTTTTGTTTTCTTTTCCCACCTCCTTACATTCCTAAACTCCTCTTGTACCTATACCCTGAAAAACTGAAAGTTAAGTTAAAGTAGCCCCTTGATCTTTTGCTGGTGTGAGCACAGAAGCATTTGAACTTTTTTTTCATGTGTGTGAAAGGGATTTCTTTTTGCCCCAAACAAGGATAAAATGAAAGTTTAGAATTAAACTTTTTTTGTTTTTGCTAAATGACAATTCAGTTTTTGCACTCACTGTCTGGTTAGCTAAGACCATAGGAAATTATGCCATTCTCATTAATTGATTGTTTGTTTTGAATAGTTCTGAAAAGCACTCCAATATTGTTGGATAGAAATGTTCTGTGTGGTGGTACTTTTTGTGTGAAATACTTGACATTTTAAAATTTGGTTGGGAAGGTAAATGAATTTAAATGTTAATTTGTTACAATGAGTTTCCATGATGAAAAATTCAAAAGGTCTTCTGCTCACATTTTCAGGTCAGGAGAGAGTTGACTTTTACAAGTCTAAATAAAAGGGATTTCTACATAATGCATCAATGGTGTATAACTTCAAAGGGAACTTCCTGGGGCAAAATTTCAGTCTGTCCTTGCCTAACTTCTCTAGTGGAGGGGGTTAGAGATGAGGGAAAAGGCACAGTGGGTTGCTTGAAGGATTAGTGAAATAGTACAGACTTTCACTTCCATAGCAGATCATCAGCTTGAATCCAGCAGAACTCATTACCACCACCCAGCTGTTAGGGGGCTTTTGCTGATTGTTAGCCCTCTTTACCAGAGGCTGATGACACTGCAGCCACCATCAACCTGAGCTTTTGACACAGAATAAGACAGTGACACCAGTCAGTGTTACAAAGCTTCTTGATCTGAGGACCTAGTGAGTTTGTTATGTAATCTGTGGAGAGAAATCTCTTGCAGAATCGTGGGTTTGAAGAGGCTGTTGAATTTCAGCAGGTGTGTAACACAATCCCCTCAATAAACTGAAGTTCCATTTTAGAACAAGTTAGGTGGGTCTTTGCCCCCTCTGCTGCTGCTGGAAGGTTGCCCCAGGTTTCTGCAATGGCCTCTGCTTTTCCAGACTGCCCTGGGTCGACTTTCCTGTCCTAGACATAGGAGCACCTTGTCCTGAGGGATTTTCCCTAAGCATCATGGATGTAAACGTGGAGCGTGGCAGACCTGGGGTGCAGCAGTTAGTTAGCCATGTTGTGCTTGAACAGAGTTTGTAGCAAATGCTGTGGTCACTGACAATCGACCCTGTGCGCATAAAGATAATTTACACATGGTTTCAAATATGTGAAGTTCTTTTACTTTAGGGAAGTTGGGAAAAAAAAAAACAAAACACTTTTTTTTTTTTTTTTTTTAAATGCGGTGGTACCCCTGCCTGCAATAGGTGTGACCAAGTAATTAGTTTTGAGTTGTTTGACCTTTGTTTAAATTTAAAATTAGTATCTGGACACATCTCAAAAAACAAAACACACAACCAAAAAGAAACTTAAAAAACAAAACAAAACAAACAAACAAACAAACAAAAAAAAACAGAATTCAATCAAGAAACCATTTGATGGATCTTAAATTTTATTTTTCTGCTTTGACAGCTATCGTGTCAGTGATCATTCCAACTCTGTTTAAAAGAAATTCTGTTCTAAAGAATAGTTGTAAGATAGCTTCATGTTTCCCAGGGACTGGGAATCATGCATGTAATTTTTCAAATTAATGACAAGACTTGGATTGAGTGTGTACCTTTAGAACAAAACTGTCTTGTTAAAAAGCACTGTGTTTAGACAGCTCACAGCAAAATGAGATTAAATTGCTGGATTGGACTTTTATATGGCTTGATTAAAGAGAAAACTGTGCTGCAGTATTCATTGTTTATCACATATCACTTGGTCATTGGCACTAAGAAAAACAAAAATGTATTGGATGCACGATTAAAGAATAGTATTGCAGAAATGTGTGAGTAATTTCAGGGAAGATTCCTAGACCTCTGCAGGGGCAAAAAGCTAAGAAATGCTGAAACAATAATGTGAGGCACTGCACAATGTAACCAGGGAGACATCAGGCACAGTCTTCTCCATAGAAAAGGACTGCTTTTTTGTGATCTCTTACTGAAGGGCATTGCAGGAATAACCTGTAAGTGTTTTTATAAACAGCTGCTTTCTCCAAATGCCTTTTCTTCTCTCTGCACCCCTTTTGAAAACAGATAACCCCAACTCTTGAAGGATGTCTTTTTATTGTCACTCTTCAGATGTAACCGCCATTGCAGAGTTATACCTGCACATTACAAATTATGTCTGCCTAGCTGCAGCACTTCTATCCACAAGAGGGGATTGGAAGCTTATCTATATGACTGTCTGGTTTAGGCATCATATATATTATTCTGATTAGTACACTACTGAGGCTTATTTTATCAGGATGAGAGAAAACCCGAAAGATCGATTCTTACAGTGTTACCCATTTAGAAAAAAGCTGTTGCCATGTGGTGACAAATACATTGTGGACATATTTAATACACATTCTCTTCTTCCTGTCTGGAGAAGTGGATTTAGCAAATGTTGGCTTTTCAGGGTTTCTACATGTGTGCATGCAATAAGAACAGGCATGGGGATGCAATTTCTTCTGTAAGTGCATATACACTGAATAACAAGAAGGAATTGTTTGTTTATTTGCAGGGATCCTGATGTATGGGTGTTAATATGTGTGTTATCTAAATGTGGTGTTTGTGCAAATCAGTCTTGTATTACATGTGTATTAATGTGATGGGAAAGATTCTCTAGCAAATATCCTCTAGCTAGTCTGTATGGAAACTCAATTATGATCTGTGAGATGTTATCTTGGCTAGTTTACATTCCCCAGTGAATCAGTTTGAACTCCATTCCTTTATTGGATTATTATTATTTTTTGGAAGGTAATTCTCAATACATTTGTATTCATGAGGCAATGGACAGTAGATAATTTAACACCTGCTATCTAGTCTCTGTCAGCAAATGGCCTTCTCCCACTGGGATTTATAGTTACTTCACATTTTGAAGGCGGAGAATTCAAATCCTGTTTCGTTTGCTGTGCTGTGAGCAGAGCTATAATATCTGTTGTCTTTTGCACTGCCTTTTAGTCTGTTTTTAAAGTAACAGTGCTGCTTCTAATCCAAAAGAGGAAAGCTAAAATCTGGAGGGGATTAACAATTGTTTGATCCTGTCAAGGTCATTTTTCTCTCTAAAATAGCAAAAGGTGATGGGGGGGTGGGGGGTGGGGAGGGAATAAGGGAAAATCAACCCCTGTTCAATTGAGTACTTTGTGGGCTTCTTGATTTAGTTCCTGCATTGTGTCCTCCTGTTGATTTTTGAGGAGAAAAAATCTACACATAGGTGAGAGGCAAAGCTGTTTGTGTGTCCTTATATAACTGAGGTCTGTCTGTGTAGTTCCTGCTAGGAGGTCTGATTAGGCTCCTTTGCATTGCCCCTTCCTCTCTATTTCAGATTCCAGTTCTGGTTCCTTCAAAAATTCTAGAGAAAGCGTAAATTAGGAAAGGAGAAGGAGATTTTAAGAGATACTGGCATCTCTCTTGTAACTCACGTTGTATTCCTTATTTCAAATGATTGAGGATGATTTATTTATTTTTTTCCTCCCAGTACCAGATCTGTAGAAAGAGAATATATGCTACATTCACCCTACTGAAAAAGCCCCGTGTTTGGGAGACCATCCATATCTGCAGCAGTTGCTCTAATGTTAATCAATAGGAATAAACTAAATTCTACTACGTTGTTTCAAAATGAGAAAACTGCCTTTTGGTTAGAAAGTAATCATCACTGCCTGATAGATAATAGACTTTTATCATTATTGTCTTTGCACAAAACTGTGTAGAAATGTTCACTCCAGGTGGCTGAGAGGCCATTAAACTAGATTGAGTATTCTCTTAGTATTTTGGCCCACATAGTCAACAATCTGTTGTTGATCTTTTCCTCTAGCTTAACAGGTTAAGAGTACTCAAAGTCATTATGAATTTTATATCATTAGAGATGGGCCAGAGTTTGGAGAGAAAGGGTACCTCCTAAATTAGTGATTTTTCTAAATTAGGGGCTAAAGCTTTTTAGTTATAACCAAAACATGAGTGTGACTGAGGAGAATAGCTTCTTCCACAGTAGTCTCACAGAAGCAGCAGGATGGAGCAGCCGTAGCGGCTGTATTGAGCATTGGAGTCAGGGAGTGTGATATCTGCAGGTCTAGTGGAACTGAATAATTTAAAAGACCTTGTGGAGAGCTGCATCTCAGAGAGATCATGCAACCCATGAGTACCCTCTCTAGGTTTGCATGTTGGTCATTGTAGGTCTGCATCCCTTTTAGCTGTGTTCTTTTGGTATGGCAGACTATGTCAGGGAACTAGGGTTACTTCTGTCCAGATGAAGGTTGTCCCATGAACAGAAAGGGCATGTTTGGGGGCATGTGAGTCTATAGCACCTCTGTCTGCAGTGCACTAGGGCACACCTGTAAAACAGATTTTTGGAAGATATATAAAATGGAGCTCCAGCTCTGCTTTACCTTTACAGAGGCAAACACACTTTATGGGTGGTTAAGTGGGGGCTTTCTGTTACAATCTGTTGAATCTTGCAGTTTCTCTTCCCTCTTGCTCTAGCATTTGCAGGTCTCAGTAGCAGAATTGTTGTTTGGAAACTCCATTGTCTTTTTGTATTTATGGGTAGAAAAGAGTGCTCAATTTCTGTAACTTGATTATCATGACTTTTGCATAGATCTAATACTTAACAAACACCATTTCTGAAGTGACAGGGTAAATTATGTGGATACACTGTGTGATAAAGTGTGTTTTCATCAAGGCTGGAGCTGTTCTGATGTGAACATTTGTTGGTATCATAATTGAGGCAAAAAATAAGTTGCATGAAAATGATCCTATTGTATATGTACTACTATTGATGTACTATTTCTGCTTCCCTCTGTTCCCTGGAGTAGAAAACCACCTTTGAGTGTTCAGGTTGCCATCATCCAACTGTGGGTAAACTTGGTTGTTTTTTACATTTGTGTGGTGTGTTTGTTTTCTTTATTTTCTTTTTAAGTTTTAGTTTTGCAGAGTATCCTGACAATTTGTTTTGTGTCTTCTGGAGAAGACAAACTTCAATACCTATTAACTTGTGATAAAAATGTAGTCTCAACGTGTTTCTTTGGTGTTAGAAGTGAACACAAATTTGACTTTTTTTTTGGTACAGAAAGACTATTTAAAGTTAAGTTTCTCTGAAAGAAGAGAGTAAGTGTGACTCATTGTATCTGAAGTCTTGTTTCAGACTGCTTAAGAAACATACACTCCCTCCTATTCCTTAAGATTCTCATTCCCAAATAAAAAAAATCCCATGTCAGAGGGCCTACTTTATGATAGTTTCACAAATGGTATGTTTGATGCTGACAACTGCTTTTTATCTCCCATATATATTAATTTAAAGGAGTGTGTAAGTAACCAGCTGAGTTCATCTTAAAGGTCTCCTGTAGAACAAGGAGGATTTGGTTTGAGGAAAGTTTAGAAAGCAGTCCTAAAATCAAGAAACCTGACACCCACCCACCTTTTTTTAAAGGTGGTCACTCTGACCTTTGCTCATATTTTTGGGAATAAGGTAGAGAGATTCTGAATTGCTTTATAACACTCTTGGTCAAATTTATTTCTGTCTTGTTGGAATGCATTCTGTCTACAGGGTCCTAATTTCTCCACTCACCCCTGTCCTTCAGGAGCTTATTTGAGGAGCATATTATGAATAGATGTTCACAGCTTGGCAAGGAGCTTGGTGGAATGCTTTTTGAGTTTGGTTTCTTTTGGAATATTCGTGTTAAGGGTTTGGTTTGAAGGAGAGATTGCAAAACAGCGACTGTTGTCTTTTTTTTTTTTTTTTTTTTTTTTCCCTCCTAATATGTTTTGGAGAAGTATAGAGAAGATTGGATGGAGAACATGGAGCAACTCTCTTTGCTAACAACATTTGCTCATGATGTGCTTTGAGAGAAAAGTAAGAGCTGCAGTTGCCAGCTGCAGTTATGTTCAGAGAAGCCAGCATGTGAAGGTGACTCTACCAGCACACAAAGCTTAAGAGGTCTTTTGTACTTATTGTCATCTGAGTTTAAACATTGGATCCTGTGTTTTGTGCTCAAAAGCCATAGCAAAGAGTTATTTTCACTCAGTTTCCAGGATGTATCACAAGGACTGAAAACTGAGCTAAATGCAGTGTTAGGCTATGTGAAGTGTTAGATCAATACTTGAAATTAGCATGTGTAATGACAGCTTTGAAACTGATGTGCATCTGAGCATGATTGAAAATGGCATTGAGAATCTCTGAAGAGTAGCTTGGGGATTCATTTTGTTTAAAATGGAAGGAAAACAGGACCTATACAACTCTATGTGCTAGGCTTTATAGTAAGTGTTAAGAGTGAAGGCTTCAAAGGTTGTTTAAGTGCTTTCTTGCTATTCATCATCCTCAAGAGTAGTATTAAAACCTCTGTTCTAGGGTACAAAGTTTATAGGATGTTTTTTTTTTTTTTTTTTTTTTTCCCATTAGGATGGAGTAGGATAGTAGCCTTTGCAGTTTGGCTAATGCTTGAATACTTTTTTCTTCCCATCTGTGGGGGAATTTTCATATGCAATTGTATGTATATGGACTGAATAAACATCTATTAAGTATAACAGAAATGTAGGAATTCTACATTTGGGGTGTAGCGTCCTTTAAAGGCTGGGCTTGCACTAGCAAGCATCAGCAGCTGATCCATATTTCCACATCACACCTCTTGTAAAGTTTAGTGGCTTTGACTTTCTTCTGTGAACCTGTATGCCTTCAGACCCATGTCTGAAGGCATAGGATGGTACCAAGATACTTAATTACCCCTATTATTGCTATCTCTATTATTCCAGTGTAGTCAGAAACATAGGCTGTTTGCAGTCCTGAGAAACTGGTTTGTCCATGTACTAGGATCATAAGGAGTAAAAGGAGAGTAATGTGGTGCTTCAGTACTTTGCTATAAACGGTCGTGCTTGTTTTCTTGCAGAATATAACTGTTGAAAAAGACTTATAGCTCCCCAGTTAGGAACAGGCCCAGTTAGGGGCTAGGTTATTTTCTTCCATTTGTGGTTTGGATGTTTTCAGCCAAGAAGAGAGCAACCTTCTTTCTCATTTTAAGGATTTGAGGGTCTTTAATATTGGACCCATAGGCTCATTTACTGCCATCCAGTTATTTATTGTCAGGCAGGAGGCAGCACAACAGTTGTTCCTGCAAGAGGTCTCTCAGTAGACTTTGCTCTTAAAACTGATCATGTAGAAAATAATTTGTAAAGAACATTTGTTCCTAAGCACTTCTCTCTATGGAAACTGTTGCTCTAACTTCCCACTGATCATTTAGATATTCATTCATATGATTTAGTGTTGCATGTATAGTCTACAGGTCTGTCTTTATTTTTCGAAACAGTGAAGTAATGGGATGAAAGTTGGCTTTGGCATAAGATAAAAGTAAAATAAAAATGAAGATGACCCACCATTTCTAAAACAATGCTGGAGGCTTTTAATTCAGTATAGCTTTAACCATACCTGTTGTTTGGATCTGCTTAGCAGTCTGTCTTAATGTCTGAGCATGGAGCTCTGTTGAAACTGGCCTAAATGAGGTTAACTGGAAAGAAGAGAGCTGTTGTCAGCATGAAAGAGAGGCTGCAGAGAGGTGAGTCAGCAGAGGCTTAAAGCAAAACCATGACTTGCTGAGAAGTGTGAGCAGCAAACTGTGAAGATTGTTAATTAAATGCTAGCAGTGAGAAGGTGGGAGAGACACATGTAACAAGACAGGAAGTTATATAGGGTGTGTTTAAAAAAATCTTTGAAACAACTGAGGTGTGCTTTATTTATTTATTTATTTATTTAAAAGAGAGTCTTTCTATCCAATCCAGTGTGCTTTTAGGATGATCTGGAGTTCCTTGAATGTGAAGCAGCTACAGACTGATGACATGGTATGGAGATTGACATTGCCAGTGGCCAAGGCAAAAAGGTCATGCATGGAAGTCTGGCTGAAATAGCATAACAGTGTGCTAGTATCTTTAATGATACTATATCGGGTTCTTGCAAACCTGATGTTCAGGAGAGGTAAGTATTTCCAGCCAGGGCCAAAAGATATCAGACTTCAAATTGCTGTGATGTTAAGGGTTAACAAGAGGCTTTGTACACAGTCTTGGAAGGGCTGCGTTTTTCTTTATGTTGTCACACAGAACATTCATGTCTAGACAACAAAGTGAGATCCTTGACCTTTTTTATGAAACCTTGAAAGACCCCGTGACACTGTACATAGGTGTAGCATGACTGCTCTGTGTGTGGAGGTGGCGCCTGCCACTTAAATCTGGATTGGCTTATTCTATCTGGTGCACTCTTAAAAAATCTTTTACAAACTTTCTGGTAGCAGAGAACAGCCATTTTGTTGTACTTTTCTTTTTGTGTAGTACTAGTACATTCTAGGTAGGAACTCTTATTTTTTGTTTTCTGTAGTAGAATCTGTGGCTGACAGTATGATATAGGTATTTTAAAGATGGAACATAGAGAGGCACATACTGTACTTGTAGAATATTTTACTCATCTTTCTTGCTGGCTTTTTCTCAGCATCTTTTGAAGGCTAAGCTCTGCCAGCAAGATTCCTTGAGCTTTGAAGGAAACCATACTATTAAAGAACTAGCATTAAGTATACCTCATTATACGCAGTGCAAAAATAACAATAATCTACCCAGAACTATCTGAGTATTGAAATGAATTGCCCATATAAAATTTATATGGATGTTTCTTTAGGAAGTACTTTTCTTCATTTTGCAAATAGCAGCAATGAATATATAATAGGAGATCTGCTGGAACATGTCCTGCATTTTACCTCTCCCTGCTAAAGCATTTCTCAATTTTGTTAAGGTGATGGAATTCTTTAGGATTTGTTAGTTGTGTCATGCATATTAAACCATGGAAGATGCCAAAGAAGACTTGCTATCATCATGGATCTAAATATCTATCTTATTTTATTTAACCACTCCAACTGGTTCAGGTGCTATTTCTAGGGAGTAGAAAGAAAATCAGTTGCTTTGGAATAAGATGTTTCCAGGTACCCTAATCAGACAGAGATAAAGGTCTTTCATGCCTTTGCCAGCTTCTAGGGCAATTTTTTAGGCACAGCAGACTCACAATATTCAACTAAGAAAAGCTGCAGTTCTATGTAGGCTCCAGTTCTGTGTTTTCTTCAGTGAAGAAGAAAATAAATTCAAGTTTAGGAGCAAGGGTGCTCAGAAGCACATCATAAGTAAATCTCTCTCAGAAAATTTGGCAGAATTACTAAGTCTTCCTCCTCCCAGCACAGACTTGCTGAGATCATCTGTAAGACAGATAGGGAGTTTTCTTGCATCCATTGACAAGGCAGGATCTCTACAAAGAACATTATTCCTCCAGTAAAATGAGCATTTTTAGCAGCACCCTCTGGTGACTCTTGTAGCAATGTTTCCTCATTTAATCATAATACTGTGAACCTGCCTCTTTGGGGTAGGTGGCATAGCTAATTCTTGGTCATTCAATTTGTCTGGAGGTCTCTTTCTTGTGTAAGAGAGATCATTGATTCATGCTTGTTTGGGTAAGATGATCTTAAATTCTTGCTAGACAAAGATACTTGCTACTGTGAGCTTTTAGAGCAGTTAAAAACATTATTTAGCTAAGAATAGTTAACTCAAGGTAATTACAAATGGTTTGAAGGTGGAGACATCACCTCAACCTTCACAAAAGGCAGAGATAACTTGTCATCTCTAAGGTAATGTTAACTAGTTTACCTAAAAAGTGAGCTAAATGGCAATTTATTAACTCCAGAGGTTAGACTTTCTTCTTCACCATGACTTCAGTTGTGAATCAGGCTCTAGCTGCTAGTTTTAATTACAATAAACTGTTCGCAACAAAGTGGAAGCTGACTTGCTTTGTGTGTGCTCCAATGTTAGGTTGTCATCAGATGCTGCTTCTAGTATAGGTAAAGTTCAAATGAAGTATTTAGTGTTCATGAAATACTTTATTTTTTCAATACTTCATTTTTTGTTTTCTTAAATAAGAAATAAATTATTTCAGGCATTTTTTTTAAAATCATCTCCTGCATGGAGTGACTTTATGAGCTTTGAGCTGCAGCTCAAAGACTGCAGGTGGAGCATTAAGCAAGGTGAATCTGGAATGCTGGCTAGGTATGTAGATCATTTTACTGCAAAGGTCAATAGACACAAAGGAGAAAGCTGAGGTTTCATCAAAATGATATAGGGACAGCAGTGAATTAAGAGTGGGATTTTTTTTCTACTCTTCCCGGTATGCTTCTCTTCTGCTGCCACAAAGAAACATGAAAATGACATGTGTGACTTGACAGGCAGAGATGGTCAGGCCCCAGTGGAGTCCCATCACTGGTTGCCTCGAGGAGGGTCGCTGTGAGTGTAGATAAGCCCAGAAGAGGCAGGTCATGGATGTTTCATTTATTCCTAATCAAGTAAAGGAATTGCAGTGACCTGCATAAGAATTGCAAAACCTGTAGTTACATTGCAGCAGCAGTTTCCCAAGAGCCTAAATAAAAGAAACAGTACTTCAAACTCCAGTGATTTAAAAGGCTATAGTTCCCTGTCCTTGTTTGGTGCAAATGACCATCATAATGATGATATGAAAAACATGACAGAACAGACTGGTGGCTGCTTTAAGGATGGTTTTGAGCTCTGTTGATGGAAACTGGGTAATCAGGATAAACAACCTCTGAGATGTGAAGTTTAATGTTCCCTTAAAATAATCATATGGTAGCCTGCAGTAGAGGATCGATAGCATGCAAGATAGAAAGTTTCCCTCTCTTTGGAAGAAAGGCTTGCTGTGAGGAAGGTTTGCAGTACTGAGTGTTATACTGGAAAAAGAGAAGATTGGAGGAGGTTAAGTAAACAGCTCTGCCTGTACTTTCACTTAATTTGAGATGTTTAGGAAGTGCAATATACTAATTATGTGGAGTGTTTTTCTCCCCACCCCCTTGCAAACTTGGATATCAAGACAGGATCCATTTCTTTAAACCTCCAGAGGATGAGGCAATTGTAGATGGTACTAAAGTTGTTGCTAAATCTAGCAAGCTACTTCCTAACTTTCACAAGCAATGATCAGCTTGAATTTCTGCTACCAAGTACAGGGAATTGTTAACTGCATGTGACCAATTTAATGGCCAGCTTTGTGCTTAGTTTTGCTTTCTTATTGATCTTGTCCTATTACTGTGGAAAGGATAAAAGTTAGCATCTAAAATAGGCAAAAAAGAAAAAGAGTAAATGTGTCCTGCCTGTGCCCTTAACCAATTAAAGTCCCCCTGAGAGTCCTGTAAATGAAAAGTACTGGTTAAGTATGCAAAAAGAATCCAGAAATCCTGGAGAGAAACACCTTTGGGCATAATTCTCCTTCCAATTAAATTTCTTTGGAATCCCAGTTTGTGTTATACTACTCCATGTGATATGTAATGCCATGTAATATGCAATTCCAGTTCAGGTTTTGAACTATGTTCATCTGGGAGGTGTTATTGCTGCTACAGTACTTTCATAGGCTTTTGATGATAAGTGCTCCTTGCTTACAGTAGAAACAATAGTGAACATGTGAAGCAGTAAGATAGAGGAACAAATTTTCTTCAGGCGTATCTTGAAGTGTGTGGGAATCTCCTCCTTGCTGCTTTCCACAAAAGGATGCAAATTGCTTCCCCTCCCCCAGATTGTATGCTGGGTAAAATTCTGACAACTGAGTTTAAATGTAAAATCCGTGGAATCTCATGCAAGTTTATTTGATGTAAAGTTGATGGTGCTAACTAGAAGGAAATTTCAGAATTTAGCTTGTACGGTGCAATTTGCCAGCAGTATTACTGTGATGCAGCACGCATTGCTCTCATACTGCTGTTCTCATGTAAACTTTCACCTAGATACAGCAGGCATTGGTGGAGAATTTTAATCCTTGGTTTCTCTGAAAGAGAGACAATGATTTTTTTCAGACAGGGGATGGCACTGTTGCACTGCAGCTCTTCAGCCTTCCAACCAAAACGTCTCTATTTATAAAAAGGTCTTGGTATTTATCAGGAAGGGAGCAGATGAACCAGATGTATTATTGCAAGGTTTTCTTGAAATAGTTCTGCATAAAATATTAGATCTGGGTTACTGTGAATTTTATATTTTGATTAAAAACCCCAAAGATAATGTATTAGCATGCACTCTAAATTGCATGTTAATAGTAGACTTAGTTTAAGGCAACTCTGTTTATTTTGGATTTGAAATGAAACACCTATGTGAAGCTCTGAGAAATCATTAATAATACAATAATACAATAAACTCTCTGCACCGTGGCTGTAATAATTTGGAAGAGAATTCAACCAGCAAGCAATTAGAGAAACTCCCTTCTACCTTTTTCCCTTCTACCTTTTTATTTATTCTGGAAACTGCAAACTTCCTTTCTCCAAAATCTTAAAATGTTGTTGTCTTCTGCAAGTTAGCCAGAAATTCTCCAGGGAAAGAGGACAGTTCTAAAGGATGCCTAGTGTGTGTGGGCAGGCACAGGTGTGTGTATGGAAGCAACATTTGACTTGCTTGTCTTGTCTGACCACAGTCATTGGAAAGGGGCAGATAGACCAAAATGATTTCATTTGAAAGATGAACTTTGGTGCGTAAGACAGAATAGATCTTGATCAGTGCTTTCAACTTGAGCTAGTACTCAAGTGCAGTCTGAGCCCATACTTGAGCACTGGCATCAGCACACGGCAGAGCAGTATCTAACTCTGATTCAATCATTTGATGATTCTCAGATGGAGTCCCATCTGGGACGTGCTGTTAATCACCTCAGTCTTGAGGTGATGAAAGTATAGGTAATGGCAAGAAGGTCTGCATTCAAAATACAGATGGTAGGAAAAGCTGCCCAGGCTGTCACTGTAATATGAAGGCTAAAATTAATTCACTGATTCAGTCCCTTTTCTTGGAGGAGTACAGCTACTTCTGGCTGTTTTCCACCACTCCACTGTGGCTTCTTTAGTTTTACTTGAATGGTGAATGTCTCATTTTCACCTGCATCTATATTGCAGTGAGGCATGGACAGTTGTCCTGAGCTGCACTGTGCAAGTCTGATTAGGTGAGTCAGAATGCAAAAAATGTTGGCATTCATGTGTCCTGCTGAAGCCTCATCACAAACCAGCCACTTTTACTGGTACTGTGAAACCTCTTGTGGAATAAAGGACCATGTCTGTGACTACCAGCAGAAACATCTGAAGTGAAAAGAATGAAACTACTCCAAATATATAAATAAATAAGAAGTAATGTAAGTGCCAAGTCTGTCTTTGAAAATTTTCCCGTCCCCTGAAAATGTATGACCAAGTCAACTGAAACAATGTGTTTCTTGGTGTGACTCCATGTTTTTTTTTTTGTTTGTTTGTTTTTTGTTTGTTTGCTTGTTTTTGTTTTTTTTTTTTTTTTAAGGGGAGAGGAAGAAAATAAAGGTAACTTAGAGATAACCTGTATGCTTCTGTGACAGTATCAAAGGCAGCCAATCAAGCTAATAATAGCAGCATTATTAGAAGACATCTGATTCTCATCCATCGCTAGAAAGAGATAATTAACTAAGAGGTCCTTTGGTTTATTCTAAGTCCATACTTAGATCCCAAGGGTCAAGTGCATGGAAGGCATGTACTGAGAGCAGTTTTACAGTCTGCATTAGAAAGAGGAGTTGAGATATTGGTCGGCTATTTTATGATACTCTGGTGACTTCTGGAGTATGCTTCTTTCAAAACTATATTCAACCTATCTTTGCTGAGTTGCTAATGGCAGGACACCTGTAGAAAGAAATTACAAGGATCTAGTAGAAAAGATGCTGAACCATTTTTTTCCCCCTGGTGTTCCCCAGATTTTAGTGAACCACTAACACCTAGCTGGAACAGGCTAAGAACCAGTGGAGTAGCCAGGAGCTGGGAACTGTCTCAGAAGATTCCTTGTCTTCCTTCTGGCCATTGTAGTACCATCACAGTCACATTTGTGAGGTAGCCTGGAAATATCATGAATAGAAATACACTAAAAATGTCCCAGCTTTTGTTTCCTTTGGGGGCTTGCATAGTAAAGGTAACATTATTTCAAGTGTTGTTTTGTACAGTCTACTTTTCATTAGCAAAGTGCATTTTTCACCTTTAAGTTTTACCAGATCATGCTATGCACATTTGTGTGGTCATGTAGTGACTTCATCATGAGAAGCAGAAATGGGAAAAGTGAACTTTTCAGTGAAGTGCTGTTGGAAGTACTGTTGGAAAATTATTTCACTTAAGAATTTTAGAACGTGACATTACCTCAGGGACTTAAAAAAGAGAGCTACATTTCCTCACTTATTATTAATTATTATTATCTTAGCCTAGAAATTCAAACTGACCATGCCTGTTAGAAAACATTCTCTGGAACATCATGCAAAACTCAGTGTTCTGCATTAAGTGCTGTCACCAAGCCAAAGTACTTGACTATGGTGTTCCTCCTGCACTTCTGCCTGCCGTTCATAATGAGGAATGTCTGTGTGAAACAAATCTAAGACGTGTAGAACTTACACACTTGGCACTGCTGGAATTGGGCTATGAGTCAAAATGTTGATGACCTACCAGGCACTGAAATGAGGCTGATGATGCATAGGGTGGTGAAATGTTTATTTCAATACTTAGCTGATGATGCACAATTTATTTTAAGAGTATTGAACTGTGTAGTTCTAATAAGGTTTTGAAAGGCAGTTACAAAATGTCCTGAGTGTCTATCTGCCATAGCTAGAGATGAATCTGAACTCAATATCCAAATACTCCAAATACTGCTGGATTCCAGTTGGTCAATATCTAAACCTAAATCTGGTTCTGTATTGCTATAAAATCAACAAATATGCCATTATGTGGAGACATATATCCAGTTAAGTAGAATATTCCTTTATGAACCATCCTGGGTTGGACTTCAAGATGTGAACTGTTGCACATTTCTGTTGGGATAAGAGTTTTGGATGTAGACCTTTTAAGGTTACTATTGTAACTCAGTCATTATTTGACTTGTTTGTTTACAGAGGGAGCATTTGCACCAACATGATTATGTTGTGGATTTATGGATAAGCATTCAGAATTTTCCTTCCAATGTACTTGTGTTAGTGTTGCTTCATCCATTTAAGCTACATCCTTGAAATCTTAATATTTTCCCCTCCTCTTGAAGTAAATTCTTTAAAATTATTCCTTTAACTAGGAGATTCCTAGTTAAAAAAAAAAAATAATAAAAATATATTTTACAGACTTGCAAATAAAGTCTTTCTTTAAGCCATTATACTATGATCACTCCTATTTTGAAAAGAAGATCTATTTTTCATTTCTTAGGATAGGAAGTACTTTATCTTTTTACCTTAGTTCATTTGATCTGCAGTTAATATTGCTTACTCTGAAAGAAGGACTTGTGTATAAAAGGTCATTGAATTATAGAGACCCATAATGAAACTGTCTTTAGGAATGATTAAGGATGTAAAGCAATAGTGGCTGTAAGAGCTGTTTGGGCTGCTACATCCCTACATCCTTTCTGTTTAGAGCAAGTAATCAAAGGGAAAGTTTACAGCTCAGTCACGTTTTTTTTCAAGCTGAGAGGTCTGAGCGATGGCACATTCCAAAGTGTAATGTGCAGGGGCTGAGGGAAAAGGATGTGTGGGATGGAAGTGTGTTAACCAGATGGCTCCACCTTGCAGCTTTTGGGAGTCCTTAAAAGAAGTGAGGGGAGAGATCAAGGCAGCAGGTCTCTGCCTGAGAGGAGTTTCAGTCAAAGGGAGATCTGTGTGTGCTCTTCACCACAGTGGTTCAACTGGACAAGGTTTGAGCACACCCTGTAAATAAACTTCCTTGTACTTCACTTTTATGTTTCCAAGCACCCTACTGTTGAGTTGGACAATCTGCATTGTGCTAATGGGGTTCTTTTTTATTTCTGGACATGTATAAGCTTGTATTTACCTTTCCTTTCTGTGTTGGGTCTGTCTGGGATGGAGTCACCTTTCCCTGCAGCATCCCACACAGTGCTGTGCTCTGCACTCGTAGCTGGAACAGCACTGGTATCACTCCAGTGTTTTGTCTATTGCTGCATAGTGCCGGCACAGCATAAGGACTCCCTCCAAGCCCCCAAGAGCCAGCAGGCTGGGGGTGGGCAATTGATGGGGAGAGGACATCACCAGGGCAGCTGACCTAAACCGACCAAAGGGATATTCCATAACATCTGATGTCACACTCAGCAATAAAAGGGGACTCTGGTGCGGGAGGGGTCCTCCTGAACAACCAGTACGCGTTTTGAGGCCCTGCTTCCCAGGGCATGGCTGAACATCGCTCGTTGATGGGAAGTAGAGAATAACTTGTTTTCCTTTCTGTCTGTGCTTCCGCGCGGCCTTGTTGTTTCTTCTGTTTCTTTTGTTTCTTTTTTTCTCCCCATTCCCCTTTCCCTTTAATTAAATCATTCTTATCTCAAACCTCGAGCTCTTTGTGTTGTCTTTTTCTCCCCCTTCCTCTTTGAGGAGGGGAGGAGTGAGAGAGCGATTGTGGTGGAGCTCGGCTGCCCGCTCGAGTGAAACCATCACACTCTCAGATCAATGAAAGAAATCCAATCTTTAAAATTATTTGATTATAGTTCTCCTATTGATAAGAAGTTCCAGACAGTGGAAACCACTCAGTATTTGGCTCACTGAAATCTGTGTGTTCCTTGGTGATCTTTAATTTAATTAAAATGATCCAAAATACCTCTAGAGACCTGTCTCTCTAAGCTAAGCATGGATGGTATCACACTCCATGGCTCAATTTAGGTAACTCTGTGTCTTTTTAAAGATGAAGCATGTGGGAATTGTAGGCTACCACAAAAGCGCAAAGCAAAATATAGGAATGATAAATGTTGTACAACCTATAACATTTCTCTAACAAACATACCACAGTTAATATTGAAACACTCTGTGGTACTCATGTAAGAGCAGCCTTTAGTCTAACAAGGACAAGATATTATTAGCAAGCATAAGCTGAATCATGACTATATATATTTTCCAAAGAGGTGGAAACGACATCTATTTGTGTTTGCACCTAAGGCAGATTTCAACACGAGGGTACATTGATTATTTATTTGCTGCATCTAGAGACAACCACCATTCATTTAAATTAGTTTGAACAAACTTTAAATAGTGACATTTAAGTAAATTACAGGCAATATTTTTCAATTTTCATTTTAGAATTATTTGTGCCACCTGAAAGCATTTTAGTTCCCGATCTCAGCTTTTCTTGCTGTTATTCACTTCTTGTTACTGCATCACATTTCATAAGCTAAGTGAGGTTGCCGTGGTTTGTTCCGACATGGTTTACTGAATTTCCCAATCTGCTAAACTTAGCTTCCCTTAGTATACGACTCCCGGAGTTTTGTAAGAATAGCTCACTGACAGTGGCTTGCTAGAAAAACAGCGTTTGACAAATATTTATAGGAACAAACAGAAACTTCTCCACATCCACCCCAAAAGCCCCCATCCATTTGTACTTACTCTTAATATTCTGTCTAAATTCCAGCTTTTCCTGTAAGTTCTGTCTCTAAGAGAGAGGAGAACACATGGTTGCTTTATGGGTACATCACTCAAAAGATTGACGTTGGAGGTTGGTTGGTGCCCTTTCATGAAACTGATATATTTTTTTGATGCTTGATGGTCTTCCTGTGACTGACTGAGGCCAGGCTGCAAGTAGCATGACGTGCTCTTTGTGTATATAAAAAAAAGCAAATGCAAAGTTATTGTCAAGAGTTTGCAATTTACCAGAAGTGCTTATGTCAACCTGTCTTAACACTGAGATCTGTGAATAGTCAAACAGCTACTTCATTTTTTGGTAGAAATGCAATGATATATTTATCTAACCTCTAAGAGAGAAATGAATCTCATATTCTGGTTTGGAAAGCATTATAATCCTGTTGGTTAAGACAGGCTGCTTTTTGTTGTGCTGTAGACAAATAGCAAAGAAGACAGTTCCTGTCCCAGGGAGCTGACACTTCCAGTTATCTGACAGGCTGTGACAGAGGAGCACAATGAAGACCTGAGGTAACAGCAGAGACTGTTCAAGGTGGAAGCAACTGAAAGTGGAAACAGAAATCATATGCTGATAACCCTAAGAAACTGCCAAATTATGAACTGTCCTTTTTGGAGCTTAGATATTTCTTCCTGTATTTGCTTGACCTATGAACAGCTCCATACTTATGGCTCCTGTTGGGATCGATAGTCCTAATTAGACCTTTACCCAGTGATATAACCCCCTCCAACAGTATGCTGATATGAATACAGAGTGACCCATTTCACAAAAAAATCAATCACAATTTTATTAATTGCATTAAAAACCACAGCTTATGCTCAAAGGGGAACCAAGCTCTGAATATTGGGCCATTTGGTGACTTAATTAGATGTTGAAGTCGATGACAGTCAAAATTATTACTGTTGATATACTTCAATATTAACCTTCATTAGGAGTACTTTAATTTCATGGCTAATATGCAAGAACAATGCAACCTTTAGGTATTGACAAATTTAATGCGGATAGATTTGATTCTAATTCTGTGCTTTAAGACATCTTTTTGATGTCTGTGTTTTCTTTTTCTTTTCTTTTTTTTTTTTTTTTCAAGAAAAAAAAGTAGTTGCCATTTTGCCTGTAGTAGTTTTAGATCTCTGTGATCTTCTCTCATGAGACACCTTCTCCTGCGGAGATCAAAGAACAAAATCACTTCTATCACATTTGTGGATCATTGCAATATATGATTTTGTGTGTATTAAGCTATTTGAATGACTGATTGAAATCAATTACATGAAAGTGTAAATTGATTTTTAAATAGATTAAAATCAGAAGACAGAAGATACACTCTTCAGTATATCTATCCAATCTGTTTCTTGATGTTTAATGGCTCAAGTGCTCATAACCAAAGGCTTTAGTATTACATGCTGTAGCATTATCAACACTGCTGAACTGCAGCTCCTGAACTGTTAGAAATTCCATGCATTAAAAAGAAACCAACAGATGGCATTTTATAAACCTCGTGTTTCATTGTCCTATAAATAGAGATTATCAAAAGCATAATGAGCACCCAGCAAGAATAATATTCCTTCTCTTTTAACTGCATTTATTAATCATAAGCAAGCAACTAATACCTTTTTTCTCTTGCTGATAAACTCTTTGTAATATACACAGTGTTATTATTGTAAGGTTGTGTTCATCTGTGAGTTATCATTTGAATGTAGATGCCAAGAATGCACATGGCACCCACTTTTTTTGGTCTTCTGCTAATCGTATTCTTATAATGTGCATATACGGGCATTATGATTATGTCGTAGTTAACAATAAGGATGGATTTCAAATGGTTGGAAATCAGATTTTCTTTTTCTAGAAGGGAGGGTGGTAACTGACAATTAGGTATAATGTAAGTCTGGGCTGAAAGGAGGTGAAAGTAATTGCTTTTAAAATAATAATAATGCCAGGTAGACAGAGATTGCTTATGGATGGTGTAACCAGCTGTGCAGGAGAAAAGTCAAAAGATGGTTATGGGAGCATTTGGAATGTAGAAAAATCAATCTAAAAGGATGTTTATATATATGAAGGATATATATATATATATATATATATTTATATAAACACCTTACATTTTATTATGCTTCCTTAAGACTATTATTCTGTGTGCTGTCATTATGAGAGTCTTTCTGTTGTAAAGTTACTCTACCTTTTCTCACATAATTCCCTTAAGGCTATTTAATTTTTATTTATTTTTGTTGTTTGTGAAAGGAAAGCAACGAGCTGCTTTTAGTCACATAAGAAGTAATGAGCTAGACCATCCTGTCAGTAGAAAATAGGTCGACAAATCAAAATACAGAGAAGGTATCAAAGAGAAAAGAACCCCTATTATTTGGCATATCTCCTGTCACCTTGATTAAGGCCTTGTTGAGGCTATACACATCTAGTAATTTCGCATTTGCATCAGCAGTTCCAGTGATTCCTTGGCAAAGCTTCATCTTTCCAAAGGTAACAGTTCATTTGAGACTTCCTCAGCTCTCAAAAAAGAAGATGGTGCCTCCCAGCACTTAGTTTGGCTCGTGGCATTCCAAAGTTTATATGCCCAGTTTTACGTATGGAAGTAGACACTTTGTAATAGATGTTGCTATACTTCTATTTGAGAAAATACTCATTTTTGCAAGGAATAATTCTTGCAAACATACAAAGAGAAGCTTTGTTCTTTTGTGAATTGTTTTGCACTGTTTGTCAGCAGATAATGTCATGAAAGGAATAAAACTGCCTCTTTGTCTTAACGAGTAATGAAACCACTATACTAATCATAGTCTCATTAATAGCTATTTGTCTATTAGTCAAAATGCATACAGAATGATTACAGAACTGGGATTTGGACCTGTGGCTGTGAAAGGATATTTAGGGTAGAACTTGAGCTTCCACTGCAGTTTTCTTTGTGCAGCCCCTCTGCTACAACATGCTGGACCCAAGAGCTGCGTTGGCTTTTCTGGATCCCTCTTTGGGTCTGGGGTTGGCTGTGGGTATAGAGGACAGCTGCATTAATGCAACTGTTATCCAGCCAGAGTGCTGCTGGGAGGAAAGGGAGTCCAAAGCCTGGGCTTCTAGCTGTCCTCAGGAGGGATGGGACAAACCCACAAACTCCATACCTGTGCAATCATTGTATGCTCCCTGGAATAGCAGTCTGTTGTCTTTGTCTATCAGGGTGATCATTATATCATAAGCAAGGGATTAGTTTTATGCTCCTGTTGTTTATGTTAGAGAAGCAAGATGTCAGAGGCTGGATTCTGTTCTACCACATGCTTTACTGTCCGCAGTAGACTGCTGTGCTTGTTTATGAGAGTATTCCCAATAAACTTTTCACTGGTAGGGACTGGAGAGGTCCTAAGAAGTCAGCTTTGAAAAAGGCCTCATGCATGTTAAACTAGCCAAGATTTTCTGGCCACTGTGTGAGCTAGAGATAAGGCACAGAAAGCTGAGATTTTAACCTTTACTTCTTGAATCTAAAGGGAGAACTCTTAGTCTTACTTTTCTGCCTAGTTCTGTAATGAGTGGAGAAGGGTTGCCTGATTGCAGTATGCATGTGTGTGTTTCAGTAATTTTCCCATCTCTTCTTGAAAAAAATAAAAATAAAACAAGTTCCATGTTGATAGACATGCAGGTAGAGAAAAGAGGCCAAAATGAATGATCCTGCTGAGGGAAGGCTACAAGTTTATAAAACAGTCTTACTACAGTTGTAAACAAATTCTGTTTTGTATAACTATGTGTTGCATTAGTGGGTGGACGGACAGGCCACCTCAAAAAATCTGCAGTAGTAAACATAAACGCTTGAGTTAATTAGTAAATTTTGAGAACTAAGCAGCAAAGCTGAAAAGATGCTGTTAAAGGTCATCCTTTGGTCATTTAAAAAAATAAATACAATGCAGTAGTATGTGGTAACAAGGAAGCTTTAAATTGCAAGTAAAATTACATTGCTGAGGAGCTCAGTAAGTCCAGTTTATCAGTTGAAAACCAGGGAATTCCACCCCTGGAACTAGGATACTTCACTTGGCTTGGGTCTGAAGTCAGGCTGGCTGCTGGCTGCTTGGTTTGGCTTCCTCACCTGTATTTTACTGTCCCTTGAAGTCTGAAACAGTATACCAGCGTGGTTTATGTACTACATACAAGCTAGTGCTGCCTGTTGCAGGGAAAGGGAACTGGTACTTCCTTTAAATACTCTTTTTGTACTCTTTGTGAAGCATTATTCGGAAGCAATACATTCTTTTTCTTGTGAAGAAGAAAGCTCTTTCTTTTTGTGAGCTTTTTGGGTTATCTTTAGCTGTATTTAGTGATCTGATCCATTGAACCTATTGATTTAATTGTAACTTCGCTCAATTTTGTTCATTGCATTATTCCATTTTTAATTAGTTTAGTAAAGATGTATAGTGAAGTATCTTAGCACCATTTTTTTTTTGTTTTCTTGTTCAGCCTTGAGATGAAATCCATACATATTCAGAACAGATTTATTCCACTACACTGCAACAAGAGTCATGAGCTCAAGGTTACTGGAACCAACACATGAGAAATTAACTTGCCTCTTGGATTTGTTCCTTCATCAGTGTTCAAGAGTCCCCTGTAGTCTCAGACAGCATTGTTGATTGTTTTTCCCTCTATAAGCGATAGAAAGTTTGATTTTTGTATTAATGGAAAATCATTTGAGCTGGTGTGGTGCCACCTTCATCAACAGAGAGGTGTTCTCACCCTGTGCAAGGAAAATCATGATTCCCTTCTAACTGCAGGTAGAGAGAACTTCTGCCCCAATATTTACAAGTCTAAATATAAGAAATCATTAATTGCATTTTAAAACACATCCTCTTGGGCTGTGTTGACCAAAGCACAATAAAACACGATAGCAACTACTGATGGAATTGAGCAGACAAGCTACTGCCACTGAACACAGAAGCTGTGGATTTGTCCCCATGCACTTGGTTGGCAGGGGTCGTGCAGAAACCATATATGCACAGCCTGACCTCAGGGCAGGGAGCAGTGCTGGCTGGCACACACAGGCTCCTTAACATGGCTAGGCAAATTTCCAGAGTCATTCTCCAGCTAGTGGCAGCTGGCCCTGCAGTTGGCCTGCAGAGCTAGGATATGTATCCAGATAATGGAAGCTTGTGATCTTGTGATTTTTTATTAGCAGTGATCTAGATGTATAAAATATGAGTACATCCCCAGATCATCATGATGATCTGTGACACTGAGGGACTGAATAGATTTGTTTCTCATCATGTGGAGAATGTTTGTGGATGGGGAAAGAGACAGAAAGATGTCGCTGTTGGAGGGCTTCCACTTCTAGGGCCAGAAAAGCCTCTGCTGGAAACAGTATTGAGCTCAGGTTATAATGCAAAGCTACCTGTCCCAGAAGATCACACAAGGTCCATGTGTACATCTTCATTTTTATTTTAAACAGTGAAGAGGGAAGCTCTGTGTTACGAACACATCAGACATAACCAAAAATTTGTTAAGCTGGGTGTCTTGGGCATATTGGGTCGAAAAGAAAAACAGTTGCAGGGGAAAAATAGTCTGTTAAATCAAGTATTGTAGTTAATAATTATGTATGCTTGTCAGGTTTGTTTTCTTAAATGGATGAGAGGATGTAACTGAATTGATACAATGTATCAACAAGCATGGTTTTGCAGGGATGTGTTCTGTTATAACTGCTCTTTACTATAGTAGTAATTTTATTCAATGTAGAATTTAGAAGCACGTGAAGATTCACTAAAAGGAGTCTACAACATATTTATTAAGAGACTTATTTTACATGCATAATGCAGAGGTGTTTGGTAGCTAGTTTGCAGCATAGAAAAACTTCTGAGCTTTCAAAAGAAACAGCCTTGGCTTTGACTCATTTCTTGGGCCTGGATGGCCCTTAACTAAGAAGAAATGCACAAGTGCAGATTGAAAAGAGAAGCTTAGATGAAGCAACGGGACTTAAGGGTGGCAAATGCTGCTATGTCTCCTATCTCTCCTAAACGCATTTTACTTGGTAAAATATAGGAACTGTGTGGAGTGCTTGAATAATAGGTGCATCTTCAGTTAGTGTTTGTGCTGGATTGCTTTGGACCCTGACTATAAATCTGCCCCTTGACAGGGGGAACATGCCTTACTTAATATGTCTGAGTTGGGTGGTGGAGTCCAAGCTCTCTGAACAAACCACTGGGGTAAGTAAAACATGCGTTATCTGTAACAGTAAGTCCATCAAAAGTGTAAGTGACTAATTCCAATTTAGAGGTAATGCTCCAAAGGTAAAGAGGTGAGGCTTAGGTACAGAATCACATTTTATTGTAACGTGATATAAGGGTTGCTCTGTACTTGAGGTTATATATTCTTGGTGCTTGTTAAGTACCAGGAGTGAAAGAAGGAATTTGTAGTAAGAAACGTAAGGACTGCCTATTCTTGATTTTTTTTCTTCACCTGCTGTGTAAAAAGGAGTGTGTTTAGCTATGTCAGTAACAGGCTTTGTGGATCTGCAGATAGATCAGCACAGATGAAGGCACTGGTGCACTCAGCCTTCCCAGCAGGAAGAAACCAGAACTACGAAAGTATGGTCCTTCTGTGTTACTGCAACAAGCCTGCTTTGCAAACTAGGATGCAACTGGAAAGCAGTAAGATAACTAGGAGATTTCAACCAATCTGGGAGCCACTGGGGGTATGAGAAAAAGCACAACCAGCACAAGAGTATTGGGGAAGTATTTAAAAGTTATTTTTGGAAAGGAGTAAACAGCACCCCAGGGAAAATGGTCAAGCTATGATACGCTGATGATAAATCTGGAGGATTTATTGAGAACATAACAATTCTGTTGTAAAGACTTTCTATCCCAAGTATGGTATTTAAAATGTAGGTCTTAGAATATATATATACTTGTTCTCCTGTGTATAATTTGTTTAATGTAAAGTGCTCTTCCAAGATTGGTTTACTTGCTGGTAGTGCTTTGCATGACTCAGAGCAGTATGTGAAGAACATGCCTGTGTTTCCAGGAATCCCTACCTAGGTATGCTCTGAAAGGTCAAATTCAATTTAATAAACTTATCTCTTAGGAAATAAAAGCATTATTTTTAGCTAGTCAGGAGGGGAAAAAAAGAGTTGCATTAAAAAATAATAATTCTAAAACATATTGTGTAAGTGCAAAATGCTAAAAGCTCATAGTACTGAATTAATACTGGTGTAAATCCTCAATACTTGTTGAAGTCTGCAGCATTACTTGTTACTAGTATTATATAGTCCCTGTAAAGAAAGGGTTGTTGCTGGGAAACATAATTCAAATTTGGCTGTATCCTGCCAGCATTTTTAAAATAAGACTCCTTATCAATGCCATTGCTCAGAAATCAATGCTGCATGGTATAGTCATGTATGATAGATAATACAGCACTGCAGCAAACAAAGCTATTTCAGTTGCAGACTTGCATTCAACTGGATAGTACACAGCTGTAGTATAATGTTGTGTAACACAGCACTGTTTAGATCAGAAGTAAGATAGTGTGTATTTAATGATATTATGAAAATATCAATGAACTTAGGAGCTTTAGAAAACACTGGTCAGTAACGTTTCCCAAGGGTGCCATGGCAAGGACTGTGGCTCGCGGAGTGCTGGGTACTCAAAGTGCTGCCTACTATGCATCATCCCTGCCCTTTGCATAAGATCTTTATCACAATATCTTTGTGTCAGAAGACCAGAAAAAAACTTTGAGGTCTCTATATGCAGTGTCTCAGAACTGGTGAGTCAGGTGAGAAATGTGTGGAGGAATAATTTGAAGTTCATTTCTAATTGGAATCAATGAAAAAAAGACACTAAAAGCACTGAATGCCGTTGTAGTGCAGGTTGGGCTTGTCTCCAGAGCTTTTCCTCTCCCCCTCAATATAAATTTTTGTTTGTTTGTTTGTTTTTCCCTGTCTCATATTGGATTAAGAAAAATAAAAAATTGGAGAGCTGAAGTCCTGTCATTCAGATCAGCAATGAAGCTTGGTTATTGGACATTTGCATCCAGACTCAGCTACGTGGAATGGTCTGGACCTGAGGAACACATGAAGCATTTTCTGTTTGAAATTATTTTAAACATGAGAAATATTTGTACTTAGTGGATGATTCACAAACTTGAAATTACTTGAAACTAACCATTTGACCTGCCAAAAAATAAACCTACCGTGTCTCCTCTACACCTCCTCGGGAAGTAGGACAGCTGACCAAGTGCAGTAACTGAGGAAAGGAACTTGATGTTCTTGTTCCCCCCTAAATTGAGAACTGAATACAATGTTCATGCAACAGTCCACTCAATTAGTCATGAAATGAATCGGTGACTCTGGTGGAAAGGAGCCCAGGAATCATGGCCCTTCTGCTCCAACTGCTGGATTGTACTGCTTTTTAAAAAATAAATAAATAAAATTGAGCAGGAAATGTAAGAAATGCTATTCAAGAAATCTGGTCACAGGTTAGCATACTGGTTGGTTTGAATTCCACCCCCACCCCCCAAGTGAGAGATGTACAATAGTTGAATGCTTTGCTAAGATTAATTTTGAAGTCAGGCATACAGTGAGAATCAAGATGATGTTTCTGTTATAAAACCTTCATTTCATCCATTCATTCCTGGAAACATGAGTATGAATTATGAACTCCATGACTGGCAACCTTTTCCTGAAGAGAACACATCCCTAGGAGAATTTATTTCTCCCCCTCTGTGTGTGTGTGGCTGCCATTAATGCTAATGGAGTCACTGAAAAGGCAAATATGCCCTTGTTTGTACAAACAGCTGCAAAGTAG
Organism: Heteronetta atricapilla; assembly: GCA_011075105.1. Taxonomy (NCBI): domain Eukaryota; kingdom Metazoa; phylum Chordata; class Aves; order Anseriformes; family Anatidae; genus Heteronetta; species Heteronetta atricapilla. The sequence continues at coordinate 8,634,795 of CM021736.1, read as the reverse complement.
ATGTTGCAAAACCATGCTGGGAAAAAAAAAAAACAACAACAACAACAGAAAAAAAACCATCCTGCCAACACTCCATGACATAGCTCTACAAGTCAAAAGAGAGACCTTACTAGCTGGAAGAAGTGGTCCATTGTGAGTCAGTCATTAAATATAATATGTTTTAGATTGGACTGTTGAGAAAGACCAGGTTTTCTTAAAGGTAAAATTACTTTCCACTTAGAGTACTTTTCATTGTGGAGCTTTTAAAGGACTCTGCACATATAAACTGCATCAGTATTTAGTGACGGCAAAGGACTGAGTTAGTGCAATTGAACATGTCCTTCGTCTTTGGCTGAGATGCAGCAAAGGGTAGTGTTCAAATTCCTGTCTTGCAGCAAATCATTCTGCTTACACACTTCTCAGTGGAGTTTACAATGAAGTAGGAATAAACACAAGATCAGTTACCATGTCTTGGCTGGAGGGCCCAAATTTTCAGATGTCTTCAGTCTTTTCTGGCCATCTGCCTCACCATGCAGCAGCATCTATTTTACTGGTTTTGTTACTGTCTAGGTGGGTAAAGTGAAAAGCATTAGGAATATGTTTGGTTTTCCTTTTTGAACTTTTCTGTCTTTCTGGGCTGATGGCAGAAGGACTGCCGTTTTAGCAAGGTCTTGGTATCTATGAAAGGCAGCTCCTTGAACAACTTGTGAGACTGGGCACTATGTTCACTGTGGATAATTCAACATGAGGCACCTAAGATGGTTTTGAATAACTTTTAACAACTTGGAGAATGGATGCTGTATCATTTCTGCTCTCCTGTTTGCCCTAATATCTAAGAGCAGAAAGATGGTTGGATCTGTTTGGTGGATAAATTTGTAATGTTTTTCCCTCTCAGATGGGTGCCAGTGAAATTAGTTCAGAGATTTATTTTGATATGGCTATTATTAAATTATGAGTAATTAATACTTTTTTTTACTGGAGGAGCTGGCATCCTGTGGACTTGTATGGTAACACAGAGATGGCAATCATGCCTTTTTTGTTCCAAAACTCCCCTTTTTTTTTTTTTTGAAAAACAGGCTCTGTGCTCAGAAAAGCGGCTTACAGAGTTTGGCCCTCTCCAGTCAGTGTCCAGTGCATATAATGACAAGGGGGTTGCTTAGCAATGAAGGAGAAAAGATTTTTCCTGTAACTGAGTTATACTCGCATCCCCAGTGGTCAGGACAGAGGATTCTTTGCCTGCCTGTGTTTTAGAGCTCTCTACAAAGCACCTTGTGGTGGTAGTAGGACATTGTAAATAGACAGATTTGAGTTTCTTCCAAATCAGTGTTTATTAAATAGAAATGCCGAGACAGAGATTAAACTTACCAACACTGATACAGCCTGCCTTGGACTAAAATAAGAGTGTATTTATACAACTAGGAAAATGTGGGAGGTTGCAAAAGCCTGAATAGGCCCATGTCTATTGTGAAGAAAAAGCCCGCTAAAGAAAAATGAGACATGAAAAGGCCCAAATGGAAGAGAGGAGTGGGGAAGTAAAAATGAATCTTAACACGATGCATCAGATATTGAATAATGGAATTAAGCAAACATAAGTATGAATTAAATCAAATAACGGCTGTGTGTACTCTGCTGAACTGAATCAGGTAAAGATTTGAGACGAATAGTGCTTTGCCTTCTTTATGGTATCTCAAAGGGCACACCAATGCAAATAAAGTGTTGACTGTTGCACAGTTTCAGATTGTTCATAGGCACATAACAAATTAATCAAGAATAGCAACTGTCCTGTTGTTGTGGTTTAACCCCAGTGGGCAGCTATGCACCACCCAGTGCCTCGCTCACTTTCCCCCAGCAAGATGGGGGGGAGAGAATTAGAAGGGAAAAGTTAGAAGGTTTGTGGGTTGAGATAAAGAGTTTAATAAGAAAGAAGAAAACAAAGAAACAAAAACCATAGCCAAAAGAAAAACAGCAAGTGATGCAGAAGGCACTTGCTCGCCACCAGCTGCCTTCCCCCTTTCACTGCTGGCCATGAGGTTGCATGGTGTGGAGCATTGTTGGTCAGCAGGGTCAGCTGTCCTGGCTCTGGCACCTCCCAGCTTCCTTGCTGGCTGCTCAGCATGAGAAGCCAAGTCCTTGTCTCAGGACTCTCCTGCAGCAACTAAAAGATGGGGGGGAGGGGCAGGGAGGGCATCAGCACATATTCATCACAAATCCCAAACAGTTGCACCATGTGAGCTACAACGAAGAACATTAATGCAATCCCAAACAAACCAGCACACCTGCAAGGAACTCCGTAGATCAGTAATCTCTTCTTGCTCAGGTCCATTATCTTGGAAGGTTATCATGCTATGCTATCAACCATGAAAGGGGCAAAGAAGATTTCAATAAGCTAGAGGAAGTTTCAATAAAAAAACTGAAATCTTGGGCCGTCACCATAGGAGAATGACAGTGTGACTTTAAATACAAAATTCCTAAACTTGTAGAGTAGATTTTTTTTTCATTATTGTTTCCAAAGAGAAGGAGAGCTATTAATTTTCTTTATAAAAGGTGCAATGAATGTATCTATATATTTTCTGTTACTATAGACCTTCTCTTGGGTATCAGGAAAAGAGGGAAACTGTTACAATGCTGCGTATAGAATCTTTTTTGTTGTTGTTGTTTGTTTTAATGCTTACAACCCCATAGACTGGGCAGCTAACACCTGGAGAAACTTACTGCATCTTCATGCCTCTATGACTGACAGAGAAGAGGATTTCCATTCACTTTCAGAGTGCACCTGCATAGCCCTTTAAATATGTCTACATATCCAGTTTTTGCTTTAGCTAGGTGTAAATGCACAGGCTGTTAAGGATCTGTGCTGTCAGGGGGACTGAAGAATCTATGTCCCCCTCCCAGCCAGTACCCTTCCCTCCCCCTGCTAGCATTAAAAGATTTTGGAGAAAACTCTGGGGGTAGCTTTGGAGCAGATTATTTCCCGTTTAGGTTACCCACACTGTCAGTCTTTTTTCTGTTCTTCCTCTTCCCAGGCAACATCCATAGTTTCCCTCTAATGCTTCTCACCCTATTTTAAGCACTTAACATTGTTCTGATTTTTACACGGGGAAGCCTCAGCAAATGCCTATAGCAAATGGAAGGAAGTTAGAAAAAGGCAGGAGAAATGCTGCATCTTAAAGGCACTCAATTTATTCTGATCATAGGCTACAGTGCAGTAAAAGTCTCAATGTTCTGGTCTTGCAGAGCTCTCGCTTAGGAAGCAGCTTTGTGCATGCTGTCGTATGTGCTCAGTAAACATCAGGGGCTTTCCAGATCCAGGCGTTCCCTGCAGCCATAGTTCTGGTGATGTTCACAATAAGCCTTGTGCTTGCTGTGGCAGCGGAGAGGGACAGAGCCCCAAGTGTCGGGCTCGGAGCGTGGCACTACACAAGCCTTTCAGTTCACCTGTCTGGGGTATTCTACATTTCTAATTGCAGTGTACTTTTCAGAGCTGTATTCAAGCCGTTCTGGTAGCAAAAAACAGTCAGTGAGAGTTTCATTCCATGCTTGTTCCGACAACAGAAATAAGCACAGAGATATCTCATGATAGGTTAGCTTAAAATCACCACCGTGGTTTGCAAAGGTAATAGAGCTGTTAGAGATATGCATAGAACTGCATCTGTTGCCAAGGAGTTGAACTTTGAATAGTGACTGTTACTTAGGTTGGCTATTTACCTTGCATATTTCTAATGAGAGGCCTTTCTTCCATGGGGGCTGTAAATCCATGGTACTTGATGTAGTTATGTGCATGGAGTTGTCCCCTACACAATGATGATGGAATATCGTGGCGACTTGTAATGTTCTTAATATGCAAAATGATGGCAAATGGATTAGTCTGTTAGTGCTGACTGCTGTCTGAACAATGTGTACCCACTGCAAAATGTCAGTGCTCTGCCCACTGTGAGCAGTGGATGGTAGAACTGAAATGAACACTCCTGTTTTTACCAGGCTTAGAAGTTCAACCTGGATCCCTCTTTTATAAGGAGGGAATCTAAAGGGGAAGGAGTAAGTGTTATGAAAAATCTAATCTAAGCCAATTTAAAATAAACAAATAAAGAAATCTATATGGCAATAGTTTCAAAGGCCTGACTTTAGTCAGACTTGAAGCAAGATGCATCGGTGTTGGTGCTACAGCTCTCCATCTTGCAGAGATGTTGCTGAAGTTGCTGTTCTGCTGTTGGGCCCGGTGGCTTTGTTCCTACAGATTCCTGCTCTCCTTTCAATGGCTAGCTTTGCATGTGGCTCCTGAAGGTTTGGAGGCTTTGATCCAGCCCTCTGATGGACAGCTGCAGCCACTAAGGGCTTTATCAATGCTGAAAGATATGGCTGTGGATCGTGGCTTGTTTTGCTTTCCTACTTTGGCACTTCTTTTCATTCAACTAAACCAAGCAAAAAAAAAGCAAAGGTGGAGTGGGGGTAGCTCTGCACAGCTCTGTATTTGGGGTCAAGGGGAGCTCCAGTTCCCAGTTCTACTTGTGCTCTAGTGCAGATAAATCTCATTGTGCTTTACATGTTACAAATGAGGTTTTATGGCATTTGAGATTTCCTCTGTGCATTTTCCTTGTTTCTTGTCCTTTGGCTGACAACTAGCCCCCTGCCTTTTTTGGGGAGCCTTTTTCTACTGATCTATTTCATAGTTGTTTGGGCTCCTGACCTTTTTCCTCCTCCAGGAGGAAGGCCTCCTGGGCCTGGGTTGTTGTCTGTATGCAGGGTATTTGCTCATGGATTTCTCAGGAAATTCTTTAACTTGTCTAATTCACTGCATTTTGGACTTTTAATATTTTATATTATGTTTTATTATTAAAATAGCAGCCAGAAGACTTCCAGCTGAGGTCAAGGCCTCACTGTGCAAACTGAAGAGGCAAGCCTGCTCCTACGTGCATGCAGTGTAATTGGCTAGGATTTGGATCCCTGTATAAATTGCAGGGTTAATAGCTATGTGTTTCTGCAGGTTCCTGGCCAGGATCCCAATGCACTTTTCAAACACACATAAATTTAGCCTCCTTTCCTCTGTAGAAATCAGAGATTGGCTGTGTGGCAACACGTTCCCTCTGCCCCATGTAATTCTCACACATGTACTTGTTACTGACATATATATGATGGTGGTCAATACAGGTGTTTAACTTTTTAAAGAGCCTGTGTAAGTCACCAAGTGCATATTGATTTGAAGCAAATGTAAATTAGAATTAATTTTGACTTGCTAACGTAGTCAAATAAGGAACATTTCTATTGATCTTTGTCTCAGAAGCCAATTATCTGGATTAAGTGTTTTTATTACATGAAATATGGCATACGGTATTTAATCATGCTGCATTGATCGGTGTGCAATTGCATATTTAGGACAAGGACTGTAAGTAAGAGTAGTTAACAAGTGATTTATTTTTAAAAAGCGCGTCTCCTTGTACATTTACCCCCCACTTTTCCCGGTTGAAAAGCCGTGCCGGTGACTACCCCCGAACGGGAGCCTGTTGACGCATGAAGATCAACAGCGATCCGTGTTGGCATCGCCGCCGCTACAGCCCCCTCCTCGCACCCCGCTCCCCCTGTACGCCTCCCCGGCCGCGGTGCAGCTCCTCCGAAGCTGCTGCCCCTGAGCACGAAGCGCTTTTGCTGCACCGCGCCTGGGTTAGGCAGGGCGCAGCGCGGCGATCCTGCCCGCAGGGAACTCACCCCGGGGCCGGAGCGCGGAGCCGGCTGCTGGTGGAAGGAGCGCGCTGCAGCTGCAGGGGAGCGGGGGCAGCGCCTTAGCAGCGGGCTCGGGGCTGCGAGGCGGCGGGGTCCTGCGGGGCCCGCGCTGCCGCCGGCCGGGTGTCCGCGTCAGTACAGCGGGCCGTGGCGCCGCCCGCAGCCGCTCGCTGATGTCGGTGCCATCCTGCCCTCGCCTCGTTTTCTTGGCAGTAGTTTTAATTACGTTTCGGGCTCCTGAATGAATTTGTTTTCTCTGGCTCCGCGGCATATTGAGACGCTCGTCACGTTTGGGTGCCTGCAATCACTGATGCGTTTGTTTTAGGGGATGAATTAGTCTTCTGAGCCCGAGCATGTCCAATTTCTGAATTAGATTTCACTGAAAGCTGGAACAAAACAAAACAAGAAGAGGGTTGGCTGCACCCCCACGCCCCCGGCCCCCAGCGCAGGAGGCAGCCCCCCGTTCCCACCTGGCTGCCGGTGGCCAAGTCGGGCGAGCGGCAGCGGGCGCTGCCCCGTGCCCTTACCTGCGGGGTGGCGGACCGGCACCGGGACCGGCAGGGCGCTGGGCATCCTCCGGGCGGCGGCCCCGCTGGACCGCCTCGCCCCCTCCTCTCCTCTGTGCGCCGGGAGCACCGCCAGTGGGGCAGGCGCAGCGCAGCCCTTCCCCGGCCACGGCTCCCCCCGGAGCCGCCCGCTGCCCGCCGCTGCCGCTTTGCTGTGCCCCGGCGGCCCCGAGCTCCGCAGTCACGTGGCGCGGGGGGCGGGCGGCGGCGGCGGCGGCGGGGGGGGGCGCTCCGCAGTTCGCGCGCTGCCGGCGCCCCGGCACACACACACCGAGCGCAGGAGGCTCCGGCGCTCCGCCTGCCAACCCCGGATCTACCGCCGTGCGTTTTTTGGCCCCCGTTTTTTTTTTTTTTTTTCCTTCCTCTTCCCTCCTTTCTCCCCATCACCCGTTTTCCTCGGTCTTGGAAAATCCTCCGTGGGAATTTGGGATTTTTTTTTTTTTTTTTTCTAGGGGGGTGTCAGGGCATCTTCCCCCCCGCCGCCTCGCTCCACCTGCCCTTGCTCGTTTTCTCTTCTTTTCCCCCGTCTGTCTCTCCACTAAACCTGGGCTGATGTGCTGTGCGAGAGGCTGGAAATGGAAGTGTTGATGCTCTGGCTTTTCCCCTGGATATTTCAGTGCGTTTCGGTGCGGGCGGACTCCATCATCCACATCGGTAAGAGAGGGAGCGCAGGCGGGGGGGGGGAGGGTGGAAGGGGGACGCGGCAGATAAATAAACGGAGGCTTCGCCTCGTTCACCGCCGGAACGCGACGGGCAGCGGCTGAGTCCAACTCCGCGGAGAGACCGGAGGAGGGAGGGGGGGAAAGGCAGTCGAATCCCCCCGATTGCAAAGTTAGGGGCGAAATGTGGGCTGGGCCGGGCCGGGCCGGGCCGGGCTGCGGAGCGGGGACCGCCGGGGCCGCCGCTGCGGTCTCCCATGTGGCGGAGAGCCCCGTGCCCGGACCTGTTTGCGTGGGGAAGGCTTTCTGCCCCCCGCCGCATCCCCGCCGCCGAAAACAGCCAGCCGGCCCCAAAAGCGTGCAGGTGGGATCGTCTGAACGTGCTCGTAGGGAAAACTTTCGGGGAGGTGATCCCTCGGCTCGCATCCCCTGTCATAGCAGCTGTCAGCCGAGCCGGAACGCGGGGGGAGAACTTGGCTGGGAAAGGGTTAGAGAGGCGAGGTTTGCAGCGGCTCCGTGCGTGTGCGTGTCTGTGTCTGTGCGCGCAACTGTTGGGGTCTCAATACGAGCTCCTTAAAACCCCCAGGCAGCAGGAAGGCTGGATCGGCGGTGGGAGGAAGAGAGAGGGGTGAAGAAGAGGCAAAGGAAAGGCTGCCGCGAACTTTTAGGGCTTCTGGGAGCAAGGCACGGTGATGTCCGCGGGAAGCCTGGCAAGCAGAGGCGAGGCTCTGCAGTCACCTTTTGGCTGGCGTTGAAAGGTACCGGCAGGAAGATGAGGCTGGTTAGAAGCGGAGAGGGGGAAGAGCATCACTTGTGGAAGACCGTGATAGAGGACGAGAAGGGAGAACGGCCGGGGAAGGAAAAGCCATTATTCCACCAACACTTTAGGGAGGGTGGGAAAATTAAAAAAAAAAAAAAAAATGAAGGAAGAAAGGAGGAGGGGGCCGGGCCGGGAGCGGTCCTGGCGAGGGATGCTCCGCGGGGACGGGTTGGGAGTCCCGGAGCGGGGATGAGGCGACCGGGAGCGGCCCCGTAAGGCCATTACCGGCGGGCAGCGGCCTCGGGGCCGGCGGAGGCTCCGGTCTGCGCCTCTCGCCTCGGGAGCCCGGGGGCGCAGCCCAGGCAGACGGCATTGCAGAGCCATTAGGCAGCCAGGGGCAGCCCCGGCCGCAGCTGGGGGACTCCGGCCCCGGGGCGCCCCCCCGGGGTTAGGAAGAGCCCCGGGGAAGCGCCGAGTCCGGGCAGGGGGCGTCTCCGCGGCTCTGCCCCTCGGCCCGCTTCTCCCGCGGGGCACGGTGTCACCGCAGCTTCCTCCCCGCGCAAACTTCAGCGAGCCGGGCACGCAGGGCGTGAATCAGCAGCGCTGCCCCGGCTGGGGACAGCGCGTTTTGCTCCCGCCGCCAGCCCCGCAGGTCTGCCTCCGCTCCGCAGGGCAGGGCGGCAGGGCCGGTGAGTGCACAGCCCGGCTCGGCGGACGGGGCACCTTACATAACGCCCATCGCCAGCTGCTTCCGCGGTAACTGCATAGGCAGGACGGCCACATGGCAGCTTGCAGGTTACGGGACGCAAAGCCCGGCTTCGCCTTCGCGTGGGCGCGACCTTCTGAATACCAGCGCTGCCCGCAGGCAGCAGGAGAGGGGCAGAAAGTTGGTCTCAATCCCAGGGCCGTCCCCTGCCGGCGGTGCGGGTCGCGAGCCCCCTGCCTGGCCTGACGGGAGGCTCCGGGGCTGCGGGCAGCGCCCTCACCGCCTCTGCCGCCTTCCTCCCCGCAGGTGCCATTTTTGAAGGCAACGCTGCCAAGGACGACGAGGTGTTCAAGCAGGCGGTGTCGGATCTGAACCTCAATGACGACATCCTCCAGAGCGAGAAGATCACTTACTCCATCAAGCTCATCGAGGCCAACAACCCCTTCCATGCGGTGCAGGAAGGTGAGTCCCGGGCGGCACCGGCCGTGCGCGGGAAGCGAGTCTCGGCGCCGCCGGCAGCCCCGGCCCGGTCCTGGCGCTCGCCTGGAAACTTTTCTTCCGTCGGGGGTCGGCGCTGTCTTACAAGGAAACGGGAGAGATGGTGTGCTGCTGCGGCGCCGTGCCGTGCCGGGGCAGCCGGGCTGGGGAGGGAGCAGCCGCAGGGGACCCGGCGGGGCCGCGGGCTCCGTGTCGCTTCCAAGCCCGCAAGAGCCCCTGCTCTCGGTGGCCGCGGGAGAAAAGCCGGGCACCGCCGGGCAGAGGAGCGGCTCGGCCCGGCGGGGGTGTTCCCGAGGGGCCGGGGGGTGGGGGCGGCGGCGGGGTCTCCCTTCCCGGGGAAGCAGAAGCCGGCGCTTCCCGAGAGGAGTTCCCCGCCGGGGGGCGAGGGAAGGCCGGGGTAGCCAAGTCGCCGGCTGAAAGCCTGCCAGAGTTTACAAGATCTGACAAGTAGCAACGTAGGTAAATCATTTCGATTAGATTTTTTTTTTTTTTTCTCTCTCCTCCTCTAAAGGGAAATGTTTAAATTAATCAGCTTGCCTTTACAAATAAGACTTGAAAAATATATTATTTGTGATTTAATGAAGCCAAGGTTAATTATGGCCTATGTTATTTCAGAAGCTGTGTTTTTCAGTAGTAATTATTCTAGAAAGAGAGCTATTTATATACCCAGACTAGAATATTTAAAAAAGAAAATGATTCATTGCCAGCCTTGCCCTTACTTTTGCAGAGCACAGAGTGAATCTTTCCCTTATGAAAATTTGCATTAATCCATATGTATTTATATGTTAGTTGTGTACATGCAAATTATGGATACAAAATTACACCAAATGTTAATTGTCATGAACTCCAAACAAATTCTTCTGCTGTATTCTTTCTGCCGATTAGGTGCTAGTTTATGTGCACATTCAGGAGAAACAGCAATATTTACCTTTTCATGGGCCTGAACCCATTAACAATGGGATTCCTCCTGGTGCTCTGAAAGCTTGGCAAGGAGGTATAAAACAAAAGCCTTATGAAAATGGAAGAAGGGGACTTTAAAACAAAACCCCACCCACACAGTCACACACCAGAGGAAAATAAAAATCTCTAATTAATGGTGGGGTTGGTTTATTGGCAAAAATTAACTCAGAACAATTGCATCTTCCTACACGTGCAAAAGCTCAGTGTCCTGTATTGGAGCTTTTTCAAATTCATGGAAGTGACAGCAGTTGGCTAGCTGAACAATTGCTTTCAACAATGTCTCTTCTTAGAAGCAAAACTTCATAAAACTATTCTGAGTGCCCTGGGATCTGAGCTGACGTTCTTATGGATAGAGTCCCTTTGCTCAGTTTTGTTGAACAGGAGGGAACAACCAACTGGAGGATTCTTTTTGATCTAGCAGAATTTTGTTGTTGTTACTGTTGCTCTATTTTGCTATTCTTGAAGATTCATATTGCATTTAAGAAGACTTCCTTCAAAGCAAAAAATCTGTGTTGAAAATTCATGCTGAACCCACAGAAAGAATTCTGGTCAGCTTTTAAATCTATTTGATACAGAGTATTTGTGCTACCTGAATATATGTAAATAAAGATGTTTCCTCCTACCCTTTCCAAGATGCTCTTTCAGGGCTCATGTGTCTGTTGCATTTAGAATTGCTCTTTGATGATGTGATCACATGCTGGAGAATTAAGGAAGTGATTGATGAATGCTCACAGTTCCAAAGAGAAATTGTCCTCTGTCACTACTTCATTAAGGCATATCAAAGTGTCTTCTTTTGAGAGAGCTATGGAATGATCCTGTCTGCGAGTAAAAGCCTTGACACTGTGGGCTGTGGAAGAGCTAAGAGAAGAGTGTCAGCCTTTGCTCAATTTTCTGGCTTGCTTTGTCAGTTCGGGTCTGGTCTCTCTCTCCCTCTGTCTTTTTAAGATTTAATTTCCTACCTTTGAAACCGTTATACAACATGCTGACAGAATGATACATGGGACACAGGAGTTGCTGGGCTATTCTTACTGTGCAAAGTCGCTGTGCTGAGTGTTACTTGGTGTCATTCTGACTATTCAGAATCTCATTGTGTCTCACTGTACCGGTGCCCTGCTCATTTTGGTAGAATATTGCAGATAGCATTCGAAATATCCTGGAGCAAATCCTCTGCCCAAACTGCTTGCAGAATGTTGCTGCCGCTACATAAAATGCCCTGACATCCACATTATTCTTCTGCAGTCTTTCTAAGCAGTGCCATGGAAATCAATGTTGCAAGCATTAGTTTCATAGTGATGGAACTTCTTATAGTAAAAAACAATCTAGAAATAAAAATAGACTGCTGTGACACTACTGCCAGAATAGTACACACAATCAATCAAACCACAAATATTGTTTTTATTTGAATCATTTTTTTACACAGTTTTATGAAAGGACATTGTGAATTATTCCTTAAGCCCTTTTTAAAGAGCACTGCAAGGCAAGGACCTTCGTTTCAATGATACTGTGCTGGTGAAATTACAGAAAGTCATTTCTCCATGTAACAAGGTCTATTACACAGTAGTAAGGCTTTAGATATGGATGGTGATGGTTATTAGCATGTGTTTGACCCGACCTTCCTTGTGCAGTCAGAGAACTTCTGCATGGATAGGAAGCATGGACAAGCAGTACCTGTTGGATTTTCTCAACAGGAGCTGTGCACTTGTGGAACTAAAGGCCAAACAGAAATTAATTTGACTTTTGTAAATGGAGTAGTTTTCAGTGATGGAAGGTGCAGTGAAATGAAGTACGATTTTGAATATTAGGTCTCTAGGGACTTTGCTTTAGAGAGAGGAGGGCACTATTCTGATAGTTTCTGGTGACTGCAGAAGGGAAATAAAATCAGAGGCCCTTTTTCTTCAAAGACTTGGTGGATGCTCATGATAATAATGGTTGCAGAGGGTACCAGAGAATAGTAATTAGCAAACATTGTAATTGTGTTCCATCTTTGTCTTTTATTTCACCACACATTGCAAAAAAAAAATCCAGTTGTGCTGATAGGTAAAAAGATTCTTTTGGCCCCATCAAACTGATGTTTTATAGCAGAGTGTGGCAAGTGTATGGAAGGAATTCCAGAGGCAAGGGATGTAACAGTAAAGAACAAACAGACCCTTGTGTATTCATAAAATTGGACTTTGTTGTCTATTTGTGCTTATGAGCAGCCGTTGCATTTTGTCTTATATTGCTTTTATGCGTGTGGATAAATTGTTTTTTTCACTGGCTGTCACAGGAGAAAATATACGTGGGGAATTATTGTTCTTTTCATACAATTTTAAGGAAATCAGCTGAAATCACAAACATGATGTTAAATTATATCCTAGCTTCCGAAGGAGCTATGTGCTTAGTTTCCAATGATGGGAAGGGAAATAGTAAGTGCTTGTTTGCGTGTGCTGTGTATTTAACCTGGTAGCGCGGTAATCTTTTTGTGATTCAAGCATTCAGATGCTCTCAAAGGTATGAGAAACACTTCAGAGTTTTTGGTTCAAATTGGGATTTTTGAGCCTGCCATTGGTGTTAAAAAGTGACTTTACGTGTGACATATGGGTGGCAAACAAGTTTCCAGCTGGGCTTTAAAACATGATGGTATGTTTAAATTAAAAACCAAACAAGTCTAATGTGTAAGCTTTTAAGATGTCACTTTTGAAGGGGGAATAGTCAGCAGTAGGTCAAAACTGGGGCACAGGAAAGCTAATACTTAACTTTTGTAGTGCTCTTTGGAGAAGGAGATCCAAGGGAAACAGTAATTCAGAAAGTGTTTAAAACCTTGTTTCTCAGTGAATGATGCTTACACATCTATGGAGCTTTCCTGGAGCTGAAACTTGCTGTTCTCTCTGCATAGCAATTTCAAATGAATTGTTTCTAATTTGAGCAGCCTTGTACGTATGCTTGTTGATGTTAAAAAGCTGTCAGCTCTGGAAACCAGAACAAATTTGGAAAATCAGAATGTGATTTGAGAGCAAGAATGGTGTTCCATAAATGGGTTTATTGACAATCCCATGTATGCTGCTGTGGTTTCAGAGCGACTCAGAGTTGCAGATTTTTTGGATGTCTCTTGTACACCATTGAGTGAATCTGATCTCTTATCATAGTGTAGAGGACTTAGGAATTATATGTGCTTGGCAGAGTTCTTGAACTCTCTTGGCTCAGCACATATATTTCAAGTTACTACCACGGTTGCTTTCAAACAGTTTTATTTGTTGAGAAGGCATAAACTGATCAGAGTGGGGATAAGTAAGGTGAACAAGACAACAGGAGAATAGGGCTTGTTGGCTCCATTGCTATTCTTGCCTTTATTTCCCTGGCTAAAATCCCAAGCAGAGCTGTACTTGTCATATGTGTGTTGCCTGGTAGTAGGGAACCATGGAGGAACAGAGTAACTGTATACTTACATGTGTGCACGTATATTGGGAATTTTGCACATAGCTCGTTTTGCAAATACAAGACTTAATGCAGATGTAGTGCAGGTGACCCTGACTGGAACCCACAGGCAGGTCAGAAGTTGTGTCCTGATTTTAGAGAAATACAGAGTTCAGGCTTCAATTAAAGGGCTGTTTTCTCTGCTGGGAGAATTTAAACTTGAGTGGCTATTAATTATAGAAGAGGAAGACCTCTTTTCACAGCTGCTGTGAGGTGATAGCCATCAGTCATGGTGGTAACACTCCCTTTGCCCTTGGGTGAGCCCAGATCCAGCCCTTTTTAAAGCTGTGTTGAGTAGGTGTTTGTGTAAATGCAGGGCAAGGCATTTTGTTTGGCTGAGCTAGAGTTTCACATGGCCCAGCAGTGAAGGCTTTAGTTTTTAGAGTCAGGTTGTTTTAATACCAGAATGGAAGAGTACAGAGAAAAATGAAAACATAACAAACAGAAAAAAATCTGGTAAAAATTAATAAAACATAAATATAATAATAAATATAGTAAATATAATAAAACATTTAATAAAACATATAGAATTATTACTACTCTTCTTATTATTTTATTTTAATCCATGGTTTATTGATTTATTGATTGACTGCATTGAATTGGGGAATTTGTTACCTAGCTAGAAGTATCATAGGTTGATACCTATGGTACCAGGTTGATACCTGGTTTAGTACCATAAGAAGTATCATAGGTTGGACCTACATTTTAAACATAAAAGAGACCATTATTCTGGTCTCTTTTGACCAGAATAACAAAGGAATGGTTTATATCAATATACTGTTTATTAATTTTTCCTCCCATGGTTTCTCTCAAGTCCTTCACTGTCACATAATGTTACCTTTATCTGCTCTTCTTCTCCAGCTTGCTGGAACACAGATTTCACATTGTTTTCATCAGGATATGATGTCTTGTTTAGAAGTTTTTGACAGTTGAACTCTGATCTCTCCAGAAAGAACATATTGTTACATACATTTTTTTTTCTAGTTTTAATCTTAGCTTTCAACACTTCTCGAAAGCCACCCAGAAAGAGTTCATGTAGGGGATCCCTTCCCTGGTCAGGGAGGCCTTGCTGTGTAACTACACATTTTTTCTACTAGTCTTCTGCAGTTATAAAGCTGATGCTCAGAGGGGTGAATGAGCTTAACAGTTTTACCTCCTTGTGCCCTTTGAGACCAAACTAAGACTTGTTAAGGACTGCCACAGTGAAGACATCTGTGACACTGTTATATCATTGTGCTTGTGTTTTTATGCTCTGTAGTTGCATGGCTCAGTGTGTTATGAACCAGGGTGTTTCAGAGAATTATAATCCCAGCAAATTAAAATGTCCATCTCTTCCAATTCTTGTGGTTTTGTTATGCTGAAAGCAGGAACCTGCAGATATCTTCAGTAGCAAGGAAAGAAGCCAATAGCCCATAAAGGAGTCCATTTGGTGCTGAGGATGTTGGCAAGCTGTTGGCAAACATGCAAATATACATTTGTATTGTTGCTTCCTTCCGCATGTTACTCAGGTTCTGGTTGGAGTTTAACTGCAGGTGCAAAATATTTTGTACTTTTGGGAGGCATAGTCTCTGAAATGCATCCCTGCTATTGCTTTTTTTTTTTTTTTTTTTTTTTTTTTTTTTTTTTTTTTCTCTTTTTCCTCCCTTCACTGGGATGTAAGGAGATTAATTCAATCGCAACCATATTCTCTGCTTTTGGAGAGGTTCACATTATTTTGGGCTGGGTCTGAGCTGCCTGCCAAGTGAGCTCCAGACAGTGCCCTACATAGGAGTGGAGCAGGTGGCGAGGGGTCAGGGGATGAAGGAGGAGCTGTGTTTCCTAGCTTAACATCTCAAGGTAGAAAGGGGAACAGGTGTTGTGGAAACAGTGGCAGTGTGGGTGGGACCCATTCTGAGCCCAGGGTCCTGCCCCAGAGGTGATGGAGCAGTGCAGGGCTTAGGTCCTAGATGCTTCCTGCTGTGGGATGGCAGGAAGTCCTGGGTGGCTGTGTGCTTTGCAATGGAAGGGGTTTAATTTTGTCTGAAATATCATTTTACTACCTCCATCTGCATAGCCATCTAAGCTCATTTTTTCTCTCTCTTCTAATATGCAGACTAGCTAACACCTTTATTTCCACAACAGGTGTGGGCCACCCATCTATTTCAAGGGTTTTGTGCAAAAGAGCAGCTGCAGGTTAGGCGACAATTCTTTTCGGTACCTAATGGTACCCCACTGATCCTGCTGCCAATCCTGCTCATTTATCAAGGAGCTGCAGTTGAGTTTCTTATTCTAGGATTTCATTATAGAAAATATGCTACATCATTAACTTGCATGCTAGAAATTATCCCAAAAGATCAGAAATAAACAGTGTTCATAAGAATATTAGCACATGTATTTCAGGGTTAAGGATTTTCTTTCTTTTTCTGTGTTCTTTTTTTTTTTTTTTCTTGAAGAAAATAATTTTCGGAATGCTTTTGTTTGTCTGAAGCAGATTTTCTCAGTTCTTATTGTGGAGGAGGATCTGGAAATGTGATGAGTATACAAAACTGCCTCAGCCTGATCTAGTTAAAATAATGGATAAAGAAAATTATCCTAAATTGTGATATATAAGCAGTATATATGCATGCATATATATCCTGTGCAAATAATTTAATTGCTAGACTTAACTGTAACGTGTCCAGCAGGGAATATACCTTGATCTTTTCTAGGTTCCGAGTCTTCCAGATTCAGACGATTAGAGGACTGACTAATTATTACATTTTGAATTGTGTCTTAATTGTAGCAGAATGAAATCAATGTATTATTTTGATGTGATTTATCATGGTGTGGTAGAACCATACAACGAAAAGAGTTAAAACTACAGATTGTTTGAACAGAGGGGATATTATCATGTTTATTAAAAACCTTTGTGGCTTACCATAGTTATTTACTGGAAGGAAAGCAAAGCGTAATCAACAACTACAATAGTTCCTGAATGTAAGACTTCAGCACAGTAAGACTGTGGCTGAAATAGTTTCTTCTGATTGAACTTTTTGTCATCTCAGAGGAACCACAGTCAAACTCTTCCTTGTTTTTTAGGCAAACATCAGAATGTTTTTCCTACTTTTATTCATAATAAGTTCCCTCAGAGGGGAATTCCTGCTGTGTCGTTATTTGTCGCTGTCATCTGTTGCTTAGAGGTGTTTTTTCAATTTGTCCCTCAGAAAAAAAAAATTACTTAGAATGCATTGTTGGAATCATACTGCTGTTCATACTGCTGTGTAGGCCTTATAATTATATGACATTAAGCGTTTTTGCTTTTTTTTTTTTTTTTTTTTTTTTTTTTTTTTTTAACATCTGTCTTTATCTGGAAGTGCCTTGCCAGAATGGAAATGGCCCACACAGCTGTTGCTTTTCTGGAAAGAAATTTTTCCATAATTTACGGATATTTGAGTTCGTGCTTTGGCCTGGCTTGAAAAATGGCTCACATGTTCAATTATGCATTTTGACAATTTTTTTTTTTTTTTGGATGTACTGGAGTTTGCAGTGACTCTTCTTATGTGAAGAAATGCTGTGTGGTTCTTCCCATTTGTAAACCCGCTGAAAAAAGCCAGATCTGAAGTTGAGAGATGAAACGTTTTACATACAGAGCACATCCGAGACATGCAGGCTACTGTACACAAAGATGTGTCAATTCTGAAGTTAAAATCTAGGTGCCAACCTGAAAATCCTTTCTATTGCACTCTTTGCTGAGGATTGGTCCAGCTACCACTGATCCTTGGTGTAGCTCTTGAATTGTTAGGGTTCTACTCCATGACAGATTTGCAGTGAGACCGTTAAATAGCATACAACATTTTGAGATCTCCATTTTTTATCATATATAGATCTGTAGTCCTTTCAGAGGCAGATAATAATGATATGCTAATATGCCAAGATGTCTTTCATTTACATAACATAAAGGCAATAAATATCTAAAATGAGAAATATGTTGAAAAGGTTTCTTTTATGTTTTTTCCAAATAGCTTGCATTTAGTTATAATCTGGAGACCTGCTAGCTGTGCTTGAAACTGTGTTCAGGTTGGTGGGCTTGAAGTGCTTTTTATAGCCTGAAAGGTTTGTATTATCAGAAAAAGTCTGTCTATACAAGCCCTGCTGATGTTAAATTCCTTTCTTTTGACCCCCTTGTGGCATCTTGGTTCCTGTCCATTTTTTTTTCCTTTTGCCTATTTTATTATATATTCAGATATGCAGTAAAAATTAATATTAGAAAGCACTAACAGCTCACATTTAAAGGTAAGGAGAACCAAGAGGCATTAATTTCAAGTGGTGTTTGGCTACATTAAAACACACAGCAGGGTTTCTACTGCTTGACCTAACAGAACCATTCCCTTAGCAACATTTCATAAAGGGACTAAAAGGACAGTAAGAAAACATTTTTTTTCCCCTTATATTCAACAGAATAATATCTAAGCAATGACTTGCTCACTTAAAAATAAAACAAGCATAAACCAAATCAACTCAGTTGGTCCAAGCTCCCATTATGTATCCTGTTTCTCAGTTCAACCATATAGTCCTCTGCTTTTTAATTTATTTACCTGAGTCTTTGAGATTTTTACTAGTAGCAGTGCTGATAGATTACTTTTAGTATCCTCAAATCACATTGACAATCTGTCTTATTCTTATTTAGAAAGTGAATAAAAGGATTTTCCATATAAGTGAATGTTTGTAAAGTTAATGAGAATTGTTTTTGTTAGCAGGTAAATGACTCTCCTCTATACCGTTACTTGACAGTTAGGAAATACCAGGTATTTGCTGCTTGGTTATACTTTCAAAGTAGATATTGTGTAATGATATAGAGCAGCATTTCCATTGTGCTTTGTTTTTGCATCCTCTCAGCTCCTGAATAAAAGTAAAACTCAGTTTGGGGGAAGATGAAGTTGGTTTTGGGGAGACAGAGACTCACAGTGTCTTTTTGGTGCATGCAAAATGTCGGCTTATTTTTTCTTTATTTAAAAATGCTTTAGAACTCTAAGGGAAGCTATGCTACAAAATAAACATTTATTGATATGGAATATTAGTAGGATTTTAATCCACAGACCAATGTTTTCCCCATTTTCTATGCTCTTGAGGATATTTCCTACTTGAGGAATGAGATCAGTTATCTGAGAGACAGAGGAAACGACTTTAGGATGCGGTGTGTGCAAGAGTCAAAACATAGAGGACTAGAATGTTGAAATGTGCAAGAAAAAAAAATAGGAAAAAACAAATTACCAGCTTAAAGTTTATTTCTTTTTACTGAAACTTTATTTTTCTTTTCTTTCATCTTGCTTCTGTCTGTCTGAAATAGTGGAAGTAACAGTGTTTTTGATACAGGTTGGATTTAGTAATGTAACCCAAAGAAAAAGCTTTCTCTCCCTCTGGTCTTAGGAAGATGCTTGCACAACTATGGATCTGGATTTTAGAGAAGCTGGAGAAGGGCAGGGGTGCCACCCTGTTAGCCAGTAGTCAGCCTGCAGAGGCAGGCATTTCCCTTCCTGAGAGAAGAAAAGGCATTTCCAAAGCATGCTCACAGGGCAAAATGAAGAAGGATATTGTCCAGCAGAAGTTCAGGTCAACTGAATCTCTGCTTGTAGAAAGTCACCTGCCCAGGGCTGCTAGAAGTGACAGTGCCTGTAAGTAGATTAAAGTGTTATACAACCCTCGTGAAAAGTAATTTCACATTTCAGCTATACCTCAACATTTTTTTTATTAAAAAAAAAAAAAAGTAAAGAACTGTGCACGGTAACTCCGGGGGAGCACTTGGAAGGAACATCTTGCAGCAAAGCTTTTAGAAAGGCAGTATCCTCAGCTGCAAGTTAGCATATCCATTAAATGTGTTAGGGTGCTTTGGCAGCTGGTGGGGTCTTGCCTCGCCTCTGGATGGGTGCTCACAAAGCAGTTGTGCAGAAGCACTGTTGTCAACCATGATTAGAGCCAGCCTTCTCAAAGCAGGTGGCTGCAGTCATCTTCCCTTCTCTGCCCGTGGCAGTGGCACTGTTGTGGCAAGACTGGTTCACAAATGGGTTTCTAAAGGCTTAACGCCTTACATTTTTGCGACTGTGGTGTGCCCTCTTTGCTTTTACACTGTTGATTAAAAATAAAACATTATGTCAGCTAAACCTCAGAGTCAACTAGGCAATGCAATGACTAGTGAAGCCTGATTCTTCTTGAATCAGATCTCCAACCCTAGTTCTCAAATTTTCATTAGTTTTTTTTCTGTCTTCCATTAGATTTTTTGTTCATGTATTTATTTTTTACAATAAGCTAATACTTATCTCAGGAAGAGCCCTTCCTTCTGTCATCCATTTCATTTTTTCTTTGTGCCTTATTGCCAAGTTACGTACTGTATAGTTGTTGCTGGCGTTTTTATAGTCTGGGTTCTTCACCCAAACTCCAGGTTCTCAAAGTCACCTAGCTGGTGAGGCATATACTTTCCTCCCTGTGTTTGTCCTTTTCAGAGCTGCCTTCTCACTTGCAGCCAACAGTGCCATGCCCTGTTTTGTATGGACAACAGCAGATTCATCACTCTAGTTCCTAGTGAGGTTTGTAAATGTAAATTCTTTCTCTGAATTCTGATGTCTTTTCTGTACCTGCCTTCTCTTGTATGGTAGCACATTGCTCCCCCCATACTTCCCTCTTCCAGGCCACTGCTCAATGCAATAGATTTTATCAACATGCCTTTTATGATTTGATGGATTATTCTATTTCCATTGCATTTTAATCATCTTGATGACAACATCTGTTGGCAGCAGTACACAGATGTTTTTCAGGGCATATTTTGGATTTTGTAAATAGTTACTATGTCTACATGAGAAAACTAAGGTTTTGTCTTTTCCATTTACATTAAAAGAAGCAGAACTGCATAATGGAAATGAAATGTGTGTCTATGGGAGACTTGCTGTCTTTCAGAGACTGCCAGGGGAAACCTTTAAGTTCCACACAGCTTCCTCTATGTTACCTGCTGCAGAGAGCCCAGGGTCTGTATTACAGAATTATGTCTCTCAACCTGCTTTCACTGGTATGACATGTAATCTTATTCTCTTTTTAATTTTATTTTTGTTTTTAACCCTCAAAGGTGTGCTTCTCTAACATCATAAGGAAATAAAAGAGAAGCCAGGAATGCTCCTCGAGAACATCACAGTAACTCAAAAGAATGACAAAATAACAAGAATGCAAAAAAGAAATTACAACAGCAGTCCATTATATTTGCTGCAGGGCATTCTGACAGTGCTGGCAGTTAGCTGCATTCAGGTTAAAATGACAGTTTGGTCAAAAATTCTTCATAAAATATTAGTGAACTAGAAGGCAGATTGTGTATTGTCATAGTTTTGTGCCTTTTTGCTTTCTTTCTTGTGCTAATTGTCTTCAATGAGAGGTTGTCCTTTAGGCAGTTAAACAAGGAGAAAAGTCCCTTACAGGTATTTAAGAAATAAAGTTTGGTGATCAAAGACAGGAGTTCATGTCCAGCACTCGTGATGGCAGTGGGGCTCCAAACTATATTTTGCTAATCTTGCTAATCAGTTTTTTATTGCCACCAGCTTGCAGGGACATTATTTGTAAACCACAGTCTTGTCTCTTGCCTAAGAAGTTATGGGCAGTTATGTAGAGTCCGTGGAAGTGGTGCATGTTTGGTAGGAAGCTGTATGAGTAAGGCTTGGAACAAGATGTGTTGATTGTGATGTTTTGGCTCTCTTTGAAATTTATTTTCTCAGAAAAACAAGAATTAACTGTTACTTAGGGTAATCAATAGAGAGAGATTATTTTGGATCTCTCTTTTGTATGTAAAAGGAGAAAATGTCCTTCAAAATGTTGTTCTTCTGGGTTTTCAAAGAGTAAAGGTTATAGTCTGTAACTTGTGACAGATTTATAATGTATAAAGTTGGGTTTATTTTATTTTTATTTTTATTTTTTTCAGAAATAGCACTGCCAGTTGCCCAAGGGTGTAGTTTACCTTTGCACAAAACCTGTGCACAGAGTGTAAGTTAACTGTAAAATTCATACACTATAAAATGCAGTGCATGAGACCAAAGAACTACTGTACAAGGCCCTGGAGAAAAGTATGTATCATATGCACAAGGCTTTACCTAGTCAAATTCAAGTTAAACTCACTCAAAACATGGTCAAGAGACAAGCAGAAAAAAGGCCTAGGCCTGCATTGCTCAGTTCACTTCCTGGGACAATTTGGTGAACTGACAAGGTAAGATGGATCTCTCTGAGGCTGAAGAAATAAGAAGAGTTTCTCTGAATGGAAAACAACTTAGTGACAGCTGGAAAAGCTCCGCTGGGTCTGGTGTCCCTGGAAAGTGCCTTAAGGCAAAATAAAGGCTTGTGCCAATTTTCCATTTAAATAAAGATGTTTGTTTTTGGAAATTTGTTTGCAAGTATCTTGTTGGTGAGTTGTATTTTACTTAGAAAATACAAACAAATACAAGGATTTAGAGGGTTCTGCCTTTTAAAAATCTGTCTCCATCTCTTCAGGGTTATTTCAAATATAAAATTTGCAAATAGCTGGTCAGATCATTAGATTGACCAGAAATAGTCATGAGTCCTAGGGCCTGTAGAAAATGCACTTTGAAACTTGGAATTTTAACTGGGATCTTCAGGGTTAGTGAGTTATTACAATGTTAGTAAACTACTTGAAAGTTGATAGAAAAGCTTATGATGCAGTTGATAAAATGCAGATTAGTTGAAGAAGCTGTTCTAAAGCTCAGAAAAATTCACATGAGAGGAAATGAAACAACTTCTTCACAAAAGTCTGTTTATATGAGAACTACACAACTTTTATTTTTTAATATTTCTGTTAAAAATTATGTAAAGTTATTTCAGCTTTTGGACAGAAAGTCTTCTAAGAGATATAAACATAGATACAAATGCAGATGTACTTTGGTCTTGGTTACATAAATCTAACTTTAAAAATGTCGTTTGAATTTCTTATGAAGAGGTTTTTAGTATGAAGTGTGTCCATGTTCTTTCCAGAAGATTGCCAGTTACCTTTTTTCCAGGGTATTGGTGTTTGCAAATAATGGCTCACATGGGAAAAGTCTGGCCATCAACATAACAGACTGTTCACTTCCCTTAAAAAAGGTCTGCAATGCATTCATCTGGAATAATGTTGAGATTTAAGCTGAAGATGGAAAATATTTGCTGACAGGGCATTCTTTGCCTCAAGGCATTCTTTTCATTCCTAAATGCTGATAAAATTACTTGAAATATTCTGTAGTGTATGGAAGGTTGTCTCAGGATGGATATATTGGCTTAAAAAAAGGATTATTCAATTCTCCCTATAATTATATTCTCTTTTTGATGAGATTTTACAGGAAAGCTATTTTTTTTTTTATTTATTTATTTATTTTCTACAGAAAAATTAAGTAAAATAGTTGAGGGTATTAGTTATCTTGACACAGAGGATGGTCAGCTGATCTGGATGGCTCTGGATACTCATTCTTATGAGGTTCTAAACTGTGCAAGTTTGACTCTGACTCTGGTTCCTGGTGAGTGAGAATTGCTAGCTAAAGAGAAGTGGTATTCTCAATGCAATAATGTGCTTGCTGAGTTCTGCTCAGCAAGGATAATGAATGTAAAACTTTTAAGTTCTTTAGCTCTGTAGTCATCCTTGGGATTGGAGTTCCTCTTCCCAGTGCTCATGCTGAGTTATCACATGCTTCATGCCTCCTTCTCACATGTCTGTAGGACCCAAGAAGGCATCTTTCTCTTGAAACATTACCTAAGGTATGTGGTCTTCTGTTTCATCTTGTTTCCTTCCCTCCCTTCTCTTCACTCGCATCCTTTGATCACACTGAGTACCACCAGTCTGGCCAAAGGATGTGATGATGTGTTTGGTGTCTTAGGCACAGATTGGCCAATTCAGTTATTGCTAAACTTTGTGTGGTTAAAAATGGCTTAAACTAGATTTGGACTTGTGAAGAATTTTTAGACCCTGGCCATATAAGTATGAACCTGTTACTTATTTCATTTGTACTCTGTGTTGTGTGGATTGTGATCCATTTCTTAGGAGTGTCTGAACTATTTGACATAACACATCTTGATATTGTTGGGGCCAGCATGATGGCCAGCATGAATTTCCTCTGTTCATCTCTTGAGTCACGTATTAGTTCTGGTCTTTGGTCTTTTACTGAAGACTTTGGGATGACTGTATGCCAGTTGCTTTAAGGTGTTTTCAATTTCCATACTTCTGGAAAAGTTTGTGAAAGGGGGGTGATAATTTAAGTCCAATTTAAAACAGACTTCTTTTTTTTTTTCCTTTTTTTAATGCCCAGATTGGTGTATGAACCACAGTCTGAAACCAGTGGTATAGGATTTAGAAAACATTCCCTGGTCTTGCTACTCTAGATTGTTTTCTGTAGGGAAATACAATGTGAAGGAGAACGCTAGGTTCTTGGACATATGAACCCCAGAGAAATAAAATGAAGATGGGAATCTGGGACATCTGACAACCATAAACTCAGATATTGGCCTGCTTGCCAAGCTGACTGTGCCACTGTCATAATGCGGACTAGAAATCTGTAACAGCTATACTTCATTGCTTGTAAACTAGTGAGTGATTATTTCATCCTCTGTTGATACCATTCATCAAAGCATTCAGGGCTAAGAAGGCCTGGAAAATTCTCAAGGGTTTTGTTGCTGTTATTGCAGTATGCTACAACGGGACCTTTCTTGTTCGACAATGTTGTTGACTACTTCAAATTCATAGTCTATATTGGCACTAACTCACTGTATCAAAAGAATAGCATCTTCCTACCCATCTGCCTCATTTGAACTGATTGCAGAAAATTCCTAGTAAGTTCTTCCTTCTATGTACTGTGTGTAAACTTTTGATTATGCTTGCTGCCATTAATAGCACACAGTAGCTATTTAATGATTTTGTAAATAACTCAGGCCATTTACTTAAAATAAAAACTAGAAAGGATTATGTCTGTGAGGATTTTGAAGAACTTTTTTTTCAGGAATATGAATAAATCTTTCCAAGAAATCACTGTATGCAGTACTGTTTTACTGTTCTCTCTAATTTATTACATTAATTAAATGCTTTTGTAGTCATGTTCAATTTGTAGAATTTTATTACAAGAAACACAACCTGCTCTCATTCTGTTGAGAGAGATCTGAACGAGTAACCTTATAACCATTGCTAACTTTTTGAACTTTTGCCTGGTTTGATCCTCACGCTTGTTAAAGTTGAGGTTCTAGAATACACAAAACCTCATGGCCACTCTTTTTGATTTTAAATGGTCCAAATTACAGTTAAATTCTGTGAGCAGGCTGAGAACTCATTCATAGAAAAGCTTTCCAGGCTCACGCTTTTAGAGCTGACCTGTGACTAGTACAGTGTAAGTATTGTGAAAATGAACCAGATCCAGTCCCAAGGAGACCCACAGGTACAGGTTGCAAGTGTTATCTCCTCTACCTTGCCACGCACAGTAGAGCTTGGCATACACATGAAAATCTGCTTTTGGATGCATTTTTTCTTTCCTTCTAAGTTAGCTTGGCTCTTCAGCCTCAATGAGTGGACATCTTACACCACAGAGCAATTAAACCAGTGTATTGCATATACATATTGAAGTAACTTGGAATCTTTTGCTGGTATTTCTGAGACATGATACTTAGTCCTTTCACAGGCAGACCTCTACATGGGAGGAACTTCTCCCATCATGGGCCTCAAGGCAGGATAGCTCAAGGCACATGCAAAGCAGATATCTCTAGGGCTCAAAGAGTAGCATCAGCTTTAGCTCTGATGATTAATTTGACTGTGCTGCAAGGCTTGCTGCTATTGCTGCTGCCCCAGAAGAAGGGTTGGGAAGTGAAATGGCAGCTGTTGCTGGCAGCAGGGAAGGAGCACCCTTCCTCACGTTTTCCCTTCTCCTACACCTCGCATCAAGAATAATAGGCTCCACTCACCAGAGTGAACCACAGGGACTTCACCTGTGGTTTGTCCTTTCATATTTCTTTCCTATGGCAAAAGCAGCCTGGACTTGGCCAGAAATAACCTGTTATCCTTGTGTCATCAAAATTCAATTCTGCCTAAACTGCTGAGATGAGAGCTGTCTTAGCTCAACAGTCCTTATGATAAATACATTGTCTGCTTTGCCTGTGTGGGAACTGAGTCCATATTTCCAAAAGGCCAATAGGAAAATAATTGTAAAAATGGACTGGTGTGATGGACAGAGTTGAAGGAATGGTGAGTGTTCTCAAAGTTACACCCCTTTAACTCAGATGCAGTCGATCATCTTACAGGTGATGGCACGCTCAGCTGTCTAGGGAAAGACAAACAGTACAGTGTAACTGGAGTGACTGCCTCCAGCTAAGTGATGAGTCACAGTGGACTCGACTGATTTGTAAAGACTTGAAGTGATTAATTTCTAAGAGAAAGAACTATAGTCTGATACAGGCTTTCAACACAGGAACTAAAGTAAGTACTATATTGGAGGAAGTTATTTGTTGAAAATTATTCAATATCCTGTAGAAGTAATAGACAATAAATTTGCTTGACTGTCTTCATTAATCCCAAAAGCACCTATTGCAAGACTTGTTATGGAACCCAAAGTAGGTATTAAATCTGACTGTAAAAATAATAGAAAACATAGCTTTAAAATTCATTGCCTTTTTTACTGGTGACTGGCAAATAATTCCTAAAATGAGGCATTTAAGGGGCTTGATCAGTGGAGTTCACAGTTCTTGGAGTCTTGATTAGGGTTTGGGAGTGTTTAGCTCTTTCCAGGAGAGCCTGTTTGCAGATTTATGATCAGTGTCAGATGTTTTCCTAAGCTCATAGCTGACTATTGTAGAAAAATAAGCTAAGCTAGCCAAGTAGGTGTGTTAGGAGAATCATTCTCCTAACAGACAATTCCCTACAAACAGACAATTCCCTACAAGGGTCTTCCAGGCTGTAATGCCAGCCTTGCGACTGGGTCTTGATATCCATTCTTAGGAATAGCCTTAAAGAGAAAGGATCTGCTTATTCCAAAATGCACACTGCATTTACTAATTTACTATGGCTTTAGATAATGAATCTAGGAGCAGATCTGGCAAGAGAGATGGCAGAGCTGTAGCTGTGGTAACTGGATAGTACCAAACATACCGGAGATAAGAGTTCTGAGCCTATAATTTTTTTATACACAAAAATGGCTACATGTAGCACAGAATGTTTTCTGTAATAGATTATAGATCCATCATTAGTTTTTAAGCACTCTCAGCATCTAAATGAGAACAGAGCTTTGAAAAGGCATGTAGACATCTTTGCTCTCTTATCATCCTACTGAGAAAATGTGAAACAGGAAATGCAAACAAAATAAAACTCCTGTTTTAAAACCCCATTCAATGAGATTTGACACATCAGTTGAAAAAAAATCGTTGTTTAACTTTTTTTTTTTTTTTTTTTTTGAAAGTTGTAGCAACTACAGTTCTTCTGTTGCAGATGTTTCTTTATTAAAAAAAAAAAAGTTTCCTAATAGATATGTCTTGTTTTATGCTAAGACCATCCTGCAGAGGAATTTCTTTACAAAATCCTTGCAGTCAGGGCAGGCTGACTGCAGCACTGCACTGGGCAGTGGCTTCGTGGCCCCTCTGGTATCTCCCTCCCAGGCCAGGCCTCTGCCAGCCTGGTTTTGTGCTCCAGGTGACGGCTGCTGGCTCCGGAGAAATGTGGCCCCTGCAGCACTTGCTGCTGCACCACCTTGTGTTTGTGTTTACACTGGAAGTCTTCTGTCAGGTACTTCAGTGGGCATCCCAGCATCATTATTTCTCACAGGATAGTTGGGGGGGGGGGGGGGGGGGGGGGGGGGGGGCGTGCGGGGGAGCGGCG
>CM021736.1:8492514-8607586 GCA_011075105.1 Heteronetta atricapilla | reverse complement strand
CCCCCCCCCCCCCCCCCCCCCCGTTCAATATGTCCTTTCATGAGGAACAACTCTGAGCAAGCTTTAACATGAGTTGGACCCCATTAAGAGTCATTGTGTTGTATAACAAAGTGTGTTTTGTAACTTCCTATAAAGCCAGTCCTGTTTGATTTGGTGCAACAGAAAGAAGGTGTATTTCTGTTGAAAGCAGTTTTCCTGATAGAAATAGCTATGGTGCTGGAATTTACTTTTCCAAGCCTAAGTTTTTTGATACTGAACATTTCCTATTCAGAAATAGGTGATTAGCTGGAGGCTCAGAATAAAATTAGGAGGTGTCAGAAAGGAATATCGAAGGCTGCTGTGTACCTGTTTTGTATGTTTGATTAGGGAATGATTTTTAAGAATGGGAAACAGAGAGGCTGTCATCCTTCTTACTTCTAATGGGATGTCTCAGTGATGGAGCTGTTAACTGCTCTTGAGATGGCACTGTGGATTTCCTTTCAAAATAGTCTTGAGAGGTAATGCTGCTTCACCCAGATCCCTGGTGACATGAAAGGCTCAGGAGTTTGTGTCTGTTTTACAGCCCCCCAAAGCCATCTTATCCAGGGGAAATCTTCCTGGAGTTTCCATAAAGATACTTGGAAAGAACAGATCGCTGCTTGCACAGGGCTGTTAGATCTCATAAAAGGGAAAAGCATGGCAGCATAGAGGATTTTATTTTTCTTCACTTACCCCCTGAAGACTAAAATTGGTTAAAAAATCCCCAAACCTATAGCCTATCACATAGAAAAGAATGAGAACTTGGCTTAGACAAAAGTTTTAGCTTGATGTAAACCTTTGTGTTTTGTATAATAACTGTGTGTCAGTTCAGTGTGAAAGACTCTAAAAGGGCTTTTGTCAAGGGGGATTTATATGAACACAGCAAGGCAAGGTGATACTATTACCATCTTGTTTCACATGTAGTCTTTGTCATTTTAGCAACGTCAAAGTTTCTTGCAGTCTAAATGTTTCAAAGAGGCAGATAGATACATGCAAACGCATTGATTGTTCAGGTTGGTTATAAGTTTCAGACTTGTCAAGCAGAGTTTAAAAATCCTAGTTTTTATTCGAAGTAGGAAAAAAGGGAGTCACTTTCTGCTAAATCTGTTTTTTCTTACATGGAAATATTTTAGCATTCTAGACCATTTTACCATCTATCACTGCATAGATACTGATATGCTTGCTCTGTAATAATATAATCTATCTGCTCTACCTACTTGCGAGGAGCATTGTGAAAATTAATTAACAAGTTCTGATAAGAATATTCAGCGTGCTCTTAAGTATTTTATTCACAGATATCTTGCCTTCACTACAAGAACTTGAAGTGCTTTTCTTTTCTCTATTTGCATTAGAATAAAAGGTCAAGAAGCAGCCTTGCACCATTTTGACCTGAGAGATATGTTTTCAGATGTTGGGGTCTGGGTGGGTGGTTGTACCAGTTACATGCAATAGTATCAGCAATGGATGTTCCTATTGCCTTTTGATGGGTTTGCACCAAAAGCTTTCTATGTGTCTCTTCCTCACTGGTATCTGATTTTCCATCTGAAAGACAACTTGACAGCACATCTTGTGAGTGACCAAATTAAATAGGAAACACAAAAGGTTCTGTGAAAGCTGCAACCACTAGGCTGTATAGTAGTAACTATTTCGAGAATGTTTTCGGTGTTGTCTGAGGTTTTAAGCAGGGCAATCAGTAATACTTAATTAGTTGATTAATCACAAAAAAGCAGGACTTCAGTGAATGAGGATCACTTTACTTAAAATAACTCTTAGCTTTCTAATTAAATACCCTTGGTCTTACCCTTTTCCTGACATTTCTTCAGTTCCCTGTGATCAGCTACAATGTTTTTAGAAGATCTTTTTTTCTTAGGAGGAGGCAGGATCTTGCATGGAAGATATTTTTATGATATTGAATAAAGGACTGTTATTTTGTAGTCTCGAGAGTGGCAATATACTGTAATTTGATGAAAAATCCCTGCCCAAGTCCCTCAAGCCTTGAAATTATTTTCTGTCGTCTTTTCCAATCCTTCCTGTGTTCCCCTTCTTTTACATTTGTCCTCAGTGAGCTACTTGAAGGCATGGTTTGGCCCTTCGTATCTGCCTGTGATTTTCTAAAAGAAAATAAATAAAGACTGCACCATTTGTGTTTACCTTGTAGACTCATCTTCATTTGCTACGTACCTTTGATAGATGCCAGAATGCATTTCCAGCTTCCTTGAAGGTTGAGTTTTTCTCCCTTCAGATCTAATTATGTTCTGCAGCTTTACTGCCCTGGGAAGCAAATGTATTTATTTTTCATCATGTTATCTTTTTTTTTTTTTCTTTTTTTTTTCTTTTTCTTTTTTTTTTCCTTTAGAACATCATCTCTTCTACTTTATTCCTTTTCTGAATGTGTGAACAACATTTTTTTTTTTTTCAAAACTCTTGCTTTGTATTCTGTAAATCACTGCACCCCAAACAAGTTCCCTTTCCAGATGTATTGATGGCTCACTGCCCCCTCTCAGTCTTGTTTCCTCCCTTGTCATTTCACATTCCTGTGCCATGAAGGATTTTCTTCAGGCTCATCTGTTTCCTTCCTCCCACCCACTGCTTTTGGTTTATTCCTACTACACCAGACTTTACTATTTTTTTTTCTCATCTGTCCCTTTCATTTTCCTAGTCTGCCTTTAGTTGCGTTCATCCCTTCTTTTCTCTCTCCTACTAGGGAAGCCACAGAGTTGTCAAATGTTTGTGATGTAGAGTGTCTGTTTCCTTAGTACTTTCAGAAAGCTTATGTGAAAGAAAAAGGAAGCAAAAGTATGCATTTCTAATGGTGAGGGAGGCCAAAGTGCAAAGTGTCCTTGTGCCAGAAGAAAATCCTTGTATTCCTCACTCAGGAGAAAACTGAGGACCTCGCCCAGAGTGGAAAACCTTTCACCACACCTTTCTGTTTTGCCCACATTTTTTATCTTAGACTGGATGTAGGTAAATGTGGTTATGTGGGAAGTCAGAGCACAATCCATTTAAACTGACCTGAGCCATCCAGGTCTCAAGCACATTGCATGCACACCTTTTCTACATCAGTCGTGCTTTCAGATTTGATGTACCCTTGAATGTGTACTTTCTTCCTCTCTATCTATGCTCTATTTCCTATTTACAGTGGAAGAACTGAAACATCTCATCCTGTCCATCTCCCCCCCCCCGCGCATTAGCACAGCTGGAACTCTAAAGGATACACTTCAAATGAGCACTGAATTCTTACATTGTTTGCAGCAACAAACACTGCAGTCACAAAAAGACTTCCATTATAGTCTCTGCCTTGGCTATCGCTTCCCACCAGCACCATGGTTTCCCCTTTCATTTCTACTATTCATCTTTAAACAGCATATGTTATCTGCAGACACAATGGAGAGACAAGCTCTTCAGAAATGTATGTAATAATAAGACATTCTGCATGCTATTCAGCATGAGGTGGCTGGTGCTTTGGAATCTGTCCTTCCATGGGAAAATTGCGATTTGTCAAATTAACTCTGCTTTGGAGAAGTAAGGTAAGGCAATGTCCCATTTTCCAAAAGAGTAAGGAAAGTACTTCACGTTAACTTGGTTTTGTGGATTTTATAAGTAAACATGAAATACTCAGTTATTCTCATGAGTTGAGGTAACATGAAATCAATTTGTTGAACCAGGAAGACAATGAACTTTTGCTTTTATATGGGGTTTATAGCGCTGAGTATGAAACCAGGACAGAGCTGTAGTTTCAAAAGCTGATAGTCTCCAGTTTGCTCATGAGAATGGCTTTGGTGTGTGACAGGGAGGCATGGGATTGTGGTCTTCCTCAGGTGAGTTCTCTTCCCTTAGCAAGCACTGTGATTTTGTGCACTGTAGAAAGAACATTTTGGGCACAACAACAGGTAAGTGACAGGAGACTTCTGTGCACATTGATAGGAAAAGGAGGAAGGCCACTTATTCCCTGCAGGTGTCTGTACGTGTTTGTTACAAGGAATGAATTTCCTTAAAAGGGAGACCAGAGGAGGCATACATGCTCTGTCATTGTTGTGTGCTTGGTTTTGCTTGTTGATAAATTAACAACAGCCTGCTATAAAAAGTGGATGTGCACAGCTGGCTGTGGTTCATCTTACCTTAATCAAAGGCTGGAATTTAGGTTCTCTGTATGTGTAAGACAAGTTTACAGCTTCACCTATTTCAGAAGCTTCAAAACAGCTAATATGGCTTCTATGATAGTCAAAATAATTGTTTAAAGGAATTGTGCTTCTGTAGACTTATGTTCTGAGTTTGGCTGAGGATCTGGAGTCAAGGTTCATTTTGTTAAATGAGAGGGTTCTTTGTGAGGTCTGAAAAATAACAAGTCCAGAGCCACGCAGTCATCATCATCATATAGCTGCATTCTGATAAGTGAAATTTGTATTTTCATTTCCAGTGTTCTGGTAGATACAAAAGATGTGGGAAATTAGAGTCATTGGGCAGAGATTTTGGTGTGCTGTGATTGTGTTTCCCCCTCCCCCCCTCCAATTATGTTTGAGTCTCCCCAGTTTAGTGTCTGAGAGAGAAAAATTCCTGCAGCTAAACTGTGCAAGTTTAGTGTGAGACCAGGAGGATTATCATCTACATCATGCTTTCCCTGTGTATGCTTGTTTGTGTGTCTTTATTCATTTTCTCTTTAAATTTTCAGTGTCTTCTTGTTAGTCTGTCATTCTAGCAGAAGGAATTTATTCGTTCACTTTTTTTTTTTTTTATGAAGACAGAAATAGGATGGAAATAATGAAAATTCTTTTCAAATACTTTTAGTAGACAGTGACCCCCATCCCTTTTTATACTTTAACTGAAATTTAAAATATCTGAAATAATATTAAAAATCTTCTACAGCACTAGTAGTAAGGATAATCAAAGAGGCATCTCCTTTAACCCTTGCCATTCTATGAGGCACGTCCTTTGGTTTTCCATTAGAGACTTAATACTGGGGAATCAGGGAGACAGAATAGAGTGATACTTACTGACATTATGGCTTTTGGAAATATGGGCTTTAAGTCACTGCATTTTAGTAGGGTTTATTGAAGATCCAAAGTAGTGAACCTGTCTTTTCAATTTAATTTTCCTTCATTGCTATAATTGGAAATATGGAAATGCATAAAAGTCGGTGTAGTGTGATGGTATGTGGCTATCAAAAACAGCTTGTGCTATTCATACGAACTTTTAGTTAGATCCTGGTAGATTTTGTATTTGCCAAACATGCAGTTTTGGGAGGGGGAAGGATAAAATTGACAATTTTAGGGTGAAATGAAAGTATTTTTGCTCAGAAAAAATTAAATTAAAAAGGTATTGCAACATTTTTTGAAGTGTCTTCAAATAAAATATTGTGACTTTTTGCTTTTGGAAATCAAATAGCCCAAGAATGAACCATAATAGTTGTTCACATAAAGCAATGGCTGGGAAATTTCTGTACCCTTTTCCAGCTTTCTTATATCTCTAGGTATTACTAACCTATCTATCCCAATTTTTGGCCCTAAAAATTCCACAAATTAAAATGAATTATTGTTGAAAAATAAACATGATATGCATTAAACATTAAAAGAAACACTCGTTTTTTACAGTGTTTTGGTCCTGTAGCAGGTTTTCTTTCTTCCTTTCTTCTCCTTCCTCCTCCTCCCTTAAAAAACACTTGTTCCAGCTATAATTCTAAAAGCTATAACTGGTAAATAATTATGGGTAAATGAAATATCTCAGCATATTTCTGTACATGCAGACAGCCCTGTGTTCTATTATTCCCTTCAGGGAGAGAGTACATTGTGAGAAATCAAGTCTGCAAATTATCTGCAGTAAAAATGCATTATTTCTGGCAAAGCTACAAATGGGTTGCCTATGTTGATGCATACTCACTGTGCCATTAACCGTGTTCCTTAATAAATATTAATTAATTTCACTGGAACTCTGGTAGTCCAGATTAATTGCAGTAGGAGGGCCAAAGAGAGCAAAAATGCTCCTTTATTTCACTGCTTCTAAGAGCTGACTGCATTTATTGATGGGAGGCTGGCTTTGGTCATTCTCTAACAGTTTGAGTGATATTAGTTTTCTTGGAACTTTATACTTGTCATGACCAAAATGACACCTATTAGCAGTGTTCAAAATTGTGATTGTGAAGATTAGGGCTCTCCTCCTCTGCATGCCAATATGCAACTTTCAGGACTGCACAGATAGTGTGAAGGTAATTTTACAGGATTTTCCTTCCTCCAATTATTTTTTCATCTAGTACTCTTTGTTACAAACTTGGCAAAAAAAATAAGGACAGAAAAGCAATGCAGTATTGACTAATGCCCCGATGAACACAAAGCAGAAATTGTAAGAGGACAAGTCATAAGAATCTCTTCCTTTGTTCTCTGAAAAAAATGTATCTCCCCATGAATCACAAGGGAGCTCCCATTACACATGTCTGTTCCAGGACAACTATTTTGGTAGAGAATTAAACCTTCTTTGTTTTACCAATTTTAAGAACTAGAAGATTGTGATTTTTCTTATGGTTCTTCAGTAAGTCTTGTATCACAGGATCAGTTCTATTGACCCAACTCAATGGAGTATACCAGATAGATTAGCCACAATTGCTGTTTATATGCAGCATTGGCTGGGAAATGTCAGTACTTTTTGAAGCTTCATCTATTTCCAGTTACTACCTAGCAATCTGTCTGTACAGGAATTAGCCTTATTAAAAACTTTAGCCATATTTTAAAGTTATTTGTGAAAAGTAGTTAATTCTCTCTCATTTCAGAGTATTTCTGCGGGCAGACATTCTTTTATCCATTTCTGGTATGTTTGTTCTCCAGATTTCGTGGAATGCTGTTAAAACCCACACAGAAGACTTATTTGTTATGCAGTTGCTGATGTGTCCGATATAAATGGTATGAGTAGCAGTCTTGAGGTTTGAAGAGGTTATCATAACATCTCAGCAGCAGCAGCAGACTTGCCTGTGCATATTTATTTGTTTACTGTATATTCCAAATATATTGTTTTGATTTTCTATTGTAGTTGACCTTTGGAAACAATGTGGTTCAGGATCTTTTACTTTCACTCCCTGAGAACCTCTCACATCCATTCTCTGAATGAGCATTTCCATGACTGTTGGCTTTTCATGAACCCCGTTTGTTCATAAACTGATGTGTTTTAAACAGACATTTATTAAACACTGATTGTTTTCTTAATTCTAATTCTGTTTTTCTCTGATAAGGCAGCATTGATTTGTCAGAAACACAATGGTCATATTTTGTTTATTGAGAAAAGCATTTTATTTACTCATTTTGCAATATTAATGTGCTCATACTAGTTTCATATCTTTCATATCTTTCACATCACCATCAGTATCTTGAAAATATACTGTAAAGTTTGATGGTTTATGTTTCTTACAGGTTGTTTCTAATTATTTTTGATTTGGAAGAGGTAGGGCAGAACTGGTTGATTTGTGCAGCAATACTTCAACTGAGTTACAAATACAGATCTTAAAATTGTCAGGTATATTGGTTTAAAAGAAAAAAGAAAGCAGTTACCATTTAATCTTAAACTACTGCAGTTAAGAGGGAAACTCTGTCTCATTCAGGTCACTTTCTAATTAGGAAGCAGGGTGGTTGGACTTTGAGCAAATTTCAGGCTTCCAGCTGTAGCAAAGAGCTTCAAAGCTTTAACTCACTGAGTTGTAATTCAGGTTTGTATCCCACTTAAAGTCCATATGCTTGAAAAATATTTGAGCTGTTATTAAAGACACTAAATAAATGAAACTTGGAGAAATCAGGAGGTAATAAGAACTCCAGAATTACATTAATAGCATTTGCTGGTTGCCTTCAGAAATTTCTGTGTTGCTTGGTTCTCTGCAGATTTTGTGTGTTGACTGATCTTTTCAGAGGCAACCTGCTGGGCAGTGGAAAACTGCCATTTTAAAAATTATTATTAATTATTTATTTTCTGTATTGACTGAGCTCTTTAGAGATAGTTCTGTGTGAAAGCAGGGAGGCAAGGGATGTGGAGTGTATTAAATCAGCTGCATTTATATTCCTTCAGACTATATCCAACTTACAAGTGAAGAGTTAAAGGATACCAGCTGTCTGTGACAGTGATACTTCATAAAGGCAATGGGGTTATTCATTTTGTTTTGGTAACTACTAATAGTCTGAAGTAAACGTGAAGCCTTCTACATAAGTGGCTAGAAAATTATCAGCTATGATCATCATCATCAGAAGGTTGTTTCTCTGTCCTTGGTAGCAGTGCAGTAGTATTTGTAAAGCTCTCCTATTTAGTTTAAAGGATACTGGAGTTATTTTCTACCATGACTGTATAGGGATAAAAATAAATAGAAGAAGAATTCTTCATGTTGCATTTCTTCTAGTTATGTAAAAACAAATGTATCATTTGTTCTGATGCAAAGCACTGATAACACCTACTTTTCCTTGTCAAGAAAAACAGCAGGCAATTCTGTATTTTTCTAAATTGGCCCATTCTCTTCAAATGCATTACTTCTGTGAGCAACAGGGTTTGGTTTTTACTGTAAGACTTAGGCTGCAACCTTAATATATGTGTGACGTGCTCTTTCTAGGCTTTTTTTGATAATAGACTGATCAGATCTCAGCCCAATATCCAATAGAACTGGGTGTAGGTGTTTTGTTTGTTATAGCAATTTTATTCTCATTCTTTCCTGCTTACAGATGTTTATTTTGTTTGTTTGTTTTCATGATATCTCAGAGTGGTATAGTCATTCTTTTCATAAGAGACTATACATAGAACAAATGTAGGGCTGGTTCACTCTTGCAGCTAGATTTCCTAAGACAGGTTTCTGAGTGAATATGGCATGAATGGTCTTCACTGGGACTACACCCTGTCAGTTCTCTCTGTGTGGGTGTGAAGCCAATCTAAAACCAGTCTTATTTCTGAATAATGTCTCAATAATTTTCAAAAATCAGAAGTGAAAACGTTTATTTGGTAAAGAAGATAGGAAGCTATCTGTTGAATGTATATGTAATGTATACATGTTGTCTAATACTTACATTAAATAAAAGTAACCAAACCCCAAAACTCGGCCCTCATTTTTTCCATTATTTACAAGGAATTCAGAGGAAGGGATGTTGGAGTGCCTTAATACCAGATTGACTCTACTTGTCAGATTCTGAACCATTCAACTGCATCTTTTAGTTCAGATAGGATAAGACCTATTTTGTTCTCATTAGATTTATAATCCCAGAATTACTTTCAGCACAGATTGCTTAATGGAACAAAATTATGCCTACATTAGATAATATAGTAGATTTTCTTTTTGACTGAAGAAGTGAATATGACCAAACTTGTACACACACACACACACACATATATATATATATATATATCACTCAGAACCTTTTAAATTGTCAATTAACTCATGGCTTCAAATTTGGCTTCAAATTTGATATTAAAATATAGTTTAGTGATTAATCCTTGAGCTCCTCTCCATTCTTATACAAGAGTTTTTTTAGTTAAGTTGCAGTCCTAATTCTGTATGTAAAAATATTGTACATCTGTTGCTCAGAATAGACAGGATATTGGAATTCCAAATAGGTACATTTTTAGCGTTATGATAGGCATCTGAAATGGTCTTGGTGGTAAGGCATGGGTGTTATATGGTTATATTTACCATCATACTTTCTGAGGAACTTGTTATGTTATTACATTTTTTTTTCAAATACTGATAGACTCTTGGAAACTGGAGAGGTGAACCCAGTCTCTGATGTATTATCCAGCTGTATGGATATTTTATAGGACAATTTTGTGCACATGAACTTGGGGCTCTCAGTTTGCATCTGTACCACTGTGTTTTACTGCTGTAGGTCAGCATTAAAGAGGAAAGAGAGGTAAAAGTGAAAATTTCTTCTGCTGTGGAAATATAATTGTGTGTCCGCTTTGTCTGGTTGTATGTGTAATTGTGTCCAACTATTACTCAGAGAGACATGTTGTAGCATGCTAATGTGGAAAAGACCTAGTTTTTGTTTCAATGGCACATAAAATGAGTAGAGTGTTATTTAATTCCCCAGATTCCCAGTCTGTAATTCACTTGTAGACATGATTGGTGAGGAAAAAAAAGCTTCTTGCTATATAAAGGTCTTACTGGTCAGTAATGGTCATGGCCTATTGAAAGAATAGCTTGCAGGTGTAGTGCTGTAAGAAAACAAAATTGTTTCATGGCAGGAAAAAAAGCAGAAATAATGTATGTCTGTTTGGGTTATGGTTCGGTGTGATGCATGAAACCGTGTTACTTTGTCACTTGGAAGATGAATCTCAGAGAGAACAGATGAAATTCAATATGTGCTGGCTTTTAACCAGATTTTAAAATACTGCAGAAAGTCATAATTTGATCATTTTATTATACTTAATGTGGAAGGAAAACAGCCTTTGTAGTCTTGCTAGCTCACCTATGTATATTGTGTAACTGACATACCAATTAAATCTACAGAGGTCCTAATGAACATTTAACATGATCCTCACAGCTGTGCATAACCTAGCACTTAAAACTGATGTTGAAGTAATGTTTTTTTTTTTTTATTGTTTGACTTGATACTGATTTTCTTATTCTAGGAAGTGATTTTTTTTTAATCTTATCTAGCATATTACTGGAAAAGGCAATAGAGATTTGATAATGAAATTCATTAAAAACTCACTGTTCACTATTAGGTTTAGTGTTGCTCAGATGTTATAAGACTAGTGAAACTATGCTTACGTTGAGTTCTGTGAGTACATGCAAGTCCAAACCACTGTTTTGCAAACTGTTTCCTCCACACTGAGGCCAAGTGGACTGTTATTTGTGCTTCATTCATACTGCATATTCCTGTTGAAGGTGATATCCAAAGAAAAATTTGCCTTTTCTCCATAATTATATGTGTGTAGTTTTTTTCAAAATGGAAAAAAAAAATCCTGGGATCTTTCTTGTTTTGCAATCTTTGTGTGAAATATGTGACATCTTCCTTGAATTCTTTGTGCTGTTGAAAAACCTGTGCCACTAATGAAGGATGCAGCCAGATAAGGACAGTGAGAGTTGTTGTCAATATAATATAGGTTTATTCTTTCTAGGCTTGTCATAGGCCAAACTGTTTTGCTGACACTGTTTATATATGTCCAAATCACTCTTTAGAATTCAGAATCTGCAAAATATTTAACCTTTGTTCTTTCATAGTATTCACAGGAATAAATCTGCTGAAAGATCTCACACGAATGTACTGTCTTTATGATTATAGCTCTGTTGTGATTACCTTTATAAAAGAGTAGTTATAAGCCACTGAGTTCTACTGAATTCCCTTGTTAACAGCCCCCATATAGTACAATGCTTATTATACCTAAGGGAAAACTAATATAAATTATATCGTAGTATGCTGTTAACAGGAGGGCGACAGTTTCAGTTGCATTATTAGTTTCAGGTTAAAATCCTGGAGAGCAAAATATTTCATGTGCACTTGACTATAATTAACCCCTTATGCCTTTCCCCCATGGTCATGTTATTTAACAAAGCTTCATTTGCAGTGGCTCTGTAACACAGCATGTGCTCCTTCCTACACATGCAAAGACCACTTCAGTGATTCCTTCTGCTGGAGGCTGGTTATACTGTAGGGCAACTTGCAGGATTAATTACTCACTCTCTGAGTTTTGTTTTGCTGTTGCAAATTTTAGATGCTAAGACAGTAGGCAAGTCTGCATTCTCAGAGTCTGTTACTACCTTCTGCTTTGA
The DNA here is from genome assembly GCA_011075105.1 of Heteronetta atricapilla. Taxonomy (NCBI): domain Eukaryota; kingdom Metazoa; phylum Chordata; class Aves; order Anseriformes; family Anatidae; genus Heteronetta; species Heteronetta atricapilla. The sequence goes on along the minus strand of CM021736.1, from coordinate 8,595,849 downwards.
AGTCTGTTTTTATGTAAATACCTATTGCTGGTTTCTTGGTTTATTCAGCATAGCATGGACACATAAAGAACAGCAAACAGTTTTTCAGGAGATTGCTTGTAAAGTTGGATGAAACAGAACATTAGTCACATCATAACTGGAATAGAGTTTATACACTGTTTGTTTCTTATCTACAGCACTTAGCTGCAGGATCAAACTGTGTCCTGCACTGGTCTAACTTTGAGATAGACAGTCAGTCCCCTTGAGTGCTTCACCCCTCGCCTCATACTGATGTTGGGCTACAGGAAGATAACAGAGCACAGATGGTCCTGTTGACATCAGTACTTAAAAGAGGCATGTGGCTGGGTACTTTGCTGAGTTTCTACCAGGATGCTTTTCTTGGACATTGCACAATAAAGATCCTGACTAGATCTAACGTGTTTCATTTGTTACTGTTGGCCAGGAGAGGTTAGTTCTTAGACAGTAATTTTTCCTAGTGGACTTGTGGCAAAGGGAGAATAGAGAATAAGGGTTTATGGCTCGGCACCTTGTAGTTTATAGTAGTGAAGGTGAAATTGCTAGGAATAATCTTTTAACTGCAAATCAATTGCTTAGCTCAAATGATTACTATCTGCTTGGTGACTGTTATACTATTAATGAACATGTTTTTTAAATCTCTGTGCATTGTAAAATATACTAGATACTTTATCAATCAAAGTCAGTCAGTATTAAGAAAACTAAGATTATTGAATTGGAAGAGCGGAAGAAAGAAAAATAAGTTAACTGGATAAATTAGAAAACAGTCAAGTTTTACTGTTCCTTCATAGAAGCATAAAGCATGTGAGTATGTTACCATGGTAAAATGCTTCCCTGAATGCTCTCTCTGCTCACTTTTCTTGTATGTTGTGTTTCATCCTGTAGCTTAGTTGTGTAAGTACATTTGGTTTCTTTGAGATTTGCATTTGCTATATGTTTATGCACCCCTATTTATTCAATGGGATCTGTAGTAGACATTGATTAAAGAAACAGTAGACTGTAAGGATGATGCAAAAATCACAATGATGTTTTGTACTGGTTTTGACTGAGTTACAGTTAATTTTCTTCTAGTGGCTGGTATGGTGCTGTGTTCTGGAGTTAAGAGAAAAAGTTGTCTTCAGGCAGTGCCCCCACAAAGCCAAGGACTTCCCAGCTTCTCATGCTACCCTGCTGGCAGAAGGCTTGGGGTGCACAAGGAGCTGGAACCAGGACAAGCTGACCAAAGTGGCCAAAGGGACAGCTATCCCATACCATATGGCATCCTGCCAGCAATAACAGCAGGGGGAGTTGGCTGGGGGGCCTGCCACTGCCCAGGGTGTGGCTGGGCATTGGCCAGTGGGTGGTGAGCAATTGTATTGTGCATCACTTATTTTGTGTATATGTAATAACATTAACAACAGTAAAAACAACAACAATAATATATTTACCTTCATTTTCTGTCCCTTTAAGCTGTCTTTATCTCAACCCATGAGTTTTATCTGTTTCCAGTTCTCCTTCCCATCCCACTGGGCAGGGAGGGAGTGAATGGCTGTGTGGTGCTTAGTTGCCTGCTGGGTTAAACCACATGTTTTCAGAAATTTATGTGTGTATCATTTATAAGTGCTGGAAACGGATTGCATATGTTTGCACTGGAAAGTCAACATAATACTACATGGTTGGATTAAAAAGTAAGTAAGAAACAGAGCATAGTAAGAATAATTCAAATTCTTTCTGTTTTAGTAATTTTTTTTTACTGTTTAAGAGATTGTATCACTCTAAAAGTTTAAGTGACTATCACTATAAAAACTTACTGCATTTGAATGTGTTTTTTTCTTTCTCTCTCTCTTTTTTTTTTTTTTTTTTTTTTTTTTTTTTTTTTTCCCTGTTGATTTTAGTATTAGTTTGGAGGGGGAATTTCCATTTTGAAATTAAGGGAAAATAAACATTCACAAATCAAAGGTATCAAAAGATATCACCGAGGAAGTTAGTTGTTAGGGGAAAGATTGGACAAAATGATCTTGGAGGTCTTTTCCAACCTGAATGATTCTATGAGCTGGCAAAGTGCAGCTGTACACTGGAACTATATTTACTCATGAGCTCTTCAGATTCTCCTGGTCAGTGGGGTCTAGAAAAAAAAATCTAAAACTATTTTCTGACTTGTCTGTCTAGACAAAATGAGATATTTTCCCTTCCTTCTGCAGCAGCAGTAGTACAATAAATATGTGTGGGATATTCCAGGGCTTATAATCTTTTTTCAGTCTAGAAGATTAAATCCTGTGTGGGGAATGGTGTACTTTATTTAAAGAGCAATTACTACAGCCTCTGCCATCTACTTTAGTCAAAAGGAATAATTGATTCTTTTTCTCCTGGTGTGAATCTAGCTATTCAGACTGATATTTTCTGAATTTTCATAATACAATTTGAGAATTGCTTCATTGCTAAGCTTAAAAGGTGATAACTGCACCTGGGCTGCCTCAGAAAGGTCATGGAGACTTAGATCACAAACTTCTTTTCATCTCTTTCCCAATCATTTTACAAAACCATATCCTGCCCAACAGACTACCAAATAAAGCGGCTGCAGCAGGCGTCCTTGCCACAGTGAGAGACATGATCATGTTTCAATTTTTTTTTTGGTCTTCTCCATTCCGAACAGTGATTGCATTTCATAAACACGAAGGACTTGTAAATGTACTGATGAGTTATTCAGGCTTTACTTGTGAAAAGCATAATCTATTCTTGCTTGTGCAGAATTTATCTATGAGAACAGATTTACCTCTTAAAAAAAAAATCTGTTGATGCTGTGTGACCTCTGAATTGGAATAAACATTTAAAAGTGCATAAAATCATCATAGCTAAATAAACTGGTGAACAAGATGTCCTTCTTGTGTGCTGCATGGTCGATGTTATTGTGAGGACAGTGATTTCAGATGGGATTCCCTGTTTTGCTGGTGATGTGTTCTTGTGCATTGTGTACCTGTAATGTCATTATGTTTGTGCTCCTATTTTGTTTTAAGTAGTAAGATGGTCAGCTTTCTCAACTACTATGAAGAAAGTAAGGTAAATGTCCAGAATATCAAACGGGGGTCAAAGAGGAGGATGAAGTGTTCATGTGAGTCACAAGCCTAGGGATACTCCTCAGAGGAAAGCAAGAAATGTTTCTGCTGCTGCTATTTACTATCCTGCAGTCTCTCTCTTTCTCTGAGCTGTTGTTGCCACAGTGGGAGAAATGTTTCAGATGGAGCCTTGGATATCCAAACCTGTGTTAAGAGGTGGATTTTCCTTTTTGAATGAGTTTCCATTTTTCTTTTTATTATTGATAAATTATAGGGGATTAAAGTTTTCAGAAGTATACACAGTATATGTAGCCACATTAGTAAAAAGCCACAAATCCTACTCCACAGTTGAAACTACTGACTTAGGTAAATTGTGCCAAGCAATTTGAAGAAAACAAAAATTTCTTGCAAAGTAAAGGGTACGTATCTTATCAGGTGTGATTTTTCTTCTGGAAATCTAAAATGCCAGCTTCTTGCTTCAATCTGTTGACACTGAAGAATACGGAGACTCAAACCTGTTCATGTGCAAATTTAGGTGGGAATGCTTTCATTATTTAAAACCATGAGATTATTATGAGAAAAAAATTCTATTTCCTATAAATGAAAAAGAGTAAAATAGTATTTTGCAAGATAGGATTTACAACACAATTTACTCAGGCAGTGAAAACATAAAACTGTAGGATTAGTTTGATCCCCTTCCAAGAGATGTAGTATGTTGGAAGAATCCAAATAGTGTGATATGTTCAAGAAACATGTAAAATTTTTTTGCTCTTCTAGTTAACACGTGTGAGTGGTGCAGCATATTTGGAGTGCTCAGAATTAAGTAAGAAACAGTTTATCTTATTTTAATACTAACAGATCTCAAATCTCTAAATGCATTCATGCATCTAGCAATACTAAAATATGAACATTTATGTTTTTGCTGTATTTTATATATATATGCATCATATTGGCCTTGATTGCAGTAAAACTCCAGGATAGCCAAGTACTCTATGTTCATTTGTGAACTGGATGCATTATGCAGTGTAACACTTCCTGAAATTAGTGTTGTGTATATTCAAAGCATTTTTTTTTTTCTCTTCTCTGATATACTTACTGTGAACAATTAAAACATTTATTCCCCTCCCCTTTTCAAATTTTTGTTTGGGAATCATCTAAAAAAAATATCAAAGGGCTTGTTTTAGCTTTTACAGCTACTGAATCATTATTTGGTGCATTTAAGTGACTGATAGATTTTTAATTTCTGCTAAATTCCAGTAGTTTTCCATCAGCACTTCCCATTTTCTTAGGAAATGGGGGGAATCTGGATTACAGAAGAATTATCAAGCACTGTAATAAAAAGGAGGAAAAGCTGTCTGTTGTAATATTATGTGTCATAATGAAAAGCAGACAGGGTTTTACTGGTGTCTGATTATTCAGTTAAAATAGTAGTTTTCATGCCTGTTGCAGTACAGTACCAAGTCTTGTAGAAGATATGCATTGAAAGTGGCTTTTTGATAGACTAAATAAATACTTAGAATCTGAGCTCTGAAAGGCTGGATTCCATTAAATGAAATGTTCAGTTTGTTCAAGACTAATGACTTTCTTTATGCTCTGGAGAGTTGGAAAACAAGAAAAAAATCTGGTAGGGTTTCTGGTGTTCACTTACATGGGGGTGGAGGGAGTCTCTCTAAATGAACTCAGAGTTCTTTGAAACAGCACGTTGCTAATGATCAAAACTATAGATGATTATTAAGCCTGCAAAAGATTGGCTTTATGTAATAGAAAGGTGTCAAGTTGCTTAGCTGGAGCTGAGAGAATTAAATTCATTAAAGGCAGTGAAATCAGGCCTCTGGTGAGTACAAGCATCCACTGATCAATATAGCATGCTATGAAGGGGAAGGATCTGTTCAGAATGCTAATGCGATGTGGCTGCTAGAAGCAACAACTGGGAGCTGGAGAGCTATTCCGTGCTTCCTCCCGTTCTCTGTGCACCACCTGACGCAGAGCCAATGTGGCCAGCTTCTTTTGCCTAATACTAAAACTGTGTGCAGGGAATAGCACAAGGTGATGATAAGGAAGGAGCAGTTAGTACTGAGTTCACGTTTCGTGTAACTGAAACTTGGAGAATTTAGTCTGTATGGCTTCAGTCCTATGTAAGGTGCAACTGCCTTGAGTGGTCAGCTATTGCTGTCATCCCTGTGAAAGGGCAGTCTTAGTCTTGATGCCTTCTTCTCAGTTTCAGAGCTTTGAAAAGTGAGTCAATGCTCCTAGGATTGAAGATTTTGGGTAGTGGCTATGCTGGAGTGGAGGGATGTCTCTGCAACAACAGGGCTTGCTTCCAGCCCTCTGCAGCAGCTCTTTAGACCTGACCTTGTTTGACTTAGCACTCAGAAGGTTTGAACTACTTCTACCATATTTTGCTCTGAAGGAATTGACATAAGTGAGCGTAAGTTTAGTTTCTAAAGTAAGGTGTGAAGATAGTACATCCTTATAAACTGTAGCACTATTGTGTGCAAAAGCTGTGAGCATTGGTTCCTCATGGGCTAAAAAAAACAGCTTGCAAGAGCTTTGTGTTGAAGTGCTCACAGAAAATTTAAATCTCAGGAAACCTGAGTTACTTTTTAAATTACCCGGAGAAAGAGAAGCTTTGTTATCTTTAGGAAAGATTTGTATGAATGGTAAGTTAATTTTTGCTTTGTGTTAAAAATACGATGGTACTGACTCATTGACAGAAAGAGTGTCCATGAAGGGGCTTGTCACAGATTGTTACTAGAAATGCAAGTAAAGCTTGCAAGGAACCAGGACTTATTCCCAGTCATCTGTTGTTTTACATCTAATTTGTAAAAGCTTTCAGGATACTTTACTTAAAAATTTTTCTTGAGTGCTTAATCTAAGACTATCTAAAGGCTGTTAGTCTGTGTGGGATAGGAAGGTATGTATGCCAGTTGGAGACTTTCTGCTATTTGCATATAGTGAAACAGAATCTGATTATTAAACTGATTACATGCAATGATGCTACTGCTCTGAAGCCTTTGCAGTTACTATTGTGAAAGAAATATACCCATTTATGAAATGAATCAGTACCCTCCAAAGTGGTATGGAGTAAACCAAGGAAATGATCTTGTAAGAAGTTCTTGTCTGAAAAAGATCTGGCATGGCTATGAGCCTTGCAGCAAACCCACCAGCCATTACAAAAGTCTAAAGTTAGAGAGAACAGTGTTGATATTTTGAGACAGCAGTAGTTACGTAGTCTTTTATTGCCTATGTACTGAACAGGCTTTGAGGCTTAAGTATCATAAGAGAGCTTTATATACCAATTAGCTGCTTGGTGATAATGGTTTCATATAAATTAACAAAATGAGATAGCAAAGAAACTGACAACGCCCCTGAAAATTCCAGTAGAGTTAAGGATCAGGAGGATTTTATATTTGCCATTTTTCTGTCAGAGTAACTGGTGGGCTGTTAGCTATTTTTGTCCAAGGTAGGTGGGAGAGGGAATGAGATTGACTTGAGGGAGTGGTGTGAAGTTGCAACAGGGGAGGTTCCCTTGGATATAAGGAAAAGGTTCTTCACCCAGAGGGTGGTCGGGCTCTGGAACGGGCTCCCCAGGGAAGTGGTCATGACACTGAACCTGCTGGAGTTCAAGAAGCATTTGGACAACAGTCTCAGACCCGTGATTTGATTTTTTGGTGGTCCTGTGTGAAACCAGGATTTGGATTTGATGATCCTTGTGGGTCTAAATAATCCTGGGTAAGGATTATTTAGAAGGAGAATGGAAGAGGCTAAATCATATTTATTTAAAATTTAGTGCCAACCAAATTGCTAGTTCAAATATATCCTCACAGTAATCAACAAGCAAGTTATCCCAGGTTTATTCTTTTAAAACAATTTGTGTGGCTAAATGACCAATTGGTTCAATGGACTGGTTGCCTTTTTCAGACTATTCCTTAGGAATGGACTGTTGAGATAAATGCTGTTAGTTAAATACAAATCCTTTTTTCGATTGTGCAAGAAAAAGCCTTGCTACTGGTTCCTCTCCTAATCTTGTTATAACAGTCCCCTGATAGGTCTCATTAGATTGTCTTGTTAGCTGATACAGAGTCTTTTTTTACCAAGGAACAGACAGAAAAGTTAATCTCAGTCAGCAGTAATGTGTCTCAACTGCTAAAGTGCTCTTTACTCGCTTTTGTTTACTCTCATCATCTAGTTCCTTTTGTTCTGTAGCCCAAAACAATAGACATGTATGAAGCTAGTAATTCATTTACTTTGATTAGGTTTTATTTAATCTGTCATGGTTTATTGAATTTAATTACTTTTAAATCATTAACTTAAACTGAACAATGCAAGGGGGAGAGAATAGCCCTGAGTGTCTTGTACAGTGTGAATGGGACATGCCATGAGCTAGTTCCTGATTTGCCATATAAAGGAACTTCTCCGGACATAGAGATTTGTTCAAGGATACCTTCTATTTTGTCAAGGGAATTTATGGAGATATCATTGCCTATAATTGCACTTGTTTCTTTCTCAGTGACTTCTGCTGAAGGTCAGCTACAGCACTGGCTTTCAGTTACTTGAGACCCAAAAGACCGAGTCCTATTAAAGAATTACTCTTTGTAAGAAGATCACTTGTAGAAAGTAATTTCAGTATGTAGAGTCATTTGTGATTGTGCTAGTGAGTTCATTCAATGGCCTGCAGAAGCTGAATGTGAGTAGAGGTAGCACATTTTGTGTTGCAATATTTCTGCAGTAGACTCATGAATTCCTTAACCATCAAAGACCTCAAGATTTATTGCTCTGGTACCTACCAAAATCTTCAGACTTGTTGTTGAACTGTTGATTATATAACACTATTTGTGTGTTATTTCTTCTCAGAAAGAGCAATCAGGCATTGGAATGGGTTGCCCAGGGAAGTGGTGGTGTCACTGTCCCTAAGGGTGGTCAAGGAAAGGTTGGACCTGGTGTGCAGGTCCTTTTCCTCCTTTTTCTTACAGCTGTATACCACATGAACATGATTTAGGAAAACATACTTTTTCACAAAATTATTTTTATACTAAACCATATCATAACATGGGCTGATTTAGTAGGGAAGAGAGAGATGTATGATGCCCAATATCCTCAGATATTTTGATAGTAGATGTGAATCCAGTAGAAGCTGCATGCATGTGACTGAGGATGGGATTGCTCCTCAAGTCTTATAGTTGGTGATCTGAGAAAATTCAATAATTTTAGTAGAGTTTGCATCTTGCCATTGATTTGGGGATATTTTTGCAAAAATGAAAACACTTCAGAAAAGTGCACATGCAATAAATCATTTATAGAATATAAAAGCAGAAAATATAATGAAGTCCAAGCACATTTTTGAACCTTAACTGAATTCATAGCTAAAATACTGATTAACAGTATGTGATCTTAAGGATCTGAATATTTGTGTTTTTATTAAGTTGGCCTATTTTTGTTATAATTCTAGAAAACATTTGGCTTCCCATCATGTATAGTGCTGAGGTAATGAAACACATAACATAGAATTAAAAATAAGTATTGGGGACAGTACTGGGGGAGAAAAGGGCAGAACGCCTGATAATTTCAGCAGTCTGTATGATTTCATAGGGCAGTCTTCCTTTACTTAGATTAAATTAACAACATGCTGAAGTGACTGATAAAGAGCACTAATCAATTTCATATTTCTCACTTTCTCATGGCTTTTTGCAGAAATTTAAGTGTCCACTAAACTGCTCATGAGAAAGTGAACCAACAGATTGATATGGTCCATATAGATTTCCATCATGGAAAATCAAAGACTGAAATGAGGCCGACTCGTGAAAGCCCTTTGTGGATGGTCTTGAATGACCTACTGTGAGGTTATATCATGATTTATTTTTTTATATATATATATAAATTTCAGAATGAAATCTGTAGCAAGAGGAAAAAAGTGTTTTGTTTATTTTGAAAGCAGTTTTTGTTTCTTTGTCCAATTTTCTTGAAGAAAATATGGAGGAAAATGTTACACTGAATAGTTTTGAGTTTAATAATATACAAGAGGTAATGAGTTGGTTTTTATTAAGCCTTTGATTATTGAAATTGGGGCCATATTGCAAATGCTCACCTTTACTTTTTGTGAAGAATACCTGGTGTACCATCTGTTTACTGTCCCACTGGAGGCCAATAGTTTCAGTTTTGTCTTTGATTCCCTCACCCTTCAGATGAGGACCTCAAATTCTCCCATTTCTCAGAAAGTAGAGAAATGTACCTGCTGCTGCAGAACTCTTTTCTCTCTGGAAGTAATTCTCTGCTTTTCCTTCTCTTCAGTGTACCCCTTTCCTTTTGAGTCCTAACTTGATTAAATATTTTGAGGATTCACATTCTGGGGATTTTCTTCTTCCTTCTCAGAAATCTTTTGTTGAGGTGAATGTATCCTAGGAAGATGACATCAAGCTAAACTGATCCCCACAAAAGACAGATACCAATGTGCAGTGCAGCATCAGGTGGACAGCTCATCTGTCCTGGCTTCCAGATCTCCATCCTCTTCCAAATATAATTTTATTCCCCTGTCTTTCGTGCTCTGTATTATGTGCATGACAAATCTCCAACTAAACCTGGCTCTTAGGAAAGGAATATAGGTGGAAAAAAAATGATAGCACTCTTTAGGCATCACTGAATGTTCACTTATATTATTTATCCTTGCATGGATGAAGTTTAATCCCATTTGGAGCTGCTTCTGTAATCTTTCTACTACAGCATTTGTAAATGCATCCATGATGCTGGTTCACTGTTAAAATAGGGACAGATGAGAGTATTCTTGGAGAACAGTGTTGGGAGTCCTTGCCAAGTAGCTTTATGTTTTAAGGAGCAAAGAGTGATTGCTTGGCAGATGAAAAGTGGGTGGGGTGATTGAAATGTGGGTGCTGGTATGAACGAAGAAATAAAACTGAGAATAAGTACAGGAAACAAATGTGCAGTTAGGAGGGACAAGGGAACTGTTTAGTCAGCAACCTAATAGACTTTTCAGCTCCAGCATAACAGCATTAAAATGATCTTGGTGATTTTTGCTTAACTGTTTGACAGCCAAAAGTTTACTGTTCAAACCTTTTTTCAAATTTGAATGTGTCTAGGTTTGATTAAACTTGTAGCATGTTGAAAGCTGTATCTGGCTACACTTGAGTAAGCTGTGTTTTTTAGGATGAATTATCATGCAGGGTTTTATTTGAATTGAGAGTTTTCATACACATTTTCTGTATTACTAAGTGGCCAACTATTCTTACTTCTATTAAACCTGAATACAGACCAGGCCTAAATACCTGGCCTTTAGAATATGTGATTAGGTTTTGATCTTCTAACATTTTTACATTTTTGTGGATAAGGCTTTTTTTGTTCTGGCTTTGTGCATGGGTAAAGGGAATGATAAATTCATCTACAGGGCAAATACACTGTCTCTTTTTAGTATAACCAGTTTTCAGAGACCCAGATTCAGCAATGTATTGTACAAAAGAGGACCTGAGGAAATGTGCTTGAACAATACAGAGAGCTGGTAAAGCTGCTTTTCATGTGTATGGTAATAAGAACAAAAGACATGAGCGATTACTTTTTTGTTTGTCCTGAAGGATCAAAGTCTACAGGTTTTCAGAGATGTCAGGATACACTTGTACAACAGACATTCCAGGTTCTGCCTTGTGTAATGTGGATAGTACGGCCTTGTGGTACAAAAATGGCTCCCATTTTCTTGGTCAACAGAGCCCTGTGGATATTCTGACTATGAGCAAATGATGAATTATTCTATGGGAAATAACAAATGTTTTCCTAAAGCCCATATTGGATTTTTAACATGCATCTGCTACTTTACCAACAGCCACCCACATGCTGCTACAAAATCATTAACTTGCACATTTTTGTCTTGGAAGAAAATGTTTTGTATAGGCCTTGACTTCTACCTCAAGTTCCAAGGATGGTTATAAAATGTCTACATAAATTTTTAAAAACTGAATACAGGTTTTGTTTGTTTAAATGATACCAAATGCAATAATATCCAGGTGTCTTAAACTCCTACCAATTAGTAGCAATGGAGAATTGACAAATGTTACAGGCTGAATCCTACAGAAAAGACTGTCACTTGCAGAAATATAGTGAACAGCTCCTGGTGCTACTGAAAGTACTTGCATGAAGACTGAACATCTGGCCACCTGTGGTTCAAGAGAGCTGGCAAGTGGTTGACATCTCTGGTAGACACAGGCAGGAAAAAAAATCTTCATCTCACCTTGCAAAAGCTCAGTCATCAAATCAAATGGTATTTTCACAGTTAGCTAAGCCTACATAAGACATGAGTGGCTAAGCTTTTAAAAAATCAGCTTTCAGTTTTTAAGACCTGTAGATTAGGAATAGAATAGAGCCTTATGTTTAGGAATTGATATATACCCCATAGTTTAAACAAGGAACAGATCAAAATCTGTTCTCCCCATTGCTTGCCCAATGAAGTGCTGTGTTCTGCACCTCATCCTGTCATTATAACTGACAATGTCAGCAATGAAAAAAGGAGACAAAAACTATTTAGACTTTCCAGTCATTTCCGAAGAGACATTACAGAACAACCCCTAATTTCTTTGGCAAGTTTATGATCACAGTGGCAAAGTTTTAAATGATGCAGTGTTAAGCCAATGCCTATCAATGACTTCTAGAATACATTCTTGTGTCTGAGCCTGACCTAGCTTCATCCAAATAGAATGGAGTAACTCCTAAAATCCTCCTTTTTACTTATTTATTTCTTATTCTCCTTTTTTTTTTTTTTTTTTTTTTTTTTTCTCCAGAAGTATTCTTGCCAATGTACAGGGGGAGTAGATTTGTTTATCAATGTTTATCCTTTTGTTGAGTTTATTACCCCATGGATCTGTTTAATTTTTTTGTTGTGATTTTTTTTGGATGTTTTTCTGTAAATTTTAATTTATAGTCTTGGATTTACATAATGACTGTAATTACATCTAATTATAAGTCATCTCCCCAATGAAACTTGTAATTACAGAATTATGATGTATAATGACATCCATGTTAAATTTAGTGGGGGAAAATATAAAAGAAGACCATGGCAAATGCATTTAAAAATGAAAATGTGTTGAAATTGAAACAACAGCAACAACAACAAAACAGCTGAATTTGTACTACTTGGACTGTACTACTTGGACAGGTTTTTATTTCAGTTTTTTTCATTTTTCCCCCCCCCCCCCCCCGACCTGTTCCCTTTTCTTTTTAAGATAGTATTTAATTTCTCAGATTCAGAGAATGAATTTTTCACTGACCAGTAGTTGTACAACATTTTGTCTAAGCATTTCATTTATGAGTTACAGTTAGGTTAAACCAGAGAATTAAAAAGCTGCAAAATGTGTAAGAAGTACTGAAATAGAAACAGATTAAAGGAGAAGATCTTCTGTATCTTTAAATCTACTTTTTTTTTTTTTTTTTAAAAAAAAAAAAAAAAAAGGAAAAGTAGGGCTTTAGCAGTAGTAAATATTTAATCAACAACCCAAACTTCTCTTAAAAAACAGAAACTGCAGCCCTCATTATCCAATTAGAAGAAAGCTTTAATCAAAGGTACAGACAGCGATTCTAGAAGTTGATTTTACTGTTGTGAACAATTAATTTTATAACTGAGATCTAACTGAAAGATTAAAGTTTTTCTAGTCCTTCTATAGATGGGATAGCAGCTAGATACATAGCTGTGTAGCACCATTAGGCCTTGACAGGGATGATTGAATATACTGCTTTGTTTCCAGGAACAGTGTGATTTTGATCTCAAGAAGCTGGAGAACAGCACCAAGTGACTCACTGAATTGCTTTGTGTTGAAGGCTGAATGTCTAACAGAAATGAGCATCTCTTAGTAGAGTCACAGACTCCCAGGCATATCACGTGGGGTATTGAAGTATTTGTGCAGTAGTACAGGCATTTGGAACAGCCACTGTACACAGCTTTTCACCAGTTGGTCCACAGAATTGCTCCCAAGGAGAGTCTGGAACATACGCTAGTGCAGGTGATGTTGCAGAACTTCAAAGAATTTAAGTAAGGGGACTCTGGAAATTCTGATTAATATTCTGTGATGAGAAATTCCAGTTCATCTTGGGCACATGCTGAATACTAATAGATGATCAATTAATTATTCTGGTGCCTCATATTTATATTGCTCTAACTGCTTAATGTTTGGTATGAGTGAGGCAGGCATTTTTATAACAGAAAAGTGCAGGCTTTCCTGAGGTCTTGAAAACAAAGTGCAGTAGGTGAGAGGTGGGAAAATCCTGACTTTTGGCACATCAGGGTGAAAAGCCCCAAAGATTCTAACTATCCTGTGTTGGTAGCTAATCCTTTCAGAAAGCAGTGACAGTTGCTTGCAGTCTTCTAAAGGAAGCTGATCTGGCCCAGTTCCACCTTCAAACAACTCCTCTTCTATTGCCTCCTGAGAGCCTCTTTTGCCTCATCAGTGCAAGGTCAACGTTTGACCTTGCAGTGAGTTATCTTGTGACAGATAATTCTGTTCACAGTGCATTCTTTTTGCAGTACAGCCTTGTCAATAGCCTCCTCTTTGAAAAAATGCTTCCCGGGATTCATTTTGCAATCACCACCCCATTTATAAATGGGCTTTTTCAGGCAGATGATGGCTGAGCTGAATTCAAGCACAGTCAAACCACATCATTCGTAACACGACAGGACGTTCCTCGATAGGCTGGATTTCTGGACTTGTTTATTAAAACACAAGACTTAAACGCTAGACTCCACTTCCTCTCACAATTTCTTTATGCCCTTCCCCTCACATTTCTATGTGTCTTTCTCCTATTTTCCATTTCAGGCAGAGTAACAGCCTCCTTTACATAACTGCTGGCAGCATGCATTTTCCAACCATACAAATGAAATGAAACCACAGAGCATCGTTGAACCACAGGCATGATTAAATATATTATAAGCTACCAAGAACAGGAGGAACATGCCATGAAGGCATCATCTATCACAATGTATGTGGGGGGAAGGAATCTGTCAACTCATTCTATGCTAAATGTGTTAAAGTGATAAATTGGTACTTACTTACACATATGCATGCATATAGATGTTTAGTCTCAATTTCATTGTAAATAGGTGGGAGAAAAGCTAAATGCCTGTGAAGGCCTCCCAGGCTCTTGCTATGAAGTTAGCAGATTCTTGTCTGAAAGTAGTTTTCTTGCAAATGAAGTCTGAAAGCAGTTTCTGTTTGACTGAAATACCACAATGGAGAACAAATGACTGACACATTTAATTACATCCGTGGAATTAAATAAAACACACTGCTAGAACATATGCATAAGGGTTGCAGCTGAGAGTTTTGTTTTCTGAGAAGTAAATTGGTTTATTTATTATTCATAAATAGAAATCACACAAAATGGTATTTGGTGTATCTGGGTTCTTTGTCTTTAGCATCTCTCTGAAAGCACACTTGTTGAAAGAGCATTTGTCTCTTGATGTTTTCAGAAGATACTTTTTGAGCAGCTGTTAGATACTAGACAGTGGCTCTTAGTTTTCCACTTATAAAGGTGTTTTTTTTTTAATATATATATACATATATATATAAAATATGTGTGTGTGTAGCATCTACCAAAAAGTTAGTTCATAAAGCAGAAAAAAATATTAATGCAAGAAGTGGAAAAATAGATCATAGTTTGCTGTAAATGGCTATGTGATCTACTTGAGTGGTGCCCAGGACAGGTAGGGATCAGCCACTGAGTACATATGAGCACAGATAAAACAATCTTAGGCTTCTGTTTAGGAGTATTCCTGGACAAGCATGGAATTTGGAATCAGTTTCTTTACCTCCATTTCAAAACATTCAGTGGGAATATGACAGGAAAGCCAAAGCAGCAGGACAGCAAATTGTTATCTGTGGTGTGGTGACCCACACAGCTACCCTGAGCCTAAGGATGCAGAGCAGTTGTGTCTGCCCAGGTTCTTTTGGAGCAAGGTGGTCAGGGGTGGAAGATAATCAACATTTCTGTGAAGGGAAACGGAATAAACGCTTGTCATTCAGTTGGTCAGTCACTCCTTCAAAATGACATCTTTCTCCTCAGGGATGTTTGTGATCTCCTCTTGCTAACTGTTAGTTTCTACACTCTGTGACAATGTGCTGTTTCACAGACCTGAATATCTGTGGTGAATTAAGTAGCTGTTGTGCCATTTCATTGCAGATGGCATTTGTTTAGTCAGGTGTCAGGTGATGGTATATAGCTACCTTGTTTGTATTCAGTGAGGAGTGTGGGCACCAGGCTATCTTTTGATGTGGGTTGCTTGAATCGAGGTGGGCTGTTAATTGAGAAAGTGTAAGTCCAACATGGTGAACTTGTTGGCAGAAACAAGCTAAAGGTAACTATAGGAAAAAACAGATGGGGAAGTGAACACCACTGCTTCTGTGAATACTACAAGGGAAGAAGGGAGGAAGTCCCTTTGGAAGAAGACAAAAAAGGATGAGGTTGCACCTGAATATGTTCCTTTTTGAATCTAGCTGAACGAAGAACTCAAGCTGTGGTTGAGAGATACTGAGAAACAAGTAGACCCAAAAAGAACTGTATGAGATCTTACAGTAAGAAAAGCCTTAGGGTAATTGTAAAACACTATGCTGTCATTCTCACTGAACCCTGGGCTCCCCAAGATGACGCAGTGTGGACCTTTTACTTCCCTGTCTCAGAAGGAGTGGGAACTGTGGCTCCAGAAACTCACTAGGTAGGATTAGTGATGTCTGTAGGAATAGAAACGTTTTCTGCTCTTTTGTTTTTAGACCTGTCTATCTGAGGAAGGAAGAGGCAGAGGAGGAAAATGCCAAGGCTGATTTTCTCCTCTCTTCTTTTCTTCCCCTTTCTTCCTGTCATGCACTGTATCCCAGCAGCCAGGCTGCAGGTAAAACAAATGGAGCCACAGCTTCAGAGGGAGAAGGAAGATATGACCACTTAAATACCAGAGGTATGTTCTGGTTAGTAATGCTCAGCAGCAGAAAAAATATGAATAGCTAAGCTGTTGATAATTGGATGTTAGGCACCACTGCCAGTGTTTGAATTTCAGCATATTACCTGTCTTGGGACGCTTTGTCACAGCCATAGTTTCCAAATGAAGAAGGGGAAAAAGAAAGAAGTTTTTGAACATGTATCATAAGTTCTGTTATAAACTCCCAAATACTGTTAGTAAAGTTCAATTATTAATTGCTTCTTATTATTAACATTGAATTTGCTATATAACCATTTTTCATTTATAACAAAACAACGTCTTTCTGTAAATAAAGGATTTTTTCTCAGAAGGCTGCAAAAAATATTTGACATGTCAAACTCAACCTGGTGCTGGGGCTATCTAGGAGAAAATCCAAAGAACATTGAAGTTGATGGTAGTTTTTTCAGTATGCTCACTGGCTGGTTAGGGCAGTGATGGATTGTTTCCTTTGACTGACTTTCGGAAGTAGTTATGTCCTTAATGCAATTTGATGTTACCTGTTACCTTTGAGTGAAAGTTGATGTGAAATCTGGTAAAATATAATAAATTAGTTGCATAAAGACCAGAAACTAATAAAAATCAATTTTCCAGAACAATTTAAAAAAATCCATGGAAATACGTTACATTGAAAATTCAAGTTGAAATAGGAGGAACAGACAGAAAACTGGTGAGACCATGCAGAAATTTTTCTTGTATCTCCGTGAATTTAAATCAGGTGTGAATGCCCCTCTAGAACATAATCTTATGATTTCTCCACCAGTTGAACAAAAATTGACAATTTAAATGTTGGGTCTAGAGCAAAGGAATATTTTCTTCATACTTGCCTACCATGTAACCACAGTTACCTGTTCCATTTTTATTGGCAATTTTCTGAAAAAAAAAGGATTGCTTGTTTCCTTGGGATATTTTGTCCGAAAATAATTATTTATGTGGAAACAAACCAGGGGACATTTTTAATTTTTAAAGTAAAAATCACTAAGTAGGTATGATCCATTTCAAAAATCAATTTTCTTTCATTCAGGGTTTCTTGTACTCTAAACAATTGCTTTTCATTTCTTTTTCTTTTTTTTTTTTTTTGTCATGATGGCTTGGGTGACTTAAGGCTAACAAATCTTTCAAAATGACAGGGTGCACTTGGTGCTCTGTGAACATAAAATGGGTTCTGTCTATCAGGGTCTTTAGAGAGTTTTATACATGGTGGAAGTTGTGTCAGAATTTGTCTTGGTCAAAGCTAATATTAAAATCACTGTCAATTTCCAGGCACTTCTACTGTACTGGAAACTGTTGCGATTGGTTAAGGTAGTCATGTTTACTGATGTCAACTTGTGATGGACTGCGTGAGTAAACAGAGGAAGAAAAATATTTAATATCTGTTATTAAATTATTAATATTAAATTATTATTAAATTATCATTAATTAATTTTATTATTAATTTATTAATAGTAATTTATTATTAATTAATATTAAATTATTAATATTAAATTATTAAATTAAATTAATATTAAATTATCAATATTAAATTATTAATATCTGTTATTATTATGTTACAGACATCCACATTTCAGTGAACTATGAAAAAGTACCTATGGGTAAAGTATGTTATCTCTTAAAGTGTTGCTAGTCACAGCAATGTATGTGAAATATATATATATATATATATATTTGTGTGTGTGTGTATGTACTGTAATACTTGCAGTGAGTTTCCTTGGAGTAAAAAAAATAAGTATATAGTCATGAACCAGAAAATAGTTTTCTTGTTTGATAGATGTGTCAAGTTCCATCCGGTAACAAAGATGAGGCTGGATATGAATCACAAACTTTCCTGTTCCATGCATGTTCTAGCATAAATCTGATGTAGCCACAGCTGTCACAGATGTCCCCTCATGTGTTGCTTCATTTAACCTATGTGCAATGAGAGCGCCTGAATTCAGTTCCAGTACTGACTTGGAAACTGATGAGGGTAAGAGTCAGAGAAAGTGGGGAAAGCCTATGCTCCAGGGAAGTTTGCAAGGTGCAGAACGAGAATCAGAGCTTTGTTTCATTGGCTACCAGAGACCAGTTTAGTCTAGAAAATGAAAACATTTTCATTTGGAAGCTGTTTCTCAGCTTGTTAAAGAGAATGAAAGAGTTTCACTTTCCATTGTGCAAGAAAAAGCAGTTTCAATGTGAATATGTCATACACACAAGTCCTATAGCCCACGCATCAATATGATTATGTGTAATACTTGGATTTACTTTCTTCCTTTATGTAATTCTCACATCAAATGGCTAAATCTGTTACATGTCAGCAAGGAAGAAACTTATTTATATTATTATATGTAGTATATTGTCGTGAAGAGCTGCCTTTTCTTGTATACATTAAAATGAATTAAAGTCATATGAAAGTTAGAATCCAGATTCACATCAATTACATTCTCAACATCAATTACCTTCATCAATACCACAGCAGGTTCAATTTCAGAAGAAACAGGATTCCAACAATACCTGAAGCCCCTTTTAGTAAATGTATGTAGCAGTAGGATGTTGCATTTGCCAGCTGCGTTTGAACTTCAGCATAGGAGATACCTCAAGAGATGTTAATGAAGCAAGAACATAATTTTGTTCTGAAAAGGCTTCGCTTCATTCATCTCTACTGCCTTAGTAGAGGGGCCCATACTGCACAGGTGGAAGGCATGTTTCAGCTTCTTCTAGTTCCTGGATGCTAAACTGTTTTGTTAGCAGACAGGAGTCTTTGGAACTCAGCATCTACCAGGGCTGGGAAGGGCACAGTGCACTGATTTTAAATAACAGAACAGCCTTCAATGTGGTGAAGAGAGGCAAGGCTTCTGTACCAATGAAGTACTCCAAAATACAGGCCTCTGTAAGCAACACAAAATAGAGGCCCACATCTAGGTATAATCATACATCAGCAAGATTTCTCAGGATAGCAAGTAATACAGATTTGAAGAATTTCTCCTACATTGAGATTCATTTTGAATGAAACTGTGACAGACTCTTGAAAAGCAGTTCCTCAGGCATTGTGTTTTGTGGAAAGGATGTGTAAAGTTTCTTAGACTACTTTCTGTGCTGAAGCGAAATGTTTGTGTAAGTGGGGGACATGAATTCAAGTACTACATGAGCACCTTTTGCACTTTTTTTCCTAGCACATCTCCAGTAGTCCAGTCCTAGGCTTTTTAGGTGCAGAAGCTGCACCTTTGTTCAAAATGATACTAACAGGGGAGGGTTTATTCCCTTGTATTTTTATAGAAACTTTTACATCCTTTCTTCCTCTTTTTCTTCTTGTTGGGGGAAAGAATAAGAATGTCACAAAAGCCTACTGAAAGCAATCTTACCCCAATAAATGTTTGAGAGACCCGTCTAGATGTTTTTAATCCTATATAATCTCCTGCAACAATTTTGTTTTCATGATAGTTTTGTCATGTTTCAAAGATTCAATTTCTTAATGTTTCTAGGATCTTCCCATGTTCCGTGTTTGAAATATAACATGAGTTTATAACTCCACAACATTTCAGCTTCTTGTGGTGGGAAGGTGTGAGAGCATTGGAGGGGTTGGGGTCATCACTGCCTGGGTTGCTGCATTTCCTCTGCAATATAGAAAGAACTGTTGTTGCCTTGAAATGTGTCTTTCTGACATACTTTTCTTTGGTTATGTTCATGATCCTCCTTTTGCTAGGATGAGAAATATAAGCTGTATTTTTTATTAAAAAGAAATATATACAGAGATTTTGTTCTCTAAGATGTGCACATGGATTAGTTTGCTGATATGAGATCTGATTATCTACTTTTTAAAAGGTATTTTGTTACTTAGAAGGAGCAGAATTATAATTTAAAATGTATTAATTCTAAAATTATTATAAGATGCTCATTTTCTTTTTAGGTGATGTTTTAATATATCTTTTGATACTGTGTTTTTGAGTTGTCTAACATTTTAACACTTCTGCTATAAAAGCCATCATAATCCAATTTGTATAATGAGTTAATTGCTGATTGCTAGTAATTGTTAATAATAAAAAGGTCTGATAATTACCCTTTAGTAAGAACTCTGTACAAAGAGCAGAGTTCCAGTTCTTGCTGAGTTCCATTGTTCATTTCATTTTTATTGTTCACCCTGGAAAGCATGGTCCATTTTTTTTTTATAGAAGTCACCTCGCTTTTTGATGGGAAGCTATGCCAATGTGATCTGTCATGAAGAGAGACATGATCCAGGAGAGTGTTTGCCTCCCGAGGGATTTCTGTGGTTTTGCCATTTTATAAATGTACGCTCTTAAATGTTGAAACATGTTTTGCCTTGAATTAGTGTGAAATTGATCTGGTCTTAGAATGGGTCAGGAAAAAACAACAACAAATGAGCACAGAAATATATTATCAGTGAATTCAGCAGTCTTAATTGGTAAACAATAGAGCTGTAACTATTTTATTTTGATTATATTCACTAACAGAGTAATTATCATTTTAATTGATATGTATGAACAGGTGCTTATACTGAAAGCAGTTTCAAACTGGGATGTGTTATGCTTGAAAAGTAGCCTGGGTGATTGTTCTCATTAGCCGAACAGATGGCTGGACGTTTGTTTGCCATTTTATGGAGAGAGTTATAATCTGACAATATTTTACATAGTGTGAAGTATTTATAAATCAATAAAAGATGAAATTTATACTCAGTATTAATGTAAACACAACTCACATGCTGGGGAAAGGCATCTCCCTGATAAACATCAAGCTACTGTTCTAATTAACTCTTTTGGGGAGTTTACTTTCAAGATGCTAGGTCACAGACATGCTTGGGAGTATGTGGAAGCAGACCTTCATATGATGGATTTTAGTGTCCTACCCTAGACACCGTATGTCTGATTTTGAAAATTTCCATTTTATGTCAAGATGAGTGTGTGAGCTTTTTGCTTCAAAAGGAAATCAAGCGAGAAATACTCTGTAAGCAAGAAATGAAGGTAATCGCCTTAGATTTTTGAGTGACAGAACAGAAATGTTTGTGTTGTCTTTTCATTTTCCCAGAAGTTACATAGATACTGGGCTAATAAATGTTTTCTGGTTTTGATTCTGGATCCAGAAATCCTTTTCAAGTGAGAGACTTCCTGAACCTTGTAAAGTCTCCTGAGAAGTCTGGCTTCCAACCAAAACCAGTCAACACCTAAAACAATAAATTCAGGAAACCTGCATCAAAGTATTCTTAGCAGAGTTTGCTTGGGACATCATATTTTGACCGTTACAAGGTATTTTAGGTAAAGCTGGCTTGGTGGTGGCCAAGCACCTGTTAAGTCTTATAGGTGACATCTCTTGCTAAGAAATTCTGCACCAGAATGAATCCTCTTGGCACAGTAATTCTTTCCAGAATGTTGACTGCAGTGTCTGAAAGCGAAACAGATGACCAGCTTGAGGGATCAGCAATTTCTCTTCACAGACTTAAGAGTGCTTGATGATTGTTTTACTTTAGTATGTTCCTGTTAATGAATGCCAAAGAAGAAATGTTTTATGAAACTGTAGCATAAATAGAAAAATGTGAAAAAATAATTCATATTATGGAAAATATTCTAAAGTACTGGTCCTTTTATTTTATTTTATTTTATTTTATTTTATTTTATTTTATTTTATTTTATTTTATTTTATTAATTCTAATGCCATAAAAACTTGCATGTTGAATGTTGAACTGTGGCTTCAAACCTGGGAACAAATTTTGGGGGAGTTGAGAGAACTTACGCTTAGCACTGGCACTGAAAACAAGCAGTAGCTTCCTGCCCATTTTCCTACCCCCTTTTCACACCTCCCTAACTGTGTGGCTGGCCTTCTTATTATAGGCTTTATTTCAACCTTGGAGCCAGATGAGCCTGCAGCTACACAAGGAGCCATACTGGCACAAAGGCTGGGAGTTGAGAGTGTCATGGACAAAGGGCAGCATCTGGGACCAGAGGGAAGCAGGACTTTTCTTGGTAACAGCAATAGTCCTTTTTTTTTTTTTTTTTTTTTCTGTTTTTAGGTGCT
This sequence comes from Heteronetta atricapilla, assembly GCA_011075105.1. Classification (NCBI taxonomy): domain Eukaryota; kingdom Metazoa; phylum Chordata; class Aves; order Anseriformes; family Anatidae; genus Heteronetta; species Heteronetta atricapilla. The sequence goes on along the minus strand of CM021736.1, from coordinate 8,573,853 downwards.
TAAACTCCTTCTGTACATGGAGTCCCTTGGGTGCCAGGCTCGGTGCCAGGCTCACAGGCTCAGTGGGATCCCTGTTGGGAGTCCTCCCCTGCAGCATGCCCTGCATGTTGAAAGGACCTGCAGTGTGCTGGCCCCATTGTGCCAGGTTTTACTCTGTTAAACAAACTGCTATGAGTCTCAGATGATATTGAGCTGAGTAAAAATGATTGTGCTGAAGACATTTTTTGGTGCTGAACAGCATTCCTCTTTGTTTGTTAGTGCCAGGGGCTTCAGAACAGTAAATAACAGATTTTCTCATGTTTTAGCCATGTTGTTCTGCAAACTAAAGACGAGGCAAAAGACAAAGCTATAAAAGAGTTGTTTCAGTCAAAACATGATGAACAGCATGCTTTTCTAAAACTCAGTTACAAATCATTCTGTCGACAAACTGCAATCGCTTGGCCTTCCAAATAGGATGGTCACCATGGTAACAAAAAGTAACAGATACTTCATTTTCCCCAAACCTTTATTCATGTCATACATGGAGTGGAAGACCATCTTTCTTTCACTGAGGGAACAGGAGAAAATATTTTCGTCAGTGCTTGTTATCTGCTGGAAGATCTTCACCAACTCATGGAGTACTGGAAATGGCTGCTAGGGCAGGTGTTCCTGCAGAGCGTGGACCAGAGCATGGGTAGGTGTGTGCAGGGAGACTCACTCGAGCACAAGTCGAGACCCAACCTGGGAAAGCATTGAAATGGTCCATAATGGCTGATGAATTGCCGAGGGAGCTTAGAGGAGGAGGGAGGGAGAAGTGAATGTTTGGTGCTACTTGTGTCTGAGTGCTGGAAGATAAAAGCAAACTTTCTCCAAAGCTAGTTATCTTTATTTCCCATGGTGAATTTATCATCTTTCAAGGGCCTGGAGCTCATAAACACACACCTGGCTCTTGAGTTGCAATTTGCGTATTGAAGCCTCTTATTGTAAGGCTGCTGTACTGCAATAGGCAAAGTTGTTTTTCCTATTATTGTAGTTGCAGTCAGTTCTTTCTTAATTTAATTTTATAAGCATCTCCATGTATTTTGTCTGCAGCTCTGACAGGCCATCTGGAGCAGTTTTGTTTTCCTTCTATTGCCTTTGTCAGTTCCACATTGAACAGTAGCCCTTCTCTTCATAGTTCAATTATCCTAGAGAATATAAGGAACCAGAATGACTCCATTCAAACTGAAAATGGATCTAGAGCTAAGTTCTACATCCAATACTATACCAAGGAAAAGTAACAGGTTTGGGAACTTCAGCCTGGTTTCACTTGACATACTTCAAAAGTGTCTCATGAGAGCAAAGCACAAAGTTGAAGTAAAACTGTTGAAAAATTCAGTTGCCTCTTCTTTCCTTCTACTTCTCCCTACTTACTCTTCTCTGTTACTGCTTTAGGGAGGGGCTTCTCTCCTCAAAACTATTTCCAAAGGGTTTTCTTTGCTTGGCCTCAAGAGAGAGCTGGAAAAAAATCCCTGATAGAGTTAATTATTATATATATGAATAAATATGTGCATCATATATATGTATATATATATATGTTAGAAAAGCATTTTAATGTCTGGAGACTTTGATTCAGAGAACAAGTTACCTAAAAGCATCAAAACTGATGCTTTTCATCTTCCCTCTGACTTCACCCTTCACTAGCCATTGACTTTGAAGGAGATTTGTGTAAATGAGTATTGGATGGTTTTGAAAAGCAGCATTGTTTCAAAGTTACTTTTGGAGGAATTTTTTCCTAAGTCCTTGCTATATTCAATGTTTTGACTGAACCCAATGGATTTACCATGAAAATAAATCTGTGCTCCTCTTCTTGCATAACGTAATTATCGATCCTCTCCTATTCTTCATAGAGAGATGTAATGTGATTTATTTTTCATTCTTTTTTTTTTTTTTTTTTAATGGGATTTTATGATGAAACATTGATTTTGAGATTTCTTGTGTATTAATTACAATTTAGACGTCAGATTAAAATGTGAGTATGGCATTTCAGTATTTTCATTTCAGTATGGTATTTTAACTTTCACCAAAGGGTTAAAAAAAAATAAGGTGGTAGATCTTCAGTCAACTGTTGGCTTCTGTTTTAAGAAGATAAACTAAATGTTAACAAGGGGAATTTTTCATTGATCCAACGAAAAATGTTGGCATGTTCACTTAAAAAGAAAGTTCAGTTAATTCCATTCCAATATTCAGCTGAAACACAAAACTAAAAAGTTCTGAACGTATTAGGAAGGGGTATGTCCCAGCTCCTCTCTGTCATTCCTGTGCTTTGCTCTCCGTGGTGATAGATAGGTTGCTACTACCACTTTACTTCTAAAGGAAACATTGCAGGCTTTGGGAAGCTGTTCATTTGACATGCTGCTAAGGGCATTTGGGATCCTTTTCAAACTATATGCCTGATTCCTACAGTTCTTTTGCATAATCAACAAACAGACCTAGATGAAATAGATCATACTGTAAAATAGGCTTATTATTTGGCCATATAGATCAGTAAAAATGAGAATGCCTTTCATATCCTTAGTCTTTAAGCTTTTCAGAGTGCTCTGGAACAATTTGTGCATGGATGAAAGCATCCAAATCTTGTGAGGACATCTTTTGGGACTGTCTGCTAGATTAATTTCACTTTAGTTTCTGGTTCCAGATAGTATCAATCTAGATAGATTCTCAAAATGTTTCATTATTTGAGTAACCATGTAAAGTTCCTGATGCATGTTGTTCTGTTCTTTTTTGTATCCTGCATTTTGTGCCCTCATTATTATTTTCATTTAAAGATACGCTTTCTGTTAATGAGACAATATCTCTAGTGGAATTACTGTTTTAATATATTACATATCTTAACAATTTGCTCTCTTCCCCAAGTCATCCTAATTAAACGTAAACTATCTAGATTATTTCTGGAAAACATACAATAAAATTTGAACAAGTTTATAAAAGTTTAGGAAAATATTTTCTTGGTTCTTTTATTACCAGCAGGTGACAGTAATCTGGTGAGACTGTTCTGTGTAGTACAGCACAGTGATGCGCAAAATACAAAGCAATATGGCAGAACGTAAAACTGCCTATGGTGTCACCACTAACAGCATGACATATATTGTTTTTTTCCCCCTTTTATATTAAACATATGTATTAAGAAAACAATAGATCAAATATAATCTCAGACGATAATATCTGATCATGTACATGCACAGTTTTTCAACTATGAAGCACCTGAAGGTTAGATAATATAGTTGATAGAAACCTATCTTAGTTTACATTAAAAAAAAAAAAAAAAAAAAAAAACAAAGTAAAAAATCTGACTTTTTGTAAAATTACTGGCCTAGTAGACTGCTTAGGTCTGTGGATGTGAATGAATAGCATATATGATACCATGCATTTGGATAAAGAGATTTCAGTTTAATATACCCTTTTTTGGGAGTGTGAAAAAATATTTAATGTGTGATTATCTGACTAGAAGTATTTGAGATATATATATATCACTAAAAAAACTTTGCCTTTTAAAACAGGTGTGATTAAGCACTGGGCAAAGGTGATGTGGGATCTTTGTTGGCTGACTGGTTTAATGAGATGGCTTCAAACGAAGATCAAAGGATCACATGAACTAAATACCAGCAACATGGACAAGTGCATCAAGCTGAAAGTCATTATCCTGCAACACAGAGACCAAATGATTTCAGTAATTTAGAAAAGATGATGAAATCAGCAGTCTGGTGTGATGGTTTTTAATGAATGATTTTGTAATAATAGAGAATACAAGATTTGGTATACCATGACATTTAAATAAGGAGTCATTATGGGAGTTGAAAAAAAAAGTAGTGGATGTTCAACAAAGTCTTGGAATTTGTCCAATTTGTTAACTGATAAGCATTTTAAAATTGAGTTATTGTTGGTAGGGGCAGTATGAAAAGAGGGAAATCATTGCAACAACCTCCAATCTGCTCTAGAAAAATCTGATGCAGAGGAAGTTTGCTTAGGTGAGAACTGCTAGAGGGACAGAGCTCATGATAGCAGAAAAGAAAAGAAAGAGGAAAAAAAAGCTTTTAAGAAGGCAAACATACAACTTTAAAATCTCTTGGGGGACAGTAGGGAAAACAGTAAGGAAGGTGACCTGCTTTCAGATAGATGACATTAACAGCATAATTCAAAATTATTCTTGTGTGGAAGAAAGATAGCAGAGGAGGATTATTAAAACACCAACTTGGCTAAATCATGAGCTCCCCACTGGTTTTAAGTGGAAAGCGAAATGAGTTAGTTTACTGAGAACAGCCATAAGAATAGCACTGATTTATAGAGAAGTACTCAGAAAACCAGGGCTGAAAATTAGATGTGTCTAGCAAAAAACAGTAAGGATAACAAGAAATACTTCTTTAATTGCATTACCAGAAAAGGAAGACCAAGAAAAACTGTGGTCCTCCTTATCAACAGAAGTGAGATTTTTCAGCAGGTGGTGTTAAGAAGGCCAGTATTCTTAATACCTTATTGAAAGACAGAAGTCGTCTTCAAAACAATCATGTATAAGCAAGAGGGTAGCAAAATTAATACAAATAACAAAAGGGTGAGGTATCTCCCAGCTTGGGAAAGACTGTTGCACTTTGCACTTAACACTTTGACTGTTAATGTTTTCAGATTAGCTCAGTATCACTTTGTGATACAATATTCAAAAGCTGCTGGAATGAACCTCAGATCAGCAGTGCTTTCCATAGGTAGTCACTGGAGGGTGGATAAAGCTGAAAGACACAGGTTTACCCACCTTTAAAAGGGGCTAAGAAGGAGAAGGAGAAAGGGTTTATTAATTTGGGCAATTCAGTTCCTAAATACATTTCTGAAACACACAAGCTGTTTGTAACCGCCTGCAGTTTGAGAAGATAAGTCACTGCCAATCAGGCCAAGCAAATCTGAATTTCTTCTATGCTAGGAAGAGAGGACCTTGTCTGCAGGATTGAAGGAGTGGGTGCTCTGTATCTTGGTTTTATTCCAACTTTTGCAACACTCGCACGTTTCTCTTGCAAACTACAGAAATGGTCTTGGTAGAGCTCCTAAAGGGTAATTGCAAAGATGAGAAAATTAAAATGAAAAATTAATCAATAAATACTGTGTGTACATATTGGTTAATTTGTCATGCCTTCAACATCTGTATTTTTCCTGAAGGAGGAAACCAACCCAACATATACATATATATATACATATATATATATATATATATATATATTTGTGATAACATTGCTTATTGCTTGCTGCTTTTTTGTTTTTTTTTTTTTTTTTTTTTTTTTTTTTCTTCCCTCCTGTTCTTTCATCTTTGTGATTTTAGAATTTGAAAAGAACATAGAACATCTCTGGGGTCATAAGGCTATAATGTTATAATGTGTCACAAGCACACTGCTTCTGATTGCAAGTTCCTGGTCCATGTGGTCGAGTAAAAGAGTAGCTTTCTAAAGAAATTCTGTTCAAGGCGTGCCCAAGCAGAGCTATGATACTGCATGGATATTTAGAAATTTGAACTTCATCAGTAACTTCAAGGTTAACTTTTTGCATCTCTGAATTTTGACTTGTCACATTTATTGTCACTTGCATTAAAGTCACTTGAAGCTACCATTTTTATCTTACACTTAATGCATACATTTATTCAATAGTTCACCAATGTTTTTTTACATTCTAAAAAATTGTGGTCATCCAAATGCTTCTGAGCAATCTTTCTGGGAAAATCAGTGATAAAAGCTATCTTCTTTTAAGAAAAGAATTTTAAAAATTAATTGTTTGATTTTTTTGATTTTTATAGTTGCATCACTTAATGATGTCAGTACTAACCCATTATGTGAAATAATGGCAAATATAAATGTTTTGAAATAACAATTAAAAATAATTTATTTTTGGCAAATTTGTAAACAATCTGCTAACCTTCAGAAATAATAAGACTTACTTCAAATCAGAATTAAAAGAAAAAAATCCCTTTGCACAATGAAATGGTACATGCCTGGTAGCGTACCTTGTTCAGTATTGGTATGTACATTAGATACATATGTGTATAACTTTCATCTTTCAATATTAAATTTTTTGCACTTGGATAACTCTCACTAACTTAACCTTCATGTCTTGTGATAACAGTACAAAAATATTATGTCTTCAACACATCACAGGAAGTGGTTTTTTATGATTAGAAAGGTGCTACAGTCTTTTTCTTGCATTTTGCCATCCCTTCTCCCCCTCTGTCACTTTGTCAGGAGTCCTGTTTAGCAGTTCTTCTCTAGTTTCTAATTCTGGCTTACTGAAGCAAACATAACCTTGTGGGTTTTTTCTTCAGTGGTTTCATATCTTACTGGGAATCATTCACCATTCATTATGGTACTCATCCCTAAAAAAAATCTGTAAGAAACTTTATCTTTTATATCACTCATCAGTCTTTATCTTTTGATCTGATGGTTGAAATAGTTGAGTGTCGGAATGGGAGTGACCCGGAGTAACAACGCAACCTCGATGCGAGTATAATCATTCTCCTTTAATGAGTGTTCTAGCAAGGTATATATATGCTACCATTACATCATGCACAGACAACAGCTTATAATTGGTCTAACTTCTATGCACACATCTCTAGCACTAATATAATTGGTACAACAGTGCCGTCGCTCCTCCCGAACATAGTTCTGCATATTTTAGCTATAACATCACTCAAGGTTATCAGCCCTGGGCCTACACTATCTTCACAGTCCTTCAAGGCCTGAGTTGTGCACTTGTAATTAAATCATGCCCCTTCTCATTTAAACATAGCTCCACAGACAGCAAGAAAGCAACAAACAAACCTGTTTACAAAGAAGTCCCAGAAAGCCTTTTGTTCTGTTTATGCCATTGTGCTTGCCATATAATACAAAGGATCTGGGAAAAAAAAAAAAAAAAAAAAAAAAGTTAACAGCCTTGAGGAATTTCTTACCTTCTGCTCAGTAGAACACGTTAAAAAAAACCTTTAAATACAAAAACAAAACAACACTTTAACATAGAGTCCTTAAAATAGAGGTTAGTTTTCTTTTAACAATCTAAAGAAAGTGTTGATTTGACAGAATCAAGAAGACTACTGACTCCAAAGTAAAGGTCACTGTTTTACTTCAAGAAGTTATCAAGAGTAATGCAGCAAGAAATAGAGGCCTTTGCAAAATCTGATGACAAATGAGAACTTGTTGGAGTAAAATACTAGTGAATGATTGATTTAGAATGTTTTTGTTTTCTTTCTGCTCTCCACCTTTCAATGAAAATATAAAGAAATAATCTTGAAGAAATTAAAAGTTACATTTTAGTGAAATTAGTGTAAATCTATGTTAAGTCTATGCTTTGTATGTGGATAACAAAGGACACTAGTGAATTTTTCATGGTCAGACTGGATGTAACAATTGTAATTGTCAGGAAATGTTTGCTGGCAGATAGTACAATGTGTTGGGTGTGACATCCCATATATACACTCTATGTGCGACACTATTTTAAAAAACAAAAACCAAAACTCAGCAACAAACTCCATCTAATTCTCTGTCAGCCATCTCTACATCAGCAGCTTAGGAGATTCAGAGAGAAAAAGCTTATAAAGGAGAAAAATTCCCTTTTGTCTTTCTATTTAATTATATTTTAATTGCATTATAAACCTAGCTCATAGTCAGGCTTTTGTTGCTTAGAAAAAATCACAGAATCACAGAATTTCTAGGTTGGAAGAGACCTCAAAATCATCGAGTCCAACCTCTGACCTAACACTAACAGTCCTCCACTAAACCATATCGCTAAGCTCCACATCTAAACGTCTTTTAAAGACCTCCAGGGATGGTGACTCCACCACTTCCCTGGGCAGCCCGTTCCAATGTCTAACAACCCTTTTGGTAAAGAAGTTCTTCCTAACATCCAATCTAAAACTCCCCTGGCGCAACTTAAGCCCATTCCCCCTCGTCCTGTCACCAGGCACGTGGGGAACAGACCAACCCCCACCTCGCTACAGCCTCCCTTGAGGTACCTGTAGAGAGCGGTAAGGTCACCCCTGAGCCTCCTTTTCTCCAGGGGATAAGAAAAAATAGGAAAAAGGAAAAGATACAAAATGTCATGAATGTTCTCGACAGGATGCTTGACCTACAAGACCATGAAAAGATCTACATAGTCTGTACCTCTTCTTTCCCTTTCTTCAGGATTGCTTATAATTACTCTGAGAAGGGATTGCAGGACAGAAGAATTGTTCAGAAAGTCTTTTCTCTGCTCCATTTCTTAAGGTCTCATGGTGCCTTGTGATGTAGAAGCATCACAGGCATTTTATGACCAAAATATGGGTGTTTCTCCTTTTGAGGCCAAAAAGGCAATTTTGTCATAATGTTGGCAACTTTACTGTCACATGCTAAGCACTGGACCAAGACAAGAGAGACATCCAGGATGCTCTCTGTGAATGAGGATATGGGATGGAGAAAACATTCCTTTCCCCTTGATAAGCAGCAAATACAACATAAGTGATTTTAGCTTCCAATATTTTTAAACCCAGCTGAGACTGTTAGTGATTAGTCCAGCCTCTAAAGCCCATCCTCTAGAGTCTAGCCTGTAACAGCTTCTGATAGCTGATGCAGCGAGACTGCATTTCAGGTCACACAAGTCCTGATCACAGTTCTTTTTTGTGAAAATGAGGAAACAGCAGTACAGAATAAAATCAGCTATCTTTTTAATATTTTATTTCAAATGCAAATTTCTGTAAGATCCAGCAGCCAGAACTGAAGCATTGGCATCTGTGGTTTCTGTGGTTTGGTAATATTAATTTAGATGTTTGTGCCAGGTTACTTTGTTAAACTTTTAAATCATGTTTGCGTACTTATTTTTCCATAGGACCCATAGTCCCTTCTGTGCGCAGGGGCATATGAAGAAGGCCTGTTTATAGATACTTCTGTTTTAAGAAACAGAAAAATAAAGTACAAGTATTTTAAACATTACACTAACTGCTAGTCGGTATTATCTTTTTAGTAATGACAATACATCAATAAAGTTATCCACTACATAAATGCATAGAACTAGGTATTTAATCTGAGTTTAATAGTATATTTATCACTTGGGAAATAAATCAGTTGGGAACATATAGATAAGTATTAGCCATTGCATGAGAAGATAATGTCTTATAGCTGTTCAATGTGTCCATGCTTAGGCTGCAAAAAGTGGTTTTGCACATGCCTGTTAGGTGCATGTACAAACTTGTACCTGCTGACTGATCACTAAATGTATGCATCCTACATCCACAGTTTGGTATGGGACTTTCCAGTAAACTGGAGCTCCTGAATTCACAGGTTGGGGCAGGACTGGCAATTGGGATATATCCCCTTGGAGAGTTAGTAGGGGAAAGTACAGCAGAGAATAAAAAGGAGTAAGAAATTGGAGATTAACTAATAAGGCTGTATTTCTTAGATGAACAGGATTTCTGAATCTTTTTAGTCTCCAAGAGGTAAGGGCCTGCTGACAGAAGCTAACTGGCTTTATTTTACTGGAGCAAAAGGTGACATACCCTGGCCCTGCGGACTCGGGAGGTCAATGGAGGCTGGGAGCCTGAAGTGACTCTCGACTGTCTCTTTCAGGTGGAGGCACAGCTCTATGAGCACCGTGACCCTGCTGAAGTGACAGGTAGAACAGGAGACATGCTGATCATGTCTCCTCTGACGCCTCCAGGTCAGCACGGGGCCTCTGCTCTGTTGTGCTTCCTGCCAATATCCTGGAAGTGGCAGTGGCAGCTGACTGGGGCTGCGCTGACAGCCGCAGCAACCCTGAGGAGCAGGCCATATGCTTTGCTCATGGGCTGCATCCTAGCTGCCTGCAGGGCACTTACGAGGCTGTGGAAGTGGCTGGGTTAGGTTGTTCTCAGGTAAGTGAAAACGCATGTCCTTAGATGCGGTGGTGAGAGCCTTCCCCCGAGCTGCCTGGCTGCCTTGCTCTGAAGACATTTGTGGTCAGAGCCCAGGTGGGCAAGATGTGACTGGGAGGATGGGAGGACAGTGGTGACTGGGGCCTGCTCCAGATGGCAAACTGGGAACTGAGCACAAGTGCAGAGATGAAGTCCCCAGTTACTGGCAAGAAGGAAATGGGACAGTGAGGAAGAGATTGGTGAGAGCTTCCTCCCAGGCACCTCAGGTGCCCCTGGCTGTTCTGTCACTGTGTCTCAGGGGCAAATGCTGTTATGGGCCATTGCATCCCCATTTGGGACTCCATGTAGGGCAATATTGCAATGTATGGTATACATTGATGACACGCAACCTTGTCACTTCCATTATTGCCAACTTTGCAGTTTTAATGTTTGTTTCTCCCCCCTCTACATTGTCCCCAAAACATAAATAGATTTTTTTTTTCTCAACCTATTGTCAGTGATGGTTGATCTACAAATAATTTCCTCTCTGCCTTTCATTCTGTTATCATCCAGCTGCAAGAAATATATAACCTTTCTCTATCCTTTTCTTTATGTTGTTTCATGTATTTCAACTGGTTATTTTACTTTTCTTTATCCACTTTTTTCCAACCAACGCTAGTCTTTTTCTTCCGTTCTTCTTTTTGGCTTAAAACCTTCCTGTTCCTGCAATTTCCCCAAGTGATTTTCTTATAGGAGAATTAGAACTACTCATTTCTTTTTGTCACAATCATTTCCCTTATAACTTGTGTCCCAGCTTCCCTTTGGAATTCTGTTGTTATGCACTTATACAGCTTTTGGGTAAGGAGGGATATTTTTTCGTATTTTTTTTCTAAGATCAAGAAAGATCTACTCCAGCATGAAGAAAGTCAAGCAAAAGTGGTGGCAGGGAGTCTGCATGGATAAACAAGGAGCTTCTGACAAAACTCAAACAAAAAAAGGAAGCATAGGAGATGTGGAAGCAAGATCAGGTCACCCCTGAGGGATACAGAGACAGTGCCTGAATGTGCAAGGTTGAGGTTAAAAAGAGCCAAATGGCATCTGGAACTGAATCTGGTGAGAGCTGGGACTGCTTAGCTTGGAGAAGAGGAAGCTTGGGGGGATCTTATCCCCCCAAGTGTCTAAAGAGAAAAGAAGTGTCTATCTAAGTGTCTAAGTGTCTAAGACACTATCTAAGCGTCTATCCCCCATGTGTCTAAAGAGAAAAGAAGCAGGTTCTTCTACTAAAGAGAAAGTTCATTCAATTTCTATGTCAAGGCAAGACAGCTTCTAGCCCACTGCTGTATCAGTAAAACTAAGATAATTCCCTTATTTTTTGCCATGTACAAGTGCATTTATCCTATTTTATGAGACACCAAAAAATGGCTATTCTAGAGGGTGGAGGAAAAAGTAATTCTAATTTCCAGTGCTACAGCATAAAAGATACAATAGGCATATGACTTCCTATTATCCATTTGGCAGGTTATTTTTTGTTTTGTTTTATTTTGTTTTATTTTATTTTGTTTTTAGTTAAGGTTGTCTTTCTGATTTCTTTAGTCTAATTGAAGAAATAGTGATAATATACATATTTAGAAACTGATAGAAAACAAACATGACTGTTCTGAGGTGAAACTTTGACATTGTAGCTATATGTAAGGTATGGTATAGCTAAAGGAATATCAAGTGCTCTATTTTTCACTTAAATGTAATTTAACAACAGAGTTTTTATGTTCTTTTAAAAGGCACTAATAGGAAGAATAAACTGCAGAAACAGGCTTCTATTAGATCAACATAGGATTGCTCTGCTCTTGTGTCTTTCATTTCTGAAATTGTTGGCTGCCAGTTTGTCTTATCCTAGGATATCTTTTGATTTATAGGAGTGAATGTTTTCATTGTCTTTTAGAATGAGAAATTTATACATGCTGGATTATCATCACAAGCAGAATTAATGTGGTTAAGGTGTGGAACTTTTCATTTCTTCTATGAATATAAAGATAGAGCTTCATCATTTCTTACAGTATATTGCAGGTATTACAGTAAAGCAGTAACAGAAGATTTGCCACAAGAAATGGCATACAGCATAATGAATAAAGTTGACTCAAATCTGACTTACCTTCTTGCCAGAATCTTATGTTATTCCTTTAGTAGATAGGTGGGAAGAATATTGACAGAGGCGGAGGAATGACATCTGTTTTATAGATGCTAGAATAAATATGCCACAGAGGATTAAGACAGTCTTTGCCCGAGGTCATGAAGTAATTTAGTCAAACAAGTTGGGAGTAAATATGATATCTACTACTAATGTGTTAAATTGTGACAAAGCACTCCACATTTTTTTTTTATACTCATTATTATTAGGCCTTTCTCCTGTCATTTCAAATCCCTTCTCTATCCTTACACTTTTCTATTTTTTTTTTTTTTTCCTCTGTAGCCTATTTCTTTCATGACAGTTTTATGTCCACTTTATTATACTTTGTTATTATGGTTTCTGAATATGAAATATAAAAATAAATATGGTTGGGCCAGGGAAGACAAAATCAAACCAAACCAACCAAACAAACAAAAAACCAGCAAAAAGCAAATAGAAGAATAGTTTCCATATTGGTGAAATTCTAGTTCAGTAAAATCAATTAAGATCAATTTTGATAAGGAATGAAATTATGAAAATTCTTGTAAAAATTAAAATTAACATTCCCATTTAGAAATTAGATATTAAAAATTGGTACTGCCATGAAAGTTTCAGATTTTAATGACTCAGCAATTTCATATGAAAAAATACTGCAGAGTTTGTAGTAAGTGAACTACCACTCTCCCTGTCACTTCCATCGGGCTGTATTGCCATGCTGGATTATAACAATAGTGCCAAAGCGTAGAAGAAAGAGATGCGTCTTTCATGAGGTTAAGGGATGTTGATTTTTTTCCACATGAATAAAGTAGTGCAAAATCCATATCAAAATTAGAAAGTAAATCTTTAAAGTTTCATTACAAAAAAAGAGCAAATACACTTGGTATATAACAGACGTAGTAACAGGTTCCTGTAAAGTGGGCTGCAGTTCCTGCTCTATCACTTTTTTCCCTTTCATTTTCCTAAATAAATCATGGCTGTCTGAGGGAAAAAAAATAATTCTCTTGTGTTGCGCTCTGTCATGATGTGTTTTGTGGTATCATTTTCTCCTTTGTTAAGGTTGGCTGCAAATATCCTATTTTTAATTTGTGACTTGTCTATACCTGCATTTTATTATTTTTGGTTGGGTATTTTATGGAAATCTGTTCAAGTCTTTGTATTTGTCCTTGTACTGGGATAGTTTTCTGGGACAAGATCATGGTTTGCATATGGCATGCATTTTTTCTCAGGAGCATTTTTGGATGGTTTGGCCATGTGGAGACCATATTGACTTTTATGCTTCACAAACTTTGTATGCTATTTTATTTTCAAGTCAGATTTACAATAGAGAAAATTAAAAACTTTTAAAATATGCTCTCTGATTTTACTTTGTGTTGGTTTTATTTTTTATTTTTATATGCTTAGAAGTTTTGTAAGCATCTGTGTTCTTTTTCTGTAATGGAAATATTTTCTAGTTTTTACCAGGATTTTGCTCTGATTTATTCATGTGGAAAAAAGTCTTCAGACTTTGCCATTTTTACTTATTTAATGATTAATCTAAAAACTAAATTTAATGAAACAGTCTAATTATCTCAGGACTGACTTAAGCTCACAAATTTGCATTTAAAACATATACTGATTACATCTTCATCCCACACCTGTACTGCTTTTTGTCATGTCTCATGTACCTAAAACATCTTCCAAATGCAATGATCCTTATTACATCTTCAGCATCGAGAAGTTTCACTATTTTTTTAAACTTGTACTTTCATAGGCAAAGGTGAAAGTTGGGTTCTCAGTTTCTGCATGCTTTTCTGTCATTTGCTCTGCAGTACTTACTTCCAAGTGAATATAACAAGGTGCTCTAGAGGAGCTGGCTAAGACTCTTCCAGGGCAAGCACTCAAGGACTAGCTGCAGAAGACATGGTTTATGTTCCTAAAGAGGTCAAAGCACAGCTGATACGTAAAGGAGAGCTCTGCTTACCAATGCTTTCCTTTGGAGATTTACATGCTGAAAACTAATTAATAGGAAGGAGTGGATATTGCTGAAATGTAGTGATTAGTGGTTAGTCCCTTAAGAAACTGCACCATGATGGCTACATGGGTCTGATTTTCCCCTTTGTGCACACACAAAACTCCCTTTCCCATTAATGAGAATTACACTCAAGTGTCAAAGGAAGAACAAACTCTGTCCTTAAGCCATTAGAGCAAGCGTCCTTGTTTCCAAGCATGATGGAGAGGATAAGTGACACTAACTCTCTGCTTTACTGAGAATAGTTTTACTGAAACAAGAAGCACGGTTGGAAATATAAAAGTCAGTTTTATATCGTACCAAAATGCTAAAGGTTCTTACACAGGTTTAGGTTTTCCCACCCCATCAAACTGCTAGTCAAATGTAAGGGAACCACCTGACTCCTACATATTGGAGAAAGGAGGGCACTTGTTTTTGTAAAAGCCTTTTCTTTCATATTCCCTTGGTCAGGGTGGTTACAGATTGCAGTGATTACAATCCAACTCATCTACGGTGGGCAGCAAAGCTGTATGACACCTTTATGCTCAAGTGCCAACACACTCATCAGCTCTGTTGTATCATTGTAACAGCTGTGTAGCAGTGAAAAAATCTTATAGTTTGTGCTGTGAGCCAAGAGAATCAAAGAAGTTGGGAGGTTTGACACAAACCCAAGGACTTTAAACATTTTTCAGCAAAATGCATTACTTTTCCTATGCACTGTAGGGAGAGTTCAAGTGATTATACAGTGGCAAAACACCTGCAAGCTCATAAGTGAAAGTGGGAATTTAGTAAGACCAGCAAGGTTACAGTGATGCTCAATCTGCTGGTTTGTCATGATGCTGACTGGCTTCTCACAGCTTGATAACTACAGAGCAATCAGAGGGGCTTGCCTTCTGACAAAAGGCAAAGGGACTCCTCTTTTTTTTTTTTTTTTTGGACTGTAGATGAAGGAAAAAGTAAGGGAGGAGAAAACATATTTTGTCTGTATTTGCTGATAGATCCAAATTATTAGCAGCCTAATGCTGTTGCAGATGTCTTAGTTGCAGTGCCTGTGGGTAGCAGTAGTGTGTGGGAGGTGAGCTTACAGTGAAAACAGCAGAAGTGCTTGTTTGCTGCTTTATTGATAAGGAAAATTTGGTAGTACAGGTATGTTACAGCTGGGTAAATTAAATTCTGATGTGTTTCTTATGGAAAAGTCAGGAGACATATTTATGCTCTGACAAGTAACTTAGTGTTTATAGGCGTTAGTTGGCAGCATACTTCATGGTCTCCTTTGAAATCTGTTTTCAGAGAGGTTTACTGCTTCCATCTTCTGTTAAACTTCCTTGTCGTAGTGTATGGCTAGAAGCTCTCAGAAATGTATATGTAGCTGGGACCTGAAACATCAGAAGTGAAAGTAGAATCTTGAATAAACATGTTTACAACTACTAATTTGAGAAGCATTTGTATTGAAGCAAGACTTGTTCCTTTCATCCCATTCTGCATTTTAAATCTTGCTTGGCAGTAATTGTCTCCTAAGAGAATAGCTGTATTTGTCTCTGAAATACCTGAGGAGATAAACAATACCTAAGACAGTGCACCTTTTTCCCCTTTCTCACTGCTTGCTTTTGACTTACCTTCCAGGGTTTACTTTAATAGTATCCATGAAGTTGTATTGGCAGAGAAATGGGAATCCTGTAACCAAAATGACTGTGCAAAATGCACTCCTTCCAGTTTTTGTTCTCTTTATGTTTCCTGCCATGTTGAGGAGCTTTCAGCTTTGCACCGTGGCAGTGGAAAAATGTAACAAAGACATTTTGCCCTGTAATAGAGTGCATATCTTTTCTGTTAACATGAAAGTTCTCCAGGGCATGACATGATTTTATTTTATTTTTATTTTATTTTATTTTTTTTTATGTTGGCTGACTGCATTTTGATGTACTGTACATTTACATAACTTAGAAAATACTGATGTGGGGATGACAGTTGTGAAGGATGACAGAACTGCTAACTCTTCCGCTTGTGACTGCGGGAAGCATTACCAGAAGTTGATTCTGGTGTAATTGTATTGTATGGTATCTTCCACAACTGCAGAATCACTGAGTTTTTCCAAAAATGAGTAGTTTTCAGTGAATCAGTAAATGCTCAGACAACCGTAACAGGTGCTAAGTTAGAGTTTCTCTTTCTTATGCTCTCTGTTCTAGTGTTTAAGCGCAGTTTTTTGCATAATAATGCTGTGCTGGGCCAGTTCTGTTGGGGTGGAAGACCTTTGCAAGGGCATGCTTGTACGTTGGGGGGGGGGGGGGGGGGTGATGATAATGCACCATTACTCAGATTTGTATTGTCCCAGTTCTTCAACTTTTCTCTCAGAGGGCTCTTTCCTGATTAATGAAGAAAAAAACACATACTACAGCTTCTTTATGGTGTAAAAAAATCTTGTAACACATAGTGAGAGCTGTTGCATTTGCCACTTTTAGTAGATTTTCCCCATCTTCAAATTTATTTCATCATCCTTCTGCATCATCATTATGAAATACAAACTAGAATACAGTTATCTGAGTTTTGATTTAATGATTGTGATAGTCCTTGTTTCCTGTCCTGAAATTGCTGTAATTAAGTAGCTGATCTGCCCCTCAGAAATGGGTGAAGATCAGAGACTAGAGATGAGGTCACCAGTCTTCAGATGTTGGTAGTGTGACAGGTTGTTTGAGGTTTTGGTGCCTTTGTATTGCCCACAGATAAGTATAGATGCTGACTAGTTCTTCTGCTACAGAGAAAAACCTTATATTCAGCTAAGAAAATTGAACTTGTTAAATTCTCTGCTGTTTTAATTTCCCCACTGGCCTGAGAGACAAGAGTTTTGAAGGTCACAAACCTATTTCTCAGTTATTTTGCAGCATGGGTTTATATTTAGCTGGTCGTATTTCAGTGTCACTTTTCATTAAAAATGCACGGAGAAAGGAAAATAATAAAGTAATTGTTCTGTCAAGGCTAATAATCGTCATTAAAATCTAATCTGTTTAGTGGGTATTTTTCAGTTTCTTTAAAAGATTGTTGGAAATCAGATTATCAATAGTGTGTTATACAAATCTTTTATTGATGCTGTCAGTTCATCTTTTCACAGAAATCTACATGGCAGTCTGTCTATTTCCCCATATTCTTACTTACTAATGATATTTTTTTCAATGCGAAGGCAAATAGTTTGCAGAAATTTCAAATCCATCGATTGTCTTGAAATCAGTGTTTTAGGTTGACCAGTTAGTTACATTTCTTTATTTGGCCTGATTAACATGTGGTTTGATGGTAAGAATTTTGAAATGCCTTGTTGCTCCAATTTTGATTTGTTTATTCTGAAATAAGAAACCATGCAGTCAATCTTGAGACAATATAATACAAGTGAGTAGCACCACTGTATATAATCTAGCCAATGCCTTTATTGTTATTTGAATGGCAATCAAATTGCTTAGTTACCTTTGGGAATACTATCTCCTCGTCTCCTGAAATCCCTCACCATTCCTGCAGATAATGTTCTCAGTTTGCTATAACAATGAATGTCTAATAGACAGGCCTAAAAGAAGTCAGTCACAAAAAGTGTATTTTAAGAATGTGACTTCATAACACACCTGATTTTAAATGTGCTTTAACTACCTAATGAACTAAACCCCAAAATTTGAATGTAAAAATAAGTGCACTTAGATCTGTTTCTTGTATAGTTATTGCTATTGCTAAGTACTCATCAGTTCTTCAGGTCTTGTGCTCTTCACTCCTTTTCATTGCCCTCCTGAAGATGAAGTGTGCAGCCTTTGCAGCTTCATGTTAGGTCATCTTTCATCTTTTCATGTTAGGTCAATCTATATAGAGATTATTGATTTTTTTTTTTGAAGTTATAGAAAGATTTAGCAACACAAGCATGATACTTCTTTAAATTGTATTCATATTTAAGAATTATCTATCTATCCTGGCCAGACTTGTTTCTAATCCTCCTGGAAGTACACAAGTTTTCAGGATACCAGTTTCTTTAATTTATAAATCTTAATTTCATAGTCATGGAATTTAGGATTGCTCTGATTCTAGAAATTTTTGTTGGCACATGTACTTTCTAATATATAAATATAAAAATAAATGTGTAAAAAAGGTACAGGATACAGGACTTTTCACAGGGACTTAGAGGAGAATTTCTAATTCCAGCTGATTGCCTCTTCAGTTGAAGACTGCAATAAAAGTTGAAAAAAAAAGTTTGTGTTGCAAGACAGCTGTATGATTAAATTGATGTTTTACTTGAGTGTGAATTTCCCCCTTTAAATGTAAACAAAAGTTGGATTTGAGTCTTTAAAACAGGTTTGGATCTTCCAATAATTTTAATCTTGTTCATCTATTTTGTAAATACAGAACACAGTGAACATATTTTAGTCAAACAGACGCACATGCTCTGCAGAGACTCTAACAGAGTGACAGTGCGTGGCTGTGCAGATGCTTGATTGACATTTAGCATCCTTTCTGCTAAGTGCTTTTTTTTTTTTTTTTTTTTTTTTTTTCCCATAACTGAGGGTTTTATCACCATGTCTCAGTTCTAGTCCTTCCCTTACCCATATTATTCCATTGCTGGTCTATTTCCTCACACACATTATTCCTGTCTCAATATGCCACTATTCAAAACACATAGCTATACCTGCCTCCACTAGTGTGCAGCTTCCTCTGACCAGGACAAGGCTGTCTTATGTGTCTGTGTACATAAGGTTGAGCTCAACCTGTGTAATTGCACTCAATAATAAGATAGCATCTTCCCTACAATGATATTTCCTGTCCCTGAAGTATTTGGTAACAATATTTGACCTTATCTACTAGTGCAGGAACCAGAACTGTGAGGATACATTCATATATTCACCAGTTTTGTGGCCACCTGTAAAAGATTTTTGTGCATTTAGATATAATTAATGTACTTTTGACCTGTTAGGGCATCAAGAGCTTCAGAGATAATTAATTAGGAAATTATTTTTGTATGCATACAGGTGCACTCATTTAAATGTCACTGACTTCATTTAATGCCATGCTGTGAGTTTGGACACACTGCCAATTTGATGGAGTTGTTTGTTTCTTCTTTGATTTATAAGTTGTAAGATACTTAAGATACTTCGTGTTTTATTTTGCCTTTTTTTTTTTTTTTTTTTTTAATGTTAGTGTTTAAACATTTTAAAATAGCAATAGTTGTTTTAAAAATTTCAGTTTCAATGGAAAGCAAGAAGAGAAAGAGAACTGCTTCTTTCTCAGGAACAGTGCTTTACAGAGAAAATGTAGAAAACTATTTTTACAATGTGGTAATAATGATGTAATAGGTAGATGAGTTAACATTACTTGGAAACATCTTTGTAATTACTTATACAAATTTTCAAGGAAATCTTTTTTCCTGTTTTGGGGGGGAAAGACATTCTGCTTGGAAAATATTATTATATTGTGTTACTCCTCAAGACAAGTCACTGAGAACCTGATTTTGAGGCTAAGTATTCCCTGCCATTTGTTCCCTGTCCCAGCATAGCTCCCAAGGTCTGGCTTAGTCTAAACAGTTTCCTGAAAAACTGTGTTAAAAAATGATGGCCTGGATGATCCCTTTGGATCTGTTGCAGGGCTCAGGGACTCATAAACTATGTTTTGTTCCCATCCTGAAGAAACCAAACTTTACTCATTGGATTGAAAGAAAAATGACTTCTGTATGCATATGACTAACATTACAAAATCTGGATGTTTCAAGACAGAATTTTAGGACAAAAATGTAGTCACTGTTCTTCGTATTGTTTTATCACTATTGTTGATAGCTTTCTTAGAAGTCTGTTTTGGTGGGTTTAGGGCTTTTAAATTGTTCAGAGGATTAATAAAATGCTCTTAACATTTGAACTAAACACAGTTCAGTTAAGCCATTAATTTGCACAGAAAGATCAAGTGCTTCTCCTTCCAATCAAATTGCACTGAGCTGAATTTCTAGTTTTCTTTCTTAGCAAGGGATTTTATTGCCTACATTCTTCAGCCCAATCTCTATTACACCATGATCTTTGCTGTCTTATGTTTCAAAGCTTACACACTGTAAGAAGTATCAGCTGGTGTGCTGACATGTCTTCATATGAAGGAATAGTCCTTGACACTATCAGGGAAGAAAAAGCAAAAAGTGTAAAGGGAAGAAAACCTTGTTAAATATCTTTCTTGCATTAAAAGAAAACACAGAACTTTTCCAAAAAATGTTGTAGCAATACTGTACAAAAATCAAAGCCCCTTTTTTTTCCACCCCTGAAAGGTATTACAGTGCAAATCAGGATGAATTATCTTTCACGTTGTCTTCCTGGAAGAAAGTCTCTCAGTATTTTGTCAATATCTGCTTAGGCAAATATATTACTGAAATATCTACAGAAAAAAAAAAAAAAAACCAGGAGCTGTTCATTAAGACACAAATCCTGTCTCTTGCACAGGGCCTAAGTATTAGAAAGGTGCCAATGCAACTGTAGCAGGTTTGGCAGGAGGATGGCTGGAACAGAAAGATTTCTGCCTTGCTCTGGACTGCAAAATGTCATTACAGCTCTTCCCACAGTATTATGTTAGGATTCCCAACTTAAGTGTCTTCAACACAGCCAGTGCTTATCCTTCTGACCATCAGGGAAGAGCTACCAAGTGAAGTCACATGTCCAAACCCATTCTCAATCTGACAACCTAGTCCAAACTACATTGGCATTTTCTGCTCTTGTAGTGCTTGACAAGCTTGTCCATAGATTCTTTATCATAACTATTTTTTCCAGTGTTATTCATGTTGCAAATTGTTTCCCTAATTCGTTGACTGTTTCCTTTTCTCAGCTGTCATTTTAATGCACTTAAATCATGGCTCCCTGTTTTATGTGTGTTTGTTTTGTTTTGTTTTGATTTTTTTAAATGTTTCTTTTCTTTCTCACTCTTGTTTATCGCACATTCCTGTTTACCAATGAATTTCATTAACCTTTTACTTCATCCAGTCTTCTATCAGCTGTTAAGTGACAAGATCTAAAACAAGTCATTTTGCTTTTCTCATTACAACCACTTAAAATTTTTACATATTCAAAAAATGTTATTCATCAAGGTTTTTCATGAATTTTGAACCCATGTAAGAAAAGTACCCCTCTCTAGTAAAGCATTTACATGAAAGAGTAACTATGCTCAGAGTCAAAATGCTTCCTGAACAAAGTTCTTAAATAAAAAACAAAACTCTGGAAGATAATTTATTAAGTTATTGCTGTCAAATTACACATATATTTTTTATTCTTTCCATTGTAGCATGTTATCAGGTACTGCAAGATGTTGTCTTTATGGCCACAGGTTACTCATCAATTTTTTTGTTATTCTCTCAGCTGAAACTTTTCCTTATTACCTGGTCTGTTATTTTGTCTTTGATGATAACCTTTATTTCATTTTCTGAACATTTATTTAACATTTTTTTCTGCATTTCCTAGCTATAGAATAATTTTTCATTTTTTAAAGTAGTAACAGAGACATGAAATTTCTTTTCTTAATTCTGTAAAACCTGATCATGTATATCCATTCAATTTATAAATACTAAGCTTTTCAAAGAACTTTTTATCAGCTTTTCATCAATGACTATTCCTAGACTGTTTGTCGTACAGCTGAATTGCTTTTTTTTTTTTTTAATGTTTATATCACATAATAGAAGAACATATAATTATATGTGTAGTTGTTTACTGTGAGGTTCACATGACTTAGAATGATTAAGCTCTTATGATCTTAAGGAATGAAAAATGAGCTTGCAGAATATTTGACTGAGTTCATAGCTGATGATTATTATAATTCAGTATTCATAGTGAGAAAAAATAGTATCCATGAATTTTTACTTTCCTACTTCCTTGCATTTTAGATTAGACTTACATGCAATACTTTTTGTTTGTTTGTTTGTTTGTTTTTTCCTCTCTCCCCTCCAACAGTGACCTTGCAATGTTGAAATCAATAGGACCAATGTTGAAAACAGCAGGACCTTAAAGGACATATCAGCTATCAACTTCATGTTTTGATACAGTTTATTTCAGTCTAGTCTTCATGGTGCTGATAGGGCATGCTGTCCACATCCTTCTGCTTTATTTTAGAAGTTTTTGCAGTGTTGGCCAGAAGGCTATGAGGTTGGGCTGCAAATTTTGTGTTGACTGAGGCATGTTCGTTTTTAATCTAAGAAGAGGTAGCAAGCAGGATTGATTTGGTTAAGTGCTCCTAATGGTTTCTCAAGTGGTTTCCATTTTTCATTATCCTATGTTTTCCTAATAAATAATAAGAATTTCTTTAAGTGCATGGAAAAAAGTACTCTGAGAATCTGGAATGACTTAAGAAAGTTTAGGTGAAAAAAAAAAGTATTGTGGAGAAGTTTGCTGTGTATGGACTGAGACCTTGTTTAATGTTGGCATTTGAAAATATAAAAGCCATTTGAAGACAGAAATGTGCTAAGGAAGACTCAAAATAAAAACAGAGAGTGTGAGAGTTTGGCATAGTGCAGTAGGCTCCCAATGGTGATAAGAGCCTCATGGCTTCTTTCATTATAAAATTGGAGAGGACATAGCTGTGAAGTTTGTCATAAGAATTGTCTCAAGTTGGCTTAGCAATACATTGCCTGTTCTGAATCATGTTTTCAATCTGCTGCAATTTTAAATGTGCTTTATATAAAGATGTGACTCACTTAAAATGATAAACGCTTAATAAATCTAATCTAGTAAATACATCTTTGGTGGCTGGTAGGCAGACTTGATGCTTTACAAGATTATCGTGTGAGACAGAGGGCACTGCATTCACAAACATTTTGGTTCTCACGTAAGTGATGTGTACTAAAAATTGATCTCTTCTAAATTAGTTATTAGTCATATGTCTACATTCTTTTGGAATATCTTGACTAATGTAATAAATAAAAGTCAGTTGCTGAGCTCTAGAGAATGTGGGGTTGTATTTTGCTCATATTTCTCATGCGTTATTCAAAATTTTGGAAGACAGCACATCAGTTATTGTTGATCAAAAGATTATTCCAAGAGAAGAAAGTGAAAGTTACCTTCATGTGAGTGACAAGTGAAAGTTCAAAAATCTCTTGATACAGTAAAACATATATTTCACTAAAACAAATGTTTTCCTAGCATTCTAATTTTTTGGATTATTCTAAGGCAACTCTCATCTGATGTCACCTGAGTCCTCAGATTTCCTTTACCCTTTTCAAGATGGTTTGGGCCTCCCTATGTATGTTAAAAACTGTTCAAGTTCTCATCTTGTTATTGATTTCTTCTGGTTAATGGACTAATGCCAGGTGTCTATATTGATTTTTTAAACCTGCTATCAATCTGCAATATTATTGACTATTCAGGTGTATTTCAGTATTTTTAGAACCTCATGTGGATACTTGTGTTCATGCTTGAGTAGCTCCATTACATTTTTTTTTTTTTTTTTAAACCAAGTTCCTGAGTATGGTTTTAGGCAGTTGCACTGGGAGCTTTGTGGTCCCAAGTGGCACATGCCTGTGCCATCACACCTTGTGATCATATCTGTTTGTGTTTGAGATCACTAAATGCAGCAACAAATTACTTTGGATTGCATTGCCATAAGGAAGTAGATTGTGTGCTCCTCCTTGTTCTCACTGTGTCATGAGACTTGAAGGAGTATTTTAGCTAATCATCCAGAGTTTCACAGTGGAGAAATAAATATAATTAATTCTATGTACTTTTAAAAGTTTAAAATATTTCCTGTAGTGATAGTTCTATCACTATATCCTGTAGTGATGGACTATCATATTTTGTATTTTACTTAACATTTGTTTGGAAGTCAGCTGTGTAAAAATACTTTAAGGTGAGACATTTCATGATCAAAACATTATCTCTGAACTTTCTGTTGCTAACTTCATTATTTGGAAATAAAGCTCTTTCTTTCAGGAGCTGTGCTTTGGTGATGGTTATCAGTTACCAATTGCAGTAGAATACAAATTTTCTATTTAGGTAAGGAGCCCAGTGATACAGGAAAGTGAGGGATTTTTTTTTTTTTTTTTTTTTCCCAAAAAGTAAATCTCAAAGTTCACTTTCTTTAATGCAATGGCATCTGAATTCCCTATGGTTCAAATTGGGCCATTTGAAGTATAGGTGATAACAGTTACTGACAGAGAACACAAAATAGTTTTGCAATGTTGGGGCTATAATGTTTGTTCTGTGATATCTGAAAATCTCCAGGGTTGTTAGATTTCTCCCCAGTGGGATTCTTGCAACGCTCCTTTATGATGATGCATCCCTAAAGGAAAGGTTACAACCCTCTACCATTGGGTGGTTCAAGATCTGCTTGCTTTTCTTCAAAAATCCATCAGCGAATGTGTTGCTAAGGGACCAGATGTCCTGGCTCAAGTCAGCCACTGTACAGACAAGTTTCAGAAGATACACTGTGCAAGATTCCCCACAAAATTTTGCTCGTATATCTCAGGCTTTTCTGCAATGCTGACAGCTGTACTGCATGAGACTGAGCCTTCAACATTTAACTGTGAATGGTGTTGCATCAGGTGATGGTACTGTGAAATGCTGTCCCTTCATTCCAAAGTGACAATTTGTTCCCCAGGAAGTGAAAAGGATCTCTCTGCACCAAATGAGACACTAAAGTCGTCCATGTAATTGTACAGTCAAACTCTACTAGTCTGTTTTATGTAGTTTATTGTAAGCCTCAGTTCTGGCTAGTCTACCATTCTTTCTTTTGCACCATATCAAAACAAATTAGAAGTAACTTCAAAAGGGTAAACGCTAATAATGAGTCACTTAATTCAATAGCCTCTGCTGTCAGAAAATTACAAAAGTGTATTCGTTCTTTGCATAGGCAGGGTGCTTTCATTGTCAGTCATGAGCTTGTGTCCAAGGGCAAGCACTGTGAACATTAATAGAAAGATTTCATAGGCATTTCATGCCTACCACAACTCATTTTAATTATCTTGTTTTAAAGAAATAGTTTAGCCTGCAATAAATGCCATGCTGTGTTTGAATGCTAATGTTTCATAATTTAGTTCTTAAAATGTAGCACTGAATACAGATAAGACACAATAGACTAAGGGCTTAAGAAGCCCAATTCCTGTACTAAAATAACTTCATCTTTTCTGATCTCCTCTTCTTGTCCCCTTCTTCTGCTTCAAAATCAAACAATAGAAACCACAGCCTTTCCTTGGAAGCGGAGAAGTGACTTCACCTGCCATAGAAACAGAAAGAGATTCCTTTGAAAGTCTGTGGGAGATATTGGACCATGCTATTATTATTTTTGTTGCATTATGAATAATAACAATGTGCTAACACTAAAAGCCACTTACCAATATAAATCCACAATACAAAAAGGATGGTAAGGTCCTTGAAGGCACCCAGAGGAGGGCAATAAAGCTGGCTTATGGCAGGAGGACACATGCTGTGAGGAGAGGCTGAGGAGGCCTGGGCAGCCCAGCCTGGAGGAGAGAAGGCTGAGAGGAGGCCAGGAGGCGACGTTGCGCAGCGGTACCTGGGCACCAGTGGCACCGAGCTGCACCGGAGGAGCTCAGGCTGGGCAGGAGGGGGCATTGCTTTCCTGTGAGGGTGGCCAAAGGCTGGAGCAGACTGTCCATTGAGGTGGTTGGTGCCTGCTAGTGTTCAAGGGGCATTTGGACACTGCTCTCAGTAACTTCTGGTGAGCCCCAAAGTGGTCAGGCAGTTGGACTCAGTGACCGCTGAAGGCCCCTTCCCACTGGACTGTTTTGTTCTATCCTATTCTACCCAATATGCAGACACACTGTTAGCATGTAGCAAGTGCTGTAGAGATGGCCAGATTCCCTGGTGTGTTTGCTTGATTGAAGAGGTGTTTCATTATATAGTGGATTTTTATTTTATTTATTTAAAAGAAATCCTAACCACTAATTACTGTAAGCCATCTAACATGTACCATGTGTTTAACACAGGCAGTGACTCTCCCCTTGCTTTTATGAGATCTGTGCTAATGCAGTGCTATTCCTGAGTCTGGTTGACATGAAGTTCTATAAATGGAGATAATTTGTTTTGCCTATTGAGGCACTAAGTTTTCTGAGCTAGGACTGTCTCCTGCTATAAAAAGTATTTAAAATGAGGTGACTGTAACCTCAGCTAGCGTTTCTGGATGCTGTTGCATACTAATATATATAATATACAACGACAGCCAAAAATGAAGG
Source organism: Heteronetta atricapilla (assembly GCA_011075105.1). Lineage (NCBI taxonomy): Eukaryota > Metazoa > Chordata > Aves > Anseriformes > Anatidae > Heteronetta > Heteronetta atricapilla. The sequence goes on along the minus strand of CM021736.1, from coordinate 8,547,701 downwards.
ATTTTCTCTTGCTTTAAGGTCCCTTGCTGTCTAGTTCTCTCTCCTCTCCTGTCTTCTGTATATATTCCTAAGCCATTTGTGATTTCACCTCCTTCTTTCCTATGATTTTGAAAATTCAGACCTAATATATTCAGTAGTAAGAAGCCCAAGGCACCAGTGTGGCATAGGCAATCGATTATTCATGCTCTTTTCAAATATGTATTTGTGTAATGTTAATAAATTAGAAGACTGGAATGTGACCTTTTCTTCCCTGAGAATGGAGGCAGCTATCTGACACAGCAAAACCTTTAATAGGTCTTAAAAGTGTTATTGCATGGCTCTAACACTTAGGTGTCTGTTACTTATTTTTCTTGGTGGCCATTATAGTAGAGTTGAGATTTTTAAATAAGGCTTCCACATATCAGGGTTTCTTTCATGTGAGGATTTTGATAATTGGAGTTTTATGAGAGCCTGCAACTTTTTGACAATGCACTAAATCTTTTTAAAATGCAGATGCTACATTTTTCGGGTGTATTTTCATCTTGCATCTTGTCAAAAGATACTTTTTCATGTTTAAATCTTTATTGTTAAGATGTTGTTGCACATTGTGAAGGCAGAGATTGATTTGATAATTCAGGGTTGCTTGTAGGTTTGTAAAAAGAAATTTAGCAATTCATGGGCTCCACAGCTCTGTAGTAACATTTGGATATGTAATATTTATCCTGGTTCACAGAGAAACAAGAGAATTTTCTTTTCAGATCTGTAAAGTTGGTATTGCTAGCTTGAGCTATGAGTGCAGACTTCATATGAGTGCAGATATTCATATGAGTGCAGAGAGTTCATATGAGTGCAGACTTCATATGAGTGCAGACTCATAGCTTGAGCTATGAGTGCAGACTTCACTGACTTAAACTGGAGATTCATTCATAAGGGGAAAAGGAGGTTGGTTTCATTCTATACTTTGATTATAAAGCACTGCAAGTTTAGTTCTGGCTACCTGTTGAAGGTTGTCATATGTATGTTATCATAGTTCAAATACTACTTGCAAACAGACTATTCCAAAAGCAATTGAACGTTTCAAACTGTTTTTGCCAAGGAACTTCATTAAATTAAAAATATATATGAACAACATCATAATAAGCAGCTTAGAGTAATGGAAAAAAGCAACTAATTATTGTGTCCCTTTTCCTCCTCCACCACTTGAGTCCTCCTAGCTAACAGAGGAGTTCGTCATTAAAACAATTTTTACTACTTGTAAGTTTAATGAAATATAGCCATAGAAATTAACTTGATACCTGGATTTTTATCCATACAGTTTTTTTTGGTTATTTCTTAAGCTTATTGTGCTAAATTGTTTCTTTTATTTTTGTTCGTAAGAACCAAATAAGAAAAAGTGGAAAAACAATATAATAATAAGAAAAGTGGAAATTTGAAGTTGATTCTCCTAAGAGCTGTGGCTGTGCACTTGAAAGGATTCAGTACAAGCTCCAGGACGTTCAGGACCTTCATTTATTTTCAAATTATTATTTATATTTTCAAATTTATTATTTTTTATTTCATCAGAAAAAGAAAATTTAGTGTTTGGCCAGTAAACAGAACCCTTTATTGTTTATGCACCTCAAAATGAAGTGCATTTAAAACTTCTATATGAAAATAAGTCAAAATGTTCCAAGCCATATTTTTATGAAGGGAAGACAGTCTTAGTTTGATTGTAGATTCATTACATGACAAAAGTGCCAGTAAACACCTTCCAAGTGAGTTGTTGTCTGGGACCACTTGAGAAGTTGGTTCTATGTTGATTTGCAAAGGTACAGAAAGGAACTTCAGTTTCCTGAGACCTTATTGTGTGCTTTGGGAATTACAGAATTACAGAAGAATGAAGCATGTGTCCAGTGATCTTTCTGGTCTTTTTCAATGCCTAGTTTGTCTACGCAGCCGTAAATAATACTTTTTCTAATAACGTACTCCTTGTTTAGATGTCCTAGCCTGAAAAAAAAGAAACTATATTCATCTAAACGGTTAGAAAAATTGGAGCGTTGTGTGTTGTTGGGAGGAGAAAAATAGACCTGTTTTTCTCTCTTTCTTTTTGAATTTTGTTGCTGCAAAACTGAAACATGGGCATGCAAGGTGCAGAAAATAGGACATACCATCACATCAGTATTTCCTTCCTTACACTTTCTTATTGTTTTTTGGGAGAATTTTTATCAGATGTCAAGTTTTTGGAGCATGTTCTCAAATTTTGCAGAGGTGGTTTAGATGTTTCAGCAGACTAGATTGCCAGTTGAGATACACGGAGACTGATCAATGAAATTCCATTGAAAGTTTCAGTAGAATTGCTATTTTCTTGTCAATGATTCTGACACAGTTAAATTAGCCTTTTCTTTATAAAAAGCCTTTTGAATGTTGTTCAGTTCTCTCTCCTGTCTTCATTTGCCTGGTTTGTTTTCTGAGCACCAGTGTATTAGGCAAGTGTGTTTTCAAAGCAGCTTTTCACAATTGGCTTATGCATTCATTTTTCATTTTAATACTTGTTAGTATGGCTGAAACTTCAGGGTTATGTCAAGGCGCATTCAGAAGCACAGCAGTGTTGGTGAACAAACCTTGGGGCAACTCTGCCAAGTCCGATTTGCAATGCTGCAGAGTGCATGTGTTTACAAAGTATTATTGTTTGGACAGTGTATTGGGAGATAGGTTTTTGTTGGAAGGATTATGGCCAGGTAGTCCCAATTTACCTCTAGATGATCATATGTCTGCCTTTCATATTACCTTTTATCAACAACTACATTTTCCTGCATTACTTCAGGTATAGGATAAATGTCTGTGTGAAGAAATTTCAGTCTAACTTGTCCAAGGACTTGTTTGTAGATTAATATGCAACTCAGAGCCATCAAAAAAGCCATCAAAATCTTTTTAAAAATCATTTGAGATGTATTCAACACTTTAAAGCTACCAAATGTATTTAACAAAGAATTTGCCTATTGAATGGTAGTTGTATATTGATACGGTTTCAACGTAAATAAAAATCTATAGATAGCATTTTTTCCAGGCATCCTCAGAAAGCATTTAGTGTGTCTTGATGGGGAAAAAATCTCTGGGATTTTTTTTCCTTGATTTTTTAATGGTATTTTATTGTTTCATAACAATCCTATGCCTTCTTTCTCCTTCCCTCAACTATGTCGTTGGAATCTTATAAAACAGAGCACTGTATGCACACTAGAAAAATGCAAATTTATGCAGAGTCACACTGCTTTGAAAAACAATGCTACCAATAGATTTTACTCAATAGAGAGAACTCCCCATTCCTTCAGGATTGGTCAAGGGTGCTGTTTTCCTATATTCAAAACAAAAAATCGTATTTGTTAGCTGAAAGGTGAAATTTTACCAATGAAGACATTTTTTTACATGGCAATGAAGATCTTTCTGTGTATGTCAGCTATCAGCAGTTTCCTGGGTCTTTATTCTTCATCTGTCTCTCATCCCATTGCATATCTCTCTCTCTCTCTCTTTTTTTTTTTAAAAAAAAAAAAAAGAAATAAGTGTTGCAAATTTAATTTAATAAATGGGTTTTATTGTGGTTTGGTGTATATTTCTTCTGACTGAAACAGGCATCTGCTCTGTTGTATATGTTGTTTCTCCAGAAAATGGTGAGCTTTTACTAGAGTGATGGTGGTAGGGCTACTTTTCTGCTAGGACTTCAAACATAGGTCTTGTCCCTAGAGGCAAAGTGACCAGCATTGTGTTTCCAGAGAGAGTCCTACTTTCAGACAGAGAGAGCCTGTTCTCTGAACACAGCAGTGGATCTGTTGTCATTTTACATACTTTCATACCTGAAGTACTAGCTGACCTACTTTTTGGCTTTGATTTTAATCTTTATCTTTCCTCAACAACTCTTTTTCTTTTACCAATAGTTAGTGTAAGTTTATCTGGCATATCACTACAGATGTAGTCTCATCTGGTTTTTTTTCTTTGGATTTAATCTGTGTTGTACTGAGTCTGGTAAGTTGCACTAAAGTCTAAGCTTTATTTTCAGTTATCATATTTTTTGCTTTCCTCACTTCTGCAGAATCATTGACAGAGAACAAACAAAGAAAAGAACTAAATGTCATAGAATGAATCTGAAAACATTAAAGCTTTTTACAAAGACTAAGTATAATTTAACTTTATAGCTTTGATCTCTTGCATATATCCTCTAAAATCCCTTGCTTTTGTCTGGAACCCACTAAGATTATAAAGTAAGTTTGGAGAAAATGTAAGGCTCTACAGGAAAATTAATGTTACATTTCCTAGATGACTGCCCAATCTATTACTGCCTTTTCTTCTGTGATTTTTTGAGAGAGAAGCCCACCCCCAAATGCACTGGGTCTCAGTGTGGGGTTACAAACCTAGGAAACTGAAGATTCTAATCAAAAGCTGGCTTAGAATTTATTATTTTTTAATGTCTTAAGAAAATGGACACAAATCCTCTAAGGAGGAGGATACTGAGCTTCATATGACCTAGCAAAGTGCTATAAACATTATATTTTGGGGTGAAAAGATGTCTCTGTTTCTAGTCTCATGAACTGTCCAAGCCACAGAAGTATTTTTCAAGTTGAAGGTATTAAATGTTTCCCAGTTTCACAAATATGTTTGTAATAACAAAAAACTTTTTGCCCCAGCAATTATTCTAAAAAAAAAAATAAAAACCAAAAAATCTAAACCAGGAAATGACTCTTCCAACCTCCTAAATGTGTCATTCACAGATCTATATATAAACAAAAATATGTAATTTCAGAAAATAAATACAGTCTGTTGAATACTTTATAGCCACTAAACTGCAAATAAGTGTTATTTCCTACTGTTTCTGGTAGTATTTCCTGTTTGACTAGGGAAGGTTTTGTCATTGTTATATTTGTTACTAGATTTTATGAGCAAGATTGCCAAACTTAACATGGTAGAAATGCTTTTCTGGTGTAGAAAGAAACTGCAGAACATCTCTGTTTGTATGTTGAATCAAATATCAAATTCACTTATATCTGAGGACCTTACATGAAAACTTGATTTTTATGATAATAAATCAAGTTTTGCTATTTATTTTAATATGCATTAATGGAAATAATTCAATATCTTAGCACCACTGAGCAAGCTGCTTGTAAGAATTTTGTTTTCATTTAAGTTTCCTTAATGATAATCTACCAAAAAATAGTTAATGACTGTTAGAAGAGGGTTGTAGCAGAAGCTTTGGCACACTTAGTCACTACTTACCTGTTGCTGAAAATTAGACTGTATGAAGATATTAAGAAAAGAAATACCTATCAGTTTGGCAAATTAGCCTTGTTTATTTTTTGACTCTAAAGAATGGAGAATTACCTCTTCCAGTTTGCACGAGTATGTGTGCAGTGCTCCTTTAGACTAAACACATTCCCGTGACTTCATATCAGCTGCATTGCAGTGAACAGAACAAACTGTGCAAGGCTTAAATATCACATCCTTAGAGATGGAAGAGACTACTGAAATGTTGTAAATTGCAGACACGGTGAAGAGACTTTGTTTTAAAGGCCTGTTATTTTTTCCACAGAGAGATGTGAATGCTTCATTTGACGTTTCAAATTATGCAAGTTGTCAGGGTGATAGGTGGCTTCAGACACTAGGTATTAATTTTTTTCATCTCCAGGTCACCACTTCAGATTCTGCAAGGATCAGAATAATTGTGAAACCTTGCTACCAGACTGCTTCTTTGCCTGCAGTCCAGTTTCTAGTGTGTTATTTATCCCTCTTCCTGCCATCTCTCTAATAGTTAATACCCTGATTAACAATTTGATCAATCACAAAAGACAGTGTAAATACAGAATCAAATTCTTCGAACATATAAATACTGTTCCAGGTTCAAAGCAGTGCAAGATTGGCATTGCAGGAAGCTTGGGCTTCTACTGTCTTCCAAGAGGAAGTGTTTATTGTCCAGAGTTGTTAGACTAGAATCTTCTACTAGTTTCTTTCTATAGAGAAATCTTGGCTATATGACTTTTGATGTATTTATGTTTGTTTGTTATTTTTTTTTTTTTTTCAATAATTTAAAGCTATTTGCCCAGACCCACTGTGCTTCTTAAAGGGATACATGTCTGTATTTTACTTCTGCTCAGAGCTGAAGAATCTGTGAACTGACCTATAGGAAAGTCTGCATAAAAAAAAAAAAAAAACACACAAAAAAAACAAAACAAAACAAAAAAAACCTTTCATGGTAAGAATGGGCCAACTCTGAATGCTCTGGCTCTCTCTGAAGTGACCATGTTTGGTTTTGTGTGTAGAAAAGATTAAAAGAAAGATGTTTCAGAGAGTGGGATGCTTTCTTGTTAAAGATGTCACTTAGAAGTTTCCATCATGGTAATGGAATGTGGGGATACACAGCAAGTCCAGGCTGTTCCAGATGGGAAACTTTACTAATTGGTTGATTCTGCTTTAGTGCCTGGCCACCAGTTGGCACCGTGGCACAGAGAATTTTACATAGATCCAGCAGGGAAGCTTCTGCTTTATATTATATTGAAATAAGGAAACAGCTTTGAAGAAATGAACCTTTTTAATGAGATTTTCTTAATTTATAGCATATTATCTAACCATATAACCAAGATCTTCCTCTTTAACCCTTCATGTGTATCACTATTTTAGAGTTTAAATTAAAATTATGTCTTTGTGTTTTAAGGATCTGGTACCCTCAAGACAGTGGCTAGTGATTCTGAAAATGAAAAAACTCCATTTCAGTAAATTCGCTAATAATAGATTTTGCTTTTGACCTGCCATAACCACTAAGCAATGGATCTGTGGACAGGATGGGTGCACCCAATACTACTAATTCAACAAAGGAATTTCTGGACATTCAAACGTCCACTTTTTTGGACAGTGGGAATTTTTTTGTCTTGGAGTTACTCCATTCACTTAGAGGCACTTACAGCAGATGAATTTGCACCCTTAGGTCATAGCTGAAGAATAATATTCATCATTTTTTTTTTCACTGATCACAAAGTATGGAGGGATTTTTTGATTTTTATTTACTTATTTATTATTTTAATGTGTTTAAAAACAGTAAGAAGCCTTAAGAGAAATCAGTATACAGTAACCTAAGCTCTGCAGAGCTTAGAATTACTACAGTGGGATCTATGGGATAAAATGGAGTGTCCTCCTTCTGCAGATGCAAACTTGCAGCACACAGTTTGTGATAGAGGTGAGGCTTAAAACAAGGTCACATATGTAGTCCTTCCCTTAACTTGGCCATACCTTCTGAGTTTTGTGTGTGTATGTTCTTGTTGCTTAAAAAGAGCACGCTAGTTTCTCAAAGGTTTTATTAGGAATGACTTGGGACTGGGAATGAACGCTTTTCAAATAAAAATGTCCACTAAGATTTGTGTACTTCTCAGGTACTCAGAAGAATTACAATAGGCTCATAACCTTGTCTGTTTGGGGTTATTATACTTCAATGTATTTTGCTGGAAAAAAAAAAAAAAAATCATTAGAGAATTGAAAATGGAAGTCTATAGGAGTGTAGGCCAGCTTAGCTTTATCCACAGGAAGGAACTTGAGATTTAGATTGGTTGAATCCTTCTGTTCAGTGTTATTTACAACACTGCTTTCAGCAATACCTTTCTCTTTTGTACTTTGGCAATGACCAAAGAGACATTGCAGTTCTCTCTCTCCAGAGAGACTTGCCATGAGGAGATATAAAATAGGCTTAAAAAATTCAGAGAACCTTTAGCATGCCCAAGGATGTATTATGTTGAGGATAATTTTAAAAAGAATAGTATCAGACATCAAATAGTCTTCTTGTAGACTTAAGCATTCATTACATTTCACATTGGGTGCTTTTTTTCTTCTCAGGCATATTAATTGCCATACTAGTAGGTGATTCCACCTACAGTGAGCGTATTTATATTTTCTAAAGGCATTCCCATTCTTGCAAGTATTTTTCTGTTTTCACGGTGGTGGGAGGAAGCGAAAAACCTCTAGTCCTGTGGTGAAGTCAGTTTAAAGATTTAAATAGCAAATTCAAATCAGAAGTGAGACACTTAAAGAAATTACTTTCTGCTGGAAAACATATTTGAGTTTATGTAGGCATGTATATGCACACATTTACACCTCATTTATACTAGGAAGCATAAAAAAATGGATACACCAGCTACTAAGAGCTAACTTTGGTTTGTTTTCCCAGAAATTTCCAAGTGCTCCATATCATCATGTTAGCCTAGCCAAACATTAACTCTGCATATCGCTACCTGATCACTGGATTAGACCTTTATTCATTCTTTGGCATTTGTAATTTCTGTTTGGGAATCTTCTTGCAAAAGTGGGCAGTCATGACAGGAATTTTATGGGGACTATAAACTCATACAAGCTGGGTTATAATCAGCTACCTAGGAGGTAAACAAAATTCATTTTGCCATCAGAATCTGCCAATTGATCTGTGTTTCTAGTGGACAGTTGTGCTTATGTTATCTAGAAATTTTTAATTTATAATTAACTTTGTTTTGTAAATTGGTGAAATAAAATGACATTTTGTCTTCTCTCCATGCCACTAGCACTTTGTGAATCAATATACATGAATTGAGAGAAGTTTCTTAGCTGTAGCAAGGATATGGCTGCAGCAGAAAATGATAGAAATCTGTAAAATCTTGATCAACATAGAGAGGGATCAACTGCTCAGTCTATTCTAATGCAGGCACTAGGGTTTATCAGGCGAAATGAGGAGGTGGCATATTTGAAATGAAAGAATGTGTTTTTTCTTGCAACAGATTGCTGTGGAGCTAAAATATGACATCAACACAGGGAAGACTGGTAAAGTTCATGGTAGACAAATGTAAAAATACATAGAAACTATAGCCATGTCAGGAAACCCTAGTCTGAAAATGGTTGGATTCCTTAGCCATGAGTATTACATTGAAGTTAAGAAGTTGCTTATCTTGTCCATATTCTCTTCTGTAGGAATCCTTTCGTGAATCATGGTGTATAGAAAGCACTGATATTTGAGAGCATAAACATATGGGTAGAAAAAGTTGTATAATTTTTACCTGGAAGAATGGGAAGTTTGTCCATGGCCAAACTAGTGATGAAAAAATTTATTGACTATGTTAGCCATATTAGGTGTAATACATGATTTGGAAGATATTTATGAAGTTTAGGTAGTCAAGATTTAAAAACATTTCTGAGATAACAGTGAAGTCAAAAGAAATCAAAACTGACAAAGAAACAGTGAACCACAACAATCGTTTGTAGCCTGTAATCTGTTTTCCTGTTCTGCTGTTCTTAGGCATACTATACCCATCTTTGCATTAATTCATTTATCAAGAAAAACATAAGATACAAAGCATCCTTTTGACAGCCAGTAAATGAATACTTTGCTATCTATATCTTCTATATCTGTTACTGTAGGAAAAATCAATAGGAGATTGAATTAGCTGGAAAATGCCAGAAAGCAAATCATGTTCTAGAGTAGTGCCACAGCACTGCCAGACTGGAAGATGATTTTGGTGTAGTGGGGTTTAGTGGTTGGTGAGATGATGAATGTCAGAGTGTTTCAGAACAGAGATCTGGAATAGATTGGGTGTCAGAATATGAATTAGAATGTGTATTTGACTACTCCTTTGGTATTATGAGCCTCTATTTCAATAGCTGAAATACACAGCTCTTCAGGGGATGTGTAGTAAAAAATTTGGTACTGTCTATTTTTGTTTTATATCTTGGTTTTATCTGTTGTTTGGAGATAAAATCTGCATTTCAATGTGAAGAAAAACACAAATACAGACATTTTAAACTCGTTTCTTCCAGTTGCAGTAAATAAATTTGAGATTCCATTGTAGAACTCAGAAACCTCTCTGAACATTGTCCACACTGAGCCTGCCACACAATACAGCTACTTCTACTTATGTTGTTGCTTAATTTGCAGAAATGCATTATCCTCATTACATTTAAAAAAAATTGTCCTACCTTTTGTAACTTAAGGAATCTCAGGGAACATCTGGAGGTCTTTTCCGTATTCAAGAAAGAATGAGGAAGGACTCTGCTGCAAGAAATTAAATTGCTGGTGCAGAAAGTAGCTGAACACCACAAGGTGTTGCACAGAGCCTGAAGAAGTAGTACAAAACAAACATGCCCTGAGTAGGACCCTGTCAAAGTGCTTGTCTACTGTAAGGATTTGAAAGAATTCAAATACCAGAGGGAAGAAAGCTTTGAAGAGTAGCTGTTTATCACACATGCTTTTGCTCACTCCTATTTAAAGATGCTTGCAGCTACTTTCTGTTCAAGCCATACAAGATGTATAAAGAGAAGCAGATTGCTTACAGGCTGGTATCATAACACATTTTAGCGCAGAGAGCACTGTATTAGCTCCCTTTTAATTCTGTGCATGTCAGTACTTTGCCCAACTAATACTGCCAACATGTTTTCCCTGGAAAGCTTTAAACAATATGAAAAAGCACTTTGGGAAAGCTTGTAAAATTCAGTCAATTTGTCACAGTGCTTTATAGTTTTATCACCTTAGTCAGTGGAGACTGAGTGCTGCATATCCAAACCAAAAATAACAAGCTGGAACCATTGCTGCTTTTACATGTTCTAAATAGTCTCTGATACACATACACCATGTAAAAGTGCTGCCTAAAATTGACTATGATAGTAGATACATCAAAAAGTACAAGGCAGATAGGCCATCTGGACAGCAAAGTAAGTTTCTGGAGATGATTGTTCTTATTCTTCTTTTGATGAGCATTCTTGGTTTTGATAGCAAATATTATTACTGCTTCAGTAAGTCTCTCTAGCTTCATTCAAAGACAAGCTAAACAAATTAAGTAAAACATACGTCGTGATGCCTTTAAATGTATGGACAAACAAACAAACAATTAACATAGGATAATGAAACTATTTGTGGTAACTCTCAGAATTAATGTAGATATTGTGAAGATTTTGTGAAATTGTTACCTTTGTTTTAGTGCTGTTTGACAGACAGGCTCCTGTAGTTAGAAAGGGTGAGGAATATGGACTTGCTGCTTGTAGGGGCTTCTAGAATTATTATATATATATTTTTAAGATGACTGGTTTGCATGCATTCATATAAAAGTAGCATGACTTTGATAGCCTAACAGAAAACTACAGACATGAACCAAACAACATAGTAATTCTTACATAGAAGAGGTAATATCAAAGGGGTAATATCTGTTTTATTATTATTATTATTATTATTATTATTATTATTATTTATTCTGAATACACATTTTCAAGGACTGATTGGTTTTATCTGAGTCTCAAATGGGCTGAACCTCCCCATGCTCCAGAGTCCCATAAGACACTAGTGGGAAGCAGCTCTTACTGAAAGTCAAGAAGACTGAAAGTAAAGCGTTATTTTTTTGACTTGATTTGGGTGAAGTAGCAACATGAAGCAATGCCCGAGGGAAACACTGTGTGTGTAGTAAAGCAATCTAAAGATAGTCTTCAAAATTCAGTATCTTATTTTTGAAACCATCATGTCTCTTGTCTTTTGTCTTAGCTGTTACAGAAAACACCTCAAACAACTTTTTCTTCATTTTCCCCAAATAGCAGTACTTTTATAGCAATGTTTCACTTCAGATATTCACAGTATCTTGTACTCAAATTTGATACTGTTGTGAAACAACTAGTCTCACTATTTGTATTCTGACATCCTCTTGCTGTACTTGTCCCAGCAGACCTTTCTTTATTTATTTGCTTGCTTTCATGCAGACAGCTATTTCAAGACATTCTGCAAAAGAGGAATGTGCAGGGCTCCTTTGACACAGTGACATGTCAGTCTTGGTGTTCAGGCAGCACTTGGATTGCATTTGCTCTACAACTGGTGTTGCACTTGTTGCAGCACTTGGTCCTCTCCCCTGTCTGCTCTTTACTAAAAAAGCAAAACCACCATCTTTTCACCATTCTCTCATCCTTTGCAGTTTGACTAGAAACAGACATTCCATGAAATGAATGCATATCATGTACATACATGTCTGCATATCCTGTAATACGGGCTCATGGTGGCAGAGCAGTCTGTTTCCCAGTCAGCTGTTCCACAGAGGCATGCCATGCAAGCTATATGAAATATGGCTGTCAACGAGTAGCTGGTTTACTGATTACTCTTTTTCCAAATAATACATTTGCGTTTGTTGTTTTTGTTATGGTTTTCTTAATATCCTTAGCTAGAAGATAGGAAAGCAAGGAGTAAATGTGGCACTTGGCACAGAAAAGAAATGCCAAGCATGGGGAAAAGTGAAAAAAATACAAAAATTTAAACATATTGCAGGGACAGCAGATCTGCTTCAATTTAGGTGTTGCTTGCACGCTGTTCTGAATCTATTGTCTGTGTAGCAATTGTCAAGGAGAGATGATGAGAGAATGGCGTGATGATGGTTACCATTTTTGTTTTTATTTTCTTCCATCTGATTATTCATGATGTTTACAATATCAAAATTAACAGCTCTAAAAAGAAATAATTGATAGGCACTATGAGGATAATGATATTATTGTGGGGAGCTTGGTGTGCAATAAATGTGACTTGAAAGGAATCTGGAATTGGAGATGAATGTGTCAACGGGAGGAAAAAAATAGTAACTGAATGTGATTTACAAAGTTAAATATTTGTTAACATTATATTTCACATGCAGAATAAAAAGACAAAGATGCCATATCTGAACACTTGCAACATTTCAGCATATTTTAAATATGATTACTGTAGTTATTTATCATAATGACTAAAATAGTTGCACAAGGTACCTTATTTATAGCAACATTTGTAATTAGGTACATGAACATTTGTTATTTCAGACAGGAATGTCCTGTGGAGCTAACCCATGTGAAAAGAATTCTCCAATTAAGTAATTTACATATCGTGCTTGTTTCTGTGAAAAAAATGAAAAGAATTTTCTTTTTCTTGCCAGTTGTTTTTACTAATTTTATTTTTAAGGAAACAGTATAAAATAACTCTCTCTTATTTAATTCTTAAATGAGACTTAAACTGAGGGAATGTCTTCAGAGAACAAACATCACAATTATTTTCCAGTTGGAGCTCCCTAAATATTATTATTTCATGGGGATTACTTGATACAAATCTGGTCTTGGAAATCCTTTTTATTGTTTTAATTCTCTTGCTCTTTTCCCTCTTTTCCTCTCTGTTCTCACCCTCAAAATAAAAATAAATAATAATAATAATAATAATAAAAAACAACAATCCAATACCTAACAATAAATACCTGGGTATGAGATATTCCTCAAAATGAATCAAGTTAATCTTTTGCAAATTAAATATTATCAAGTCCCTTAGCAAGTTTTCTCTTTCTTTCAGCACAGTTAAATTAATGTAAACTAGCAAATGAGAGGTGATTGTGACTGGTGTACAAGGCACAGTCTGATGAAGACTATTCAAATGCACATCAAAGCTTCATCTAAAGCCTTGGACCGAAGGAAACTGCTTTGCTAGCATGAGCATTTTGAGTGCCAAACATAGAAAATGAATTAAATATTTAGGTAACATAAAGATTCTCCTGACCTCTACTGAAGAAGTTTCTAATCATGTGGGGGCTGAAGTTTTTGCATGCAGAGTTCCTCCCAGTCCATAGTTTTGCCACTTGATGATGCACAGGATGTTGTCTTGGAGGGTGAGAAACTTCAGGATGTATGCTAGCTCCTCTTCTCGGTTTGCATCAGACTGCTGAACTCAGGCTTCCTGTTCCCTAGGGCTGTTGTGATCACCGATTCTTTGAGTTGAAAGGGATCATGCCTGACCTCCTTTCTTCTTTTCCACCTGATCTAGCTGAGATACTCCATAGATTTTGTTCATATCTGTAGTCTCTGTCAGCACCATAGCTTTGTGATTTGCAGTTGTGAATAAGCAAGTTCCCCTTGCTCAGTCTGAGGAGTTTGGGTGCCAATTGCTGGGCTGTGGGCTCCTCTTGTTGAAGGGACAAGTTTGACACCGTGATGGCTATGTCCAAGGAGAGGTTTTCATTTTAATAGGAAGGATTGTTTAACACTTAGTACAACATAACATCTGATTTAAAGACTGCGTACTGTGGGTGATAAATGTCTTTCTGATTGAAATCCATTTTACTACCTTTAATTTTGGTGAGGATGACTGCCAAGGAAGAACACCACTAGTGCAAGCTTTCCTTTCAAGCTCTAAAACACCTTAAGAGAAATAGAGAAGTTGTGAAACTTCTACTTTTCTCTGGAGAAAAAAAGTTAGTGTAGGTGACACAGCTGAGGCTCCTATTCCCAAATCATTTTGCCAAAAGTGAAGGCATGAAGAAGTTGTCACGTGGTAAGTAAGTGTGATGCTGGGCTCTGTGTTTTGGACTGGCTGCTGGGTTCAGTCAGCAAAACACTTTCAGTCTTCTGATAATGTTTATTAATAATAATAACAATGCATTGATGTCCTTTATGACAGCTTTTATGCCTTTATTTAAGGGTGGTAGTGACCCAAACCAAATCAGGGAAGAATAATATTATCAAGCTCAAATTTTAAATATTTACTACTGTGAAAACATGTCATTCATGCCCATTAACACTGATGCTAGGTTACAAAGAGGAGAGCATGACCTTCTGTTTTCTTAGCTGTCAAATACTGCTAAATGCTTATATATGCTTCTCTTTCCAAAGATGCTTCATTCCTCTGTAAGAAATGCTTGCTGTTTTTATTTTTCTGAAGAAGCAAAAGAGGTGGTTTCATACAGCACTTCACACCTTGCTGGAAAGCAGGGAAAGAGCAGCTGTTTGAGCCCTATATGTCACACACTCAAGCAGCTGAAGCTGTTTCTACAGCCCCTTAAAAACATGATTAAAGACTTGATTTTAATCAGAAAATACCAATTGGTTGAGATTATACCATCAGGAATAGTCCCTCAGGTCTATAAAAGACTTTCCTGAGAAGGGGGCTGAATCTAAATTCAGCTAGTTAAGTTTAACCATTGAGGGATGTGAAGTCAGGCTATTTCTGGTTGAATACGTAAATGTATGGTGTTGCACCATTACACAAACCCTTGGCATCCCTTGGGCATGGCACTTGCTGGGATATGAGTCCCAGTGTTCTGAATTGGTCAGAATAAAGCTAATTTGTGAATAGATCAGAATAAAGCTAGTTAGTAGATAGAATTTGAATGCTGTGGTCATCAGACTACTGGCTGATCTCTGTATGCCCTTCTGTACCTTGCAGTTCAGGATTTTTTCCCCCAAAAGCACAAATTTCCTAAAGTACTTGGAATATAGGGTGTAAGTTTCTTATCCTATCTTATTTATGTGTGAAAGGCTGAAGGCCTCTTTATATTTCTTCCTCCTTATATTTCTTCACGACAATCTCACATCTCTCACATTAGGACCTTTCAATGACACTCCCAAAGGCAGTGTCATGGGAAGGGGAATATTGCAAAGATTTGTGCTTGACCTATGTGTGCCCCTTTTTGTTAAGTCCAAGACCTGATTGTTAATTGAGAAGAATTTAAAGCTTTTTTTTTTTTTTTTTTTTTTTTTTTTTTTTTTTTTAGCTGAATTTTAAGAGCCTATTTAAAGGCTGTATTTGAAGAAGCAACGCCATATCCATAACATAATATTTTAGTAGGCATTTAAAAAGTAAAATGTGAACTCTGTGAAATATTCTGTTGGCTTACAGAACTAATTAAAAAGAGTAATATTTCAAAGCCATCCCCTTTTATTTTCCACGCTTTTCCCATAAGCTTTCTAATGTGTCTGAATGTTAATCTAGAACATACATTCTGATTTCTAAGAAAACACATTTTATTATCTTGCATTTCTAGGTGTCATACTCTTTTAGAGTACAGCTTATCACAGCATGATGGCTTTTGAAACATTATAACACAACACAAATGTGGTGCCAGGTAACATGACTAATACTACACAGTGTAATTAATGTAATGCTTCACAATGTGAATGCTTTTTATAAGAAATAAAAATGCAAGTGCAATTTTCAAAGATAATTAACAAGTAAAATAACCTGAAAGGGATTTCATTTAACTGTTACTCAGTGGAGCAAACAATGGCTGTTCAAGACTTGGTAATGTACATCTCATATGCTTGCAGACTGTGCTGTTGGAATTGTGGATAAATGTACCTGAGGAATTGATAGAAAAACTGAAAAAAATAATAGAATAATTAAAAAAAAAATCTCCTCTGCTGCAGGCCATAAGTCAGCAAAGCCCAGAGTTCAGCTGAAAGTAGTAGGGCATAGTGATACAACTAAATGAACCGTCCCCCTGGGTCTTTTGCTGACTATGGTGCCTTCTAAACCTTTGCAGTATCTATACACCACATTCCTCTTTTATACAGTCAATACCAGTATCTTCATCTTTTGTTTGTTTCTCTGAGTGGAGCTCTGTCCATGCTAGGGTCTTGCTGTGCTGCCCTCACACAGATTGTCTGCTGCAGGGGAGGATGGGGCCCTAAATAGGGTGGGCTCCTGCTACAGGTGCCAGAGCAGGTTGTTCTACTCTGCAGTTGGCTGAACTCACAAGCATTTCAGGAAGCTGGAATTGCACAGCCATGTAATAGACTTGGCTGGACAGCCAGTACATAAATAGTAACATGAAAGAAGGATTCATAGCGTGAGCCTCTTATCCGCTCCTGGGGTTATCCTTAACATTCTGCCCCAGTGCCTTGTCGGTTGAAGAAATCCATATTGTCATTGTCTGCTTTTGGTTTTGTGACTGAATTAACAATCACAATTACTTCCGTACTTACTCTGACACCTTCAGTACATGAACATGCAGGGTGAGATTTTCTCTGTGTGTGTCTATGTATATAGCCAGAAGAAAAATAGCCCTAAAGTGAGAGAGATGTTATTTTGGTGAAACATTTGTCTTTCTTTAGTAGCAGACATAATGAATGAAAAACCTTAGAGAAACATTTAACTACTTTAACTCTATGTTTTCATAGTTAGCAAAGGAGTCAACATATAATATTTGCTTTACAAAATTCATCCCTCCTGTGTCTCGTGTGGAATTTAAATGCACCTCATTACTGTTCTCAGTTATTTTCTAGAATGTCTTAATTTAATTCTCATCCATTCTCCCCTGTGGCCTTCAAAGAAAAGAAAATAGGTGGGGCAGACAAATTGTGAAGTAGAAGAATATTCTTTGTCAGCCTTTCTGATTGTGTCAGGTGCACTGCAGAAAAAAAATCTACTTCATTATCTCCTCATCCAAGTGGAATGCTAATCAATATCAAGGACTAAGAGAACAGCATTTGGCAAATACAGGATGCTACTGACAGTTCATGTTTTAAAGTGATCAGTCTTTTTAGATAGCAAGTCTTTTTTGATAGCAAGTTCCTGTTAACTGTTTTAAATGGTGAAGTCTTGAAGAGCGCTATGTCACTACCTACAGCCTTGAAAAGGAGACAGCACTGAACTGTCCTTTTATCTTCTAGCCCCCTCAAAATTAAAATGTGTTAAAATGTATTTCAGGATAAGGTAGTGCAAAAAAGCCTTCCGCATTGAACCTCTTTGCTTAGAGCATGATCATAATAAATTTGTTATTAAGGCTCGTCTTCTTTGTGCTATATTTTTCCTTTCTGGACAAAGTTTTTCATATATTTGTATTCAGTATTACATCAGTACATGACATACAGAGAATGCAGGAGTATTAAAACAAGTTACATAGGACAAATTAAACCACCTCAAAAACAGAAGATGTGCAGGTATCTTCAGGAATATTTTACCTTCTGAAGAATATTTGCTTTCACACTGGCCTACAATCAATAGAAATCTTCAGGTCTAGAAAAGTAACACCATACCACCTCACTCCTTTTTAATATGTTGTGAACTAAAGGTGAGCTCCATGTTTCCCATTTATTTCTTTTCTGTTTTCTTCAACGAGGTGTATAGTCGGAGCAGCCTTAGTTGGACAAGAAAATGAAAGCAGGTGACAGTCCCCCTTATTAGATATGTTCTGATTATAAATTTAGTCTCTTGTTTTCTATACACAAGGACATGGGATTTTTACAACTCGCTTTCCCCTTTATGGCACATTACTGAGAAGTGGTGTTTTCAGAGAGCTTATAGCTCAGCATCTCATACTGTGACAAGTGAGGTCAGGTAATTAATGGGGAAATATTTTATGGCACTTTTATTGTTATTATTATTAAAACGAAAAATTCCATTCTTTACCCAATATTGGGAAAGAAGACATGAACCCAATTTTGAAAATTCTCATCACATTGTTTCTATAGCCTTGTTATAGCAGTTTAATGGAGCACCTGTATGTTTTCTGTGGGGCAATGATATGTAATTAAATTTCCCTGGTTAGTATTTTTGTGTAATAGAAAGCGACTATCTCTAAATAGTGTCTGTAGCTAACAGACAGACAGAGCAAAAGCCATGCTGCTATAGACACTTAATATTAGCAGTTGTCCTGATGCTTGGAATTGAAGCAAGTGTGTTTTCACGTGGAGGTTTAAATTCCACCCCTGCTGGTACAGCTGTGATAACCATCAGGGGGTGGCTGTGGTGTTTGGCCTTGATGTTCCTTTCTGGATCATTGCTCAGCTGTAGAAGCTCTTTATGCTCCAGGAAAACTTTAACAAAGGGAAGAAAGGTTTGGACAGTGCCCTTGTGAAGTCTGTGTGTCCATGCCTGTTTTCCACTTACCAGAGTGTGCAGGCAGCTGTTGATGTTCCAGTCCATGATCCTCTGTCCCGCCCCCTTTGGGGATGTGCAACCGCGGCCTGAGAGCCCATGTGTCCTCAGTAGTGCCTCAGGTCCAAGCTGGAGCTGCACCTTCTTGTTTGTGGATGGGAGTTAAGGCAGAGTCCCGTGTTTGATTGGTGAAGATGCCAGCTAGTTCAAGAAAACATGAAGTACTGTCTTTAATGTGCCTGATTACTCTTTTGGAGAAAGGGAAGGAGTCAGGAGGAAGAGAAGAAGTTGAAGCTCTGCTTCTGTTTTATCTGTTCGATTACACTTCACACTGCGTTGTGTTCTTTACCAGGAAAAGGAGCTATTAAAAAGCAGTCAGTGGAGTGTCAGGGTAGTCCATTTACCATGTAAATGGCTATAAAGGAGTACAGAGTCCATAATTAAATCTGGTGCATATTGCTCCACATATTATTATTATTACTATTATGTAAGTTACTTTATGGCACAATACCTCTCTTCATGGGCCGAGATCCTATTCTGCCCACTGTACAAATTGCCTAAAATTTCTGTCCTTGTGCATCTCGTCAAGTACAAGATGCAGGCACAAAGGAAAAACTCTTCAGGACTCTTCCTAAAGTCTTGAAGAGCTCTCTGTGTAAGATCACTCTTGAACAAAAATTTCTTTCTTAGAAAACATTTCTTTCTATATATGCCCTGGAAGAAAAGATGTCTACCTCCTTTTTCTCAAGGTATACTTTACCACAGTAAGAGGTGTTCTCTTCCTCTACTCTAATACCAGCTTCACATGGCTTAATGCTTACTAATGCCTTCAGCTTGGCTCTGTGCCATGAATCCACCTATGTCTGTAGACTTCAACAAACCAAACTGGGAAGAATATTGGAAATCTAGCTAGAAAAACCCTCTTTAACTTCTCTGGCAGAGTGCCTGGAAAGGAAGAGAGAACACAGAATCAAAATAATTTACAGGATTCAGAAGTGCATTAAATTAGACCAAAGAAATTGCTATTTCCTTGTGTTAGTGACTACTGATAATTTGAAGCACTTCAGCCTTGGTCACTTTGTTATTTTAGAAGAAATGGAAATAGAGATGTAACAACAGAAACCTTGAGTAATAGTACCAATGGTTATATATCAAAGTGGTAACTTAAACTGAAATGTTTTGGTTCAGTGAAGACACCCTAGAGTAGAGTTAATTTTAAAAGGAGTGAGAGGGATCATGGGATAATATAATGTTGAGGGAATTTTTGAAGGTCCTCTTGTCCCTTTGCTCAGAGCAGGGCCAGTGGAGCTAAGGTTGCTGAAGACCTTGTCCAGTCGAATTCTGAGTGTTTCCAAGAATGTAGATTCCACAATCTGTATTCCACAATCAGAGGGTGAGGTATACATTTCTCACACTTGTTAAGGGGGTCTTCACCATAGTTTCTTATGACAGGAGTGAGTTTTTATTTATTTATTTATTTTCCAGTTAGTAAATAATATTGATCTGTCTCTATGAAGAAAGAGGTGGTTTCCTGAGATATTCAAATAGTAGATGTTCATTGTTTGAATCATTATTCTTTGGCCATTGTTCAGATGGCCCACTGAGCTACTTGTCTTTTCTGAGGATTAGGAATTCCCCAAAAGAGGTTATATATGTTCAATATAAAGTGAATCCTAGTAGTCAGTGTATCTAAATTGTGTTCAACCATGCAAATCTGATCAGGTTATTTGGCTCATCAACTTCAAAAATAATTAAAGCTAGAGAGTTTAAAGTTTGTCTAGTATAAGCATGCAGACCTGTCACAGAGTTCTGGATGGAAAGATCTTTCCACTAGGTTAGACTGCAACTTCCCTTTGAAAAAGTTGACCACGTCCACAAAGTTGGAAAAATAGTTCAGAAAGAAGAATAATCACTGTATTTTTGTCCTTGGTTTAGTGGCAAAAATAAAATAAAATAAAAATCACTGTATCAACAATAAAAGAAACATTTATGGTGTGTACAACACAAAGGGGATCTCTTCATTTCCTTTAGGTGAAGATAATCCTTTATTTATTGTGCAAATGTATAATCCCAAGGGTGACGATTTGTTGCAGAAAGTGAAATATTCACCTCAAAACAATAAATCAAAGGAAATTCAGTCCTTAATTTTTATGCAATTGTTAATCTTGGATTCATTTATTAACTGCCAGAATCAACTTCTTCCTCTCAGTGCTCTTCTTGTCAATAAATATTTAAATAAAGAGAATTTCTAAAGATGGACAATAAAAGCTTTATAAATGTAATATCAAACATTTTGCCCCATTGGAATCTGGTAAAATCCAAGGGGAGTAGGTTTTAAAAGGACATTCCTTGGTTCTTGTCTGCTGTCCTGAGCATCTGAATAGTTTATTTTATATATTTGTTTATTTTTCCCTATGCATATTTCATTGGCTGTGGCTCTCAGAGATTTCCTTCAACATTTGTTTTCCAATCTCTCTCTCTTTGTCTTGATGGCTTTGTTGCAATGGAAGGAATCTGCAGTCTGTCTTCTAGGAGTTGTCTGGATCAGCATCCTATTGTTTCAGAAGCTGGAGAGGTTCAGAGTAATGAATGCAGTGACACAGTGGAGGATACAGATAAGTGAAGTTATCATTGTTTTGGAGCAAAAAGAAATAGTGTAGACATGCCTGTTAGTACTAGGGGAGAGAAATGAGTCTCCGGAGAGTAAATCAAACGACGTCTTTGGAAAAGAAGGGTGGCACATTCCCTTGTAGTTCATAGGAAGCTAGAAGAGCATAATTACTCTGTGCTATCAGAGAGGATGAGTAAATGACAAGGCCCTCCTTCAGGAAGGTCACAGTTTTTTTTTCAAGAATATTACTTTGGTCCAACTGTGAATAAGAATTATTATATTTATTATAGGACAATTCTATTTTATGTTTTTGTTTGTTTGTTTGTTTTGTTTTGTTTTGTTTTTCCCTGTAATACCTGCTACAAGTTATTTTATTTTGCTTTTTAGGCTTGTTTTACATAGAGTGGAGCTGGCAATTTCAGCAGCTTGCTAGCTTTTGTAACTCTGAAGCATTAGCATATAGCAATGTAAACTACAAATAAGTAACTTGAGGGAAGAAAGGATTTTCCGGTTGCTTATATGAAAAATAAATGAAAGATTATTTATAAAGAGAGATCTAACATAAGTTTAATTGAATTTCTTTGCATTTAGGATACAAGAGATTAATAATTGCAAATTTAAGAATTTAATGGCTAGTAGTAAACAGGCTTTCAGTGAGAATAACGGGCTAGAGAGATTCCTGGAAAAAGAAAGTTTACCACTATGTTTCCTGGGTATTTCTTTGAGATGACCAGAATGGTTCCCTAAGTTTTATGGTTTTTTTTGTTACAGTTTGCCCCTGAACAAAATTCTGAGGCAGAAAATTGATATTCTCAGCTGAAAATTGCTATCCTTATTTTAAAATTGGGTAACTGAACCACAGGATGGACTGTGGCTTTCCCAATGTGAAAGATGTGTGAGGCAGAACTGAAAGTGGTAACTTGTTTTTCCATGTCTGAGGCTAAAATCCCAACTGCCAAATGTGTCTGCATTTTAGATTGCAGTAGAATCTGGTGGTTTGGTTTAAACAAGCTGGCTTAGACATTGATAGCAATTACTATGGTGGAATGAATTTCTTTGCAATCCAGATTACTTTGCCTATTGTCTCTGTAGGTTATATGCAAGACTACTGAGCTTTATGAAAGTTTGGTTTCATATTCCTAGTTTAGGTAATGGAAAGGCAATTTTAGGGTCTATCCACTAAACTGAAGGGTTTTGTATAACCATACTTTGTTGTATAAATGTACCCTGTTCTGTGGAGTGGGAAAGCATACTTTGATAGGTTGTAGTCTTAACTTCTTAAGTCAAGCCCAGGAACTACATAATTCAACCAGAGTCATAGAATCATTTAGGTTGGAAAAGACCTTTAAGATCAAGTCCAACCATCCACCTAACTACCAAGTCTACCACTAAACCATGTCCCTAAGCACCACATCCACGTCTCTTAAACAGCTCAAGGAATGCTGACTCCACTACCTCCCTGGGCAGCCTGTTCCAATGTCTAACCACCATTTCTGTGAAGAAATTCTTCCTGATATCCAGTCTAAACCTCCCCTGGCACAACTTGAAGCCATTTCCTTGTGTCCTATCACTTGTTGCCTGTGAAAACAGACTGATACCCTCCTTGCTTTCAGGTAATTGAAGAGAGTGATGAGGTCTCCTATGACCCTCCTTTTCTCCAGGCAAAACAACCCCAGTTCCCTCAGCCACTCCTCATGTGTCTTGTTTTCTAGTCCCTTCACTAGCTTGACTGCTCTTCTCTGAATGCATTCCAGCAACTTGATGTCCTTCTTGTAATGAAGGTCCCCAAACTGAGCACAGTACTCGAGGTGCGGGCTTACCAGTGCCAAGTACAGAGGGACAGTCACTTCCCTAGTCCAGCTGGCCACAGTATTCCTGCTGCCATCAGCCTTCTTGGTCCCTGGGACAGCTCATGTTCAGCCAGCTGTCAGCCAGCTGTCAGTCCTTTTCTGCCAGGCAGCTTTTCAGCCACTCTTCTATAAGCCTGTCCCACCACATGGGGTTTTTAGGACCCAAGTGCAGCACCAGCATTTAGCCTTGTTCAATGCCACACAGCTGCATGTGGCCCATCAATCCAGCCTATCCAGATCCCCCTGCAGAACCTTCCTGCCCTCAGGCAGATTTTTTTTTTTTTTTTCCTCCAGAGTTCCAGAAGATCTTTGTTCACTCAGAATATCCTGGTTCTGCCACGAATAGTGGATGTGTAATTTTGCTTGGGATACTTATTCACTGCACCCGGCAGTTCTGCTTCTGTGAAGTGGAATAAATGTTTTCTTGCCTCTGGACAGTGCCCCAAGACTACAGTTGTGTCTGTAAAATGCCAGGAGCCAGGGGAGAAGACAGTCATAAAATTACACATCTAGGTCCCTTAAACAATTGATGCTTTGCAGCTTTGTAACAACCCAGACTGTTTATTGCTGTAAAATAGAAAATGAATATCATAAAATCTCCACATCCTGTCAAAGTCTAGAAATGCAAGTGCAGGGGAGAGTGGAGAAGGATGACTGTTTGATATTTCTCTCATTTATTGTTTTGAAACAGAAAAATAAATTGTGTATTTTGTTGTAGATGTAATCTCAGTTACTGACTTCTAGAGTAGGGTTGCAGCCTGCTCTATGCCTATTACTGATGTGATCTTGCAGAGGTCAGGTAGTGTTGTCAAATAAATTTATTGACGAGTTTTCTCCCTTTTATCTCCTTAGCATATCATTATACCTTGTTGTCTAAAATTCTTTGTTTCTTCTGCCGTGGTAAAAGTGACCACAAAATTTTGGAGTGAGTATAATTCTATCTTAATATAATCACCTGAATGCAGGGCTGCCAGAAGGCTGTGTATGTCCACGCACATAGATATGCAAGTGTCCACTGAACAGAGAATTTTAATCAAGGAATACTCTGAAGCAAGGATCTAGGATTGCATGAAGTTTAGTCATTCTCTGCCCTGTAGCAACTTAAAATTGAAACAGTTTTGTAAACCTTGTCTCCCTATCTTGGGTAGCTAAAGGCTACAGAAAACTGGCTTTTCAGACCATCTTGCTTTAGAACAAAGTAAACAATCATTTAAAGGATTAGAGAAAGGATGGAGCTTCTTCCCCTTAAATGCAGTTATGGATAATCTTTCTGGAATAAAAAGACACTGTAGAAATGATGGGAAAAATGGTCTGTGACTGGATGTCTGAGGTGATTGATGAGAATATAGGATATTTCATGTTTCTGTCATTTTTTAATCCAGAACAGGAAAAAGTGCTACGCTATGACAGTTGTTGAGCTGTCTGTGCAAAATAAACCAATGCTCCTTCTACAAAACCTAAAACTTATGTCAAAAATTTAGGTTACATTTTAGAGCTACTTAGTATTACAAATGTTTACAGTAATGCCAGTACAGTATGTGAGAGGAATTCTTAAGTTCAGAGTGAGAATTAAAAAATATTATTCTGAAACTGGAAATAAAGCAGTCATATACCTTATAAAAAGAAACAACTTACAAAATTTCTAACAACAAAGACTTAATAAAATAAAAACATTTGGGAAGGGTTAAATATAGGACAAGCATTCTGATGTTATTTGAGGAAATATTTCCCATTCTCTGAAGAGATTGAGTTAGTTTATTCAGGAAACCTTTTCATACTTCATCAACAGATCTTTGACACTCCTTTTTTTAGCAACTTTATGTTTTCCTGAGCTGAACTGAGGAGGAGAATGTTACATCTGAAAGCTCATCTTTCATTACAAGTTTTGTACATTATCCAATGTAAGACATTCATTAACACATAATGCAAGATGCAAATTAAACTGATCTGATAAACTAGCCCATCACACAGCATAAAATAACACATTTCTGTCTTGTAAGCCTAATCTTTGTAAAGTCTGCTGGCGTAGGCACTCAGATCAGTCTTCTGTGCTGAGAGTTGTCCTAAGTTTCCAAGTAGGCATGTAATTAAGCAGAGTCAGCAGTAGTTTTTGATCATGGTTTGTTTTGTTTTCTTCCTTAATTAATAAGGTCAGAGTCAAAAGATCTTGTGAGTAGATGTGATATGTTTTGCCCTACAGATATTTGAAATTCTTCACTGTGTGCCTTTTCCATAAGTTTCCTTTCTGATCAAGGGCACCACAGAGGTACTCAGAAATTCACCCTTCAGCGGATTTTTCTTTCCCCCTTGACTTTTACTTGGGAACTTTTAATCTTGGACTCTTACAGACTGATGAAAGCATGTTTTGCGTTTCTACACCTCTTGCCTTGATGTCAATGTTTGAAAGCAAGAAAAGACTCTATGAGCTTAATAGGTTTGAGAATGAGAAATGCCCCCAAACAGATATCTGAACTGGAATTGAATGCCTTCTAATTACCCGGGCAAGAGCAGAAATTATGCTTCATGAATCATTCAGAACAAGCATGCTTGTAATCTTTATCTTGATTATACTTTTCAGTTGATACGCTGAAAACACCCTCCTTCCTCAGTTCATTTTGTTGGTGATGAGTTTCTTTCCGCCAGAACTAGGGCTGAGCTGATCCCTCCTGCCTGGTTCTCAAAGGTTCATCCTCATCGCTTTGATTCTTTAATCACAGCAAATCTGAAGCTCTCTAATGGAATGGAAACATGTCATCTTAGATGTTAAGATGATGCACAAATATATCATTATTGACTTTCACCAAGCAAAACCTTTAATTTAGCATATTAATATTTATATAAAGTGAATTTGAACTTTTGCTGTACTTAATTTAGTGATGGCCTAATTACACAGTTCAATACAATCTAATATTCCAGGCTAATGTACAAGACAATAGAAGATTTTTCTTTGTGATTTAGCTGGCAGCTAACACTAATCTTTGTGGTTGTTATCAAAAAAAAGACATCTGAATCTATAGCAGTATTTGTCTTTTCCTGGTGGTCAGTTCCTGCTTTCTGTGCATGTCAGAGTTTGGTTTATTGTTTCTGGTTGTTCTGTGTTCCTATCATTCGTTTTCATTTCTGTGATTTTTCCCTTCCCTCAGTGACTCATGGCAATAATTTACTTTCCTCCTAGGCTGGTAAACAACATACTGATGTGTATATTGAATCTGATGCAGGACATTTTTGTTAGATCAGAAGCAGTGACTCAGCTTTCTCCAGTCAGCACAGGGCCAGCTGCTGAGTCACTTTGGCAAATGTCTGGGTTTTGGACAATGGTGATGTTTTGGACAATGTGACAGTAATCAATGAACCCCTAGAATATAGTTACTGTTTGTTTTGAATTCTTTAAAGGCTGATGCAGGCACAACTGGAGTGAGAACAAGTTTGTATAAGAGTGACCTTGGTCATTTAAAAGAGTACATGTGATATGAAAATAAAACTTCGTTGCTTTTCATTATGAGAAGACACTTCATAAACTGAGTTCATTCTTGGCATAGATGCTGAAAAGGTAAATCAGGAATAAAATCAGCTTGCTCAGCTTTATTATTGTACTTTACATATTTGTATTAAAAGTTAAGGAGAAATTCCTCACTTGTTTTGCATGTGTGCATATTTTCTTTATTCTGTGTACTGTGTTATTTTAGACTGCTTAAAAACATCCTTTACTAATAAACATGGACTAATAATTACTGCAATGCAATCCCACTCCCTGTTCCTCCTTCTTTCTTTGTCTAGTGACTAAAAAAAGATGATTCCAAGTCATCAGTCATCACAAGTCTAAACCTGTTCTGGCACCATTTTAGATTTATATTCTGATATCTTTGCTAAGATGAAGGCCTTAGTAAAAACAGAAATTAAAATAAGGGGCATTGCAGTGGCTGCTAGAGACACATGGTGTTAATTGATTTTATTTCTTCCCTTCACTTGCTTTCTTAAACAGAAAGACAAAAATTGTTCCTTATCAGAACAGAATTTTGCTTGTCACTGATATTTATAGAGGTTAGACTTAAAGCTCCGTACGTTTGAAGATTGTGAATAGGATAATGCTGTAAATGTACAACCTTTATACATGAAGATTGACAGGACCGATCAGATAAGTAAGAATGTTCTTTTTGTGAATTTTTTTTTGTGAATTTACATTTTCCACTTGTTTGCCTGCAAGTCTGCAAGGTGGTGGGTTTATTTTTTTTATTTAATACTGTAGAGCCCTATGCTGTTACCAAGTTAAAGTGATTTAGTTATAGTTTATCAAACATTGTGGTAAAGGAAACCTGTTATGGATAGCAAATTTAAATAGAGGAAAGACAATTTTTTGATATAAAAAAAGGATATTTTTTAAACAAAAATTGGGTGCTATGCTGGAGGTCAGGATACAAGAACTGGTAGAATGTATTAACTGAACCGAGCCAAAGTACTGCTATGATCCTGACTTTTTCTTAATTCTTTTGTTCTTCTTTATTAAACAAAATAAACATTCCCAAAAGGTAAAATGTAAATATATCCTTGGATAGGTTTCTAAATCTGTGTCTAGATTATTTGGTCTGTTTTATCGTGCATTTGGTCTTGCTTTCCTTGCAAATGGTCATTGGAAATCAGATGTCTAATACTAATGTAATATAATAATAATCCAAAACAATGTTGGATGTAGCACAAAAAATCTTCAATGATATCTGTTACTTTTGGAAAAGCTATGTGTTTGAAGAGTGGAAGTTCATCTAATCTCAGAGAATATGTTCGGAAGCTCCTTTGGAAACCTTTGGTATATCTCACCATTTCTGCGGCCTTCTACCCTTTCTGAATTGCTGCTTATTCCTGAAAGATTTGCAGAACACGTCACAGGGTTTTACCATTCCCACTTCACCCACATTTACTGTTCTGGCTAATTCAGGGACCACTCCCTTCATTTTCATACCTCTACCATGACACCCTGACTGGACAAAATTCGAAGAAAAAGTGAAAAAAATAAAAAGGTAAAAGTGTCTGTTCATGTTAGTGCAGCAAGGATCAGCTAATAAACTGCAAAACAGACCATCTCCAGAGCAATGGAAGTGTCAGGGCACATTTTATGTCCGCTTCTAATGTGCAACTATGGAATCCCAACAACAGAAACCTGTTATAGGGCATGATGTGAAGTACTCTGTTGTAATGAAATACTATGAGGTAAATACAGGAATGTGCTGGTGAATATCATAGAATTTCAATCTTTAGATTTAGAATTTCAGGATGAACTGTAACTTTCTTGTCTACATGTTTTATTTATTCTCAACCCCATAAAAGTGAATAATTCTTTTAAAATTGCTTAACTGAGATCTAGTGAAAATAGATATATTTTGAAGAAGTTAAAGAGCAGGAACTGATTTTGTTTAAAATAGTTACATGGCAACTTTCTATTGTTCCCTTGCTGTTTTCCTTCCACTTTCTTTTGGCTTGTCTCAGATTGTTGCATCTCATCCTTCTTGTCTTTTACTGGCTGCTACACCTAGTGGATTCTCTTTGTCAGGAGCTGTCATTCATTTTATGTCTGTACAGGGCCTAGCACAAAGCGGACCCAACCTTGTCAAAGCCTCTAGTTGCAAATAGTAATGCTAATCATTAAAAATGGCACAGGAAAATTGGATTGAGACTGGAGTTTGTATGAAACATAATATTGAATGTAATAAAAGAAAGTCTTTAACATATAAATAGGTTTGAGAAGATACAGAGTAATCAAATTCAAATGCCTTTTTTTTTTTTTTTTTTAGTACTTTTCATGTCATGTCTCCCAAGGTGCTTTACAGCACAATAATCATGATTAACTCAGGATTTAATCAGAGAACTAGTGCAGCAATCTATGAAGTGGGACAATGAGTTAGAAGAGTGTGGAGTTGGTGAGGACCCTAGTGACAATGTTACAATTCATGAAGAGATGTCAGCAAAACCCAGAAAGTGCAGGTGTGACAAAGTACCTGGGTAATCAATTCAGCCTTTCAGAGAAAAATTTGGAAACAACAGTCCACAAACATTTCTTAGATAACATAATAATGTGAGAATGGGAGATACGGGATACGTGCTTTGTTTTAGGATGATGCTGACATATTTTAAGAGGAATTATAGCACATTTTCAGGTTTACTTCAGATTTGCTTTCCTAACTGTTTTTAAGTGCAAATATCTCTCAAACATGAACTCTATGAATTGCAAGTACTGGTTTCTTGGCAACACATCAGGAGTTCACTACTTGCAGCTAGAAAGGAGGGTGCATTTTCAAATAGACTGGGAATTTAGAGGTTTTGAGGGTGTTGATGGTAATGGAGGTTTATGGTTTGCATTTCATTTTATTTAATGTTGCATTCTTGTTCCTCAGACCCTTAAGTCAAATATACCATCAAAGAGGTGAGTACCAAACTAATCTTGAAGTACCTAAATAGTGAAAACCTAGGTAATTTATCCTGCTTAATTAGAAGACTTTTTTTTTTTTTTTTTTTTTTTTTTAAATAGAAACTTCCCTTTTAAGGATGTTTCATCACCAGACAAATTAAATATGGTATTTTTATAGTGTGTTGCAGATGGATAATGATGGGGGACTCACTCCCCATGTTTCTGAGAGATGATGGTGATAGGAACTGGGAAACTTTTCGTGATTACAGGCTTTGGCAGAAAGGGAAAAGGTTGTTCAGGTGTGGAGGGAAGAGTCTGGGAGGGATAAAGGGCATTTCATGCCGCAGTATGGCCCAACAAATTTCAAGTACTGTTTTTGTCTTCTTTCTACTTCCCCCCTCCACCTCACTGCCTCAGATTTAGGGTAAATGTTCACTATACTGGATCTTTGTGGAGCATGTAGAAACAGACAGATGTCAGAGAGAGTAGGCAGTAATCCAGTTGCTAGAGTCCAGGTAGCTGATGTGCAAGCAGTATAAGTTTGAGCCATATATATATTAGAATAATTTATGTTAAGAATTTATTGCTCTCTGAGCAAATCAATTTAGTGGTTATGAGAATTAGGTATGATTTGGTAAGATACTGATTCTACTGCAGTTCAGGTGAAGTAAAGAAAGGTCAGTGAAAGGAAAAATACGCGATATTTTCATTCTCTTTTTGGGGTTGTTGACAAAGGCTCTACAATGCATCTTCTAAAGGTGTGTTGGATCAAGATTTTAGATTGTGGACTCCTTAAGATTATGGAGAGTTTTAAAATTATTCCCTAAGGGATTGGTATCCTGCTTTGGATAAATGCTGGCTATTACTAATAAAATGGCATAATTATCATGACTGCATCAAAGTTTATTATAAAGCTTTTCACTTTGTGGCACTGCAATCTAAGTGTCCTGCTTATTTAACAAAAGTAAATGAATTGATCTCATACTGTCAGAGAACAGCTAATTTTTCTGTAGATAAGGAATTCGTGATACAGATTATTAAAGGAGTTAACAGGTTTATTGTGGAGTCACAGCTGGAAACAGAATTCATTCTCCTTTGCCCTCTGACCAACCTTCCCTCATTTTATCCAGCTTTGTTCTGCTGTATCCCTTTGTCTCGGAATTAAGCTCCTATGAAGGATGTGTCACTCTTGATGGCAGTGATTGTCCTTTTGTCTTAACACTTTATTATTATTATTATTTTAATGCATTTATTTTTATTTTGTAAAATGGAGATAGGAGTGCTTATATAGCCTTCAAGGGGTTTAGTAACATTGGCTGGTTGAAAGATGCAGAACTTCATGAGATAGGAAACTGGGACTTTGCTTACATATCTGCCTAGGGAAGAAGAAACTCAGATTAATACCCTCTTCACACCTGGAACTTCTAATGTCTCCCTGGATGACTGATGGCTGCAGCCAATGCATTGTGTCTTTCGCAAGCTCATGCTGCATGAAGCCACAATCTACCCATATATTTATTATTTATGAAATGAAATATTTATTGTTTTACTTGCTATTATTTTCAGAATCTCTTGACATAATTATTGCTGTGCTCATTTTGCTTACAGGTATGTTAGTTTGTGGAGGAACAAAGATGGTACAATATAGATTTTATTTTTAAGAGTTAAGTAATATCTAGCAACATATAAAGAACAACATACCAGATGAAGTATGAATTACGCTAAAACAAATTATGTTACTTTTTACTACTTCCCTTTGGAAAAGGGCCATGTTTTTTAGTTGAAATCCAGCAATTCAAATGAATTTTTTATATGACTTGCATGCAGCAGGATTCATTTTCTCCATCATCTAATGGATAGTGTTTATTAAATATGACAACCTCAAGAAACGGAGCTTTCAGATACAGATGGAGATGACTGCCTGCATTTGTTTGGCATCATCAATTTATCAACTTTCATCTTGTGCAGATGATTATAGTTTGAGTTTCAATCTCTTTTTGAAAAGTTCCATTATCTTAACCCTAGTATTGAGGATTAAATGATATTTAGGAAAACCACCAGAAATATTTATTGAAAATTTTATAGGTATGCTATAGAGTAAATGACTTGTTATTGCCTTCCTGTTTGTTAACTTTGATTCAGGTTTCTTGAAGAAAGACGTATTCTTGATCCTGCTTCTAGCAAGGTCAATAGCAAAACTTCTGCCTCTCAGGGATACGGATATGCATCTTTTTGGGCTCAAGTAAGATTTTTTTCTTCTGTTGAGGACAGATTTTACATCTGCAGATCTTCCAGCTGAACTGTCTGTCTGGCAGTGGAAAGACTGATTGCTCTCATCACCAAGGGACAAAAACCTGCATCTTTTCTCCTGATGCTCACTCTCAATCTCGAACACCATGGAATATAGCAGCTCCCCTGCAGGAAAGCTGACCTAGTTGCATTGAAATCAGTGGGGATACTTACAACCAACTTCAACAGAAAAAGCAACAAACCTAGATTTACACAATCCTTTTAGCAGTGTTGTGGTTTAACCCGGCTGGCAGCTAAACACCACACAGCCGTTTGCTCACCCTCCCCCCTCCCTCTCTGGGATGGGGGGAGAGAAACGGGAAAGTGAAGCCTGTGGGTTGAGATAAAGACAGTTTATTAAGAGAGAAAATAATAATAATAATATGTACAAAAAGTGATACACAATGCAATTGCTCACCACCCGCTGACCGATGCCCAGCCCAACCCCAAATAGCCGGCCCCTCACCCTGGCTAGCCACCCCTATATATTGTTCAGCATGATGTCAGATGGTATGGAATACCCCTTTGGCCAGTTTGGGTCAGCTGTCCTGGGTCTGCCCCCTCCCAGCTCTTGCCCACTGTCCCCTCCCAGCCTGCCCGCTGGCAGGACAGAGTGAGAAGCTGAAAAGTCCTTGGCTTAGTGTAAGCATTGCTCTGCAGCAATTAAAACATCAGCATGTTATCAGCACTCTTCTCATCCTAATCCAAAACATAGCACCCTACCAGCTACTAGGTGGGAAAAATAACTCTGTCCTAACTGAAACCAGGACAAGTAGGTACCTTGAATTCGCCTCTGTTTTGTTTTATGATTTCTAATAGTTTTATACATGCCATAGATGCACAGGGTAGTTAAGGGGTTCAATTAAGGGCCAGCAGATGACTCCAGGTGAAAGACAGATTGGAGAGCAGCATGTGGGCTTGATGTGCAGCAGGGAAAAGCAGCTGTGGGGAACTTTTAAAAGGGAATTTGTAAGACCTGACTGGAGTTCAACCTTGCTGGATGCAGAAAGATGGCTGTGGTGCTCCTGGGGGGAAGGCATTGTGGACTGTTGGACATCTGCCTTTGAGCACAGTTGTAGTATTTCTGTGTTTTAGAAGGAGATGATACTAATTGCCTGTGCAGGTAACAAATAAGATTTATACTTTTTGGGGGGTCACTTTTGCCCATTTTGAGCATATGGTTTTCATTTGTTTGGAAAAATGTTTTATTTTTGTGAGCTAGGTAAGGCATAAATCCTTTCCAGGGTTACCTTATTGTGAGATCAATGCATGGAAAGTATTTGGAGCACAAAAAGTCAAACCAACCGCAAGGCTGAGGAATAATCTATCCACTTTGTAGCCCTAACAGCCCCTTTGGGTAGGGAGCTATTGGATTGCTACTTATCTGGTATTGAGATATGTTGGATACCTGAAAGTCATGAGCAGGTAGCTATTGTGCCTGCAGAGGCAACTCTATTGCATGTTCAGTAATGATAATATGTATATGTATGCACATATAAAATATTGTAAGGTATATTTCAGTAGACTTGCACGCTGCTTGTTTTAGTGCAGTTTGACTTCTGCATTGTGTCTTCATTGTTAGAAAACCAGAATAAGATGATGATGATTTTGATATGTTAGGTTATGGGGTTCAAATGAGCAGTACAAATTGTGAAAAAAAGTGTACCGGGAACTATTTAGTACTTGCTCATCTATTTTTATGCTGGGTAGCAAGCAGTGTGCTCTGTACACTGTGGATTGATTCTCTCCTGTTACTTGTTTTATGAAACCCTTTTCACCTATGCAAAGTGGGTGCAAAAGGCACAGAAAAGTCTTACTCTTAATGGTGTTGTGGATGTAGGAAACTATACAAGTTGCAAGATAATACATTGGTAGTCATGGTTCTCTTTTTGTAACCCTATCCCCTTTCTAAAACTAGAGGAGGTACAGTTAGGAAGGTGACTGGAAAAACTAGGCAATGCAATTGCTAAGCTTGGGTATTAGGGAAGTATGACCGAATTTCTTCAAGTACCAGTTGAATCCTACTGTGGTTTATAATCAGGGACGTTTCTGTTGCATTTTAACAGATGGTTCGTTTTTATTCTTCTTCTACTAGATGCCTTATTCATGTAAATTACAGGACTATGAAATTAAACAAGGTGTACCCTGTGGTGTACATTAATTACTAGCTGTTAGTAAACACCAGTTTTTTTTTATTGGCTTGTTGCAAAAGCTGGTGAGCAACTGCTCTGTGGTAACATTTGCTTCTATTTAGATGGACCTTTTCACCTTTTGTGAATGTTAATGACACATCATGAATTAAAAGCCTTTATTTCAAAGGTAGCAAAAACTGAGGCATCTATCAGTGAGGAGAGAGTTCAGTGTTCTTAAACTACCAGTGTGTCTCCTAGGTGGTATTCAGTGAGCTCTGTGAGCTGGAGCATGCAGGCTTCCAGCTGTGAAGGATTACTCTTGATTCCACTAGCTCATCTACAGAGAGGTTTTTATTTTAGCTCACACTTTGAATGACTGATTTGTGTCATGGTGTACATGCATGACCCTGTTCATTGATTACTTTTTCCTACTATTCACAGAGCTGCTTTTACATTGCTTTATCAACCATAAACTGTCATCATGGAAAACTCTTATCTGGTGTGCTGCTAATAATGATAAAGCTTACACTGTTGTTAATTGTTTGTGGTGTGGCAGAATGGGTTGCTTTACCTATCAAAAATATGTCTTTCCTGAGAGGTGGAAAGAGTGATTGCAATTGTCAGCAATGGCTACTCTAGTTGCCTGCTACAAGTCTTTTCCCAACAGGAAATCTTACTGGGCAGTGAAGCCTGGGCCCGAGTAGCTCTGGGAGGGGAAAAAGGAGAACTTAATTTCATGAAACAGTGGTGTCTGCTGCCTGCAGTTGGGAGCTCCAGCCAAGCAGCATACATCTTTATACCTTCAGCTCCTGATAGATGGAACCTATTCCTGATTCAGGCCCAGATCTGAAGTCGAGGTAGCTCCTCTATTTTAATATAATAAAAAAGGAATTAATTTATTTGATAACCATTCTATACAAGGGATTTCTTCCAACGCTCTCAAGTAAGAACATAGAGAGGATGTATTTATTCAAATGTTGTAAGGTATGTTAGAGACTTGTTTCTCTTCCCTCTTGAATTGTCATATCTCTTTGCTGTCAGATATATGCAAAATTTGAAGGTTAAGTGTCAGCTGTTGCTGAGACCTACCACAATCCAAACAGAGCAGTGTATTAATTTAGGATTATTGGATATGCTCCAACACAAGTGGCTGGACTATACCTTTTGCAGTGCTGAAAAACATTTTTTCCCTAGGGGAAATAAGAATCCAGCATACTGGAAAAATTACATATATCAATGCTACTACCATTTCTTGTGTATGAGCTTTCGTTTCTTAACAAAGCAACATGAAACCTATGATGAAGCTAACTGATGAAAATACTGTCAATCTGCCTCAGTACTCATTCCCCACAAACACAGGAGTTATGCAGAACATGGTAACCCAGCTTCTGATGTGGTATCCAAGAATTAATGTGTTGTGAATAAAAAGCTAATTCTAAATGTGACTTGTAGGTACTTAGGACATGCCAGTTCACAGCATATAACAGTTGGATGTTTTACATTCAAGGCTTTATTAAGCTCATGAGTACTTTCTCAAGCAATTCAGCATCCAAGACTCTCTAGCACTCTGAAACATTTGTAATCTGCTTCGTACATTGTTCCGTGACATGGTAAGAAGCTCAGTATCTCCCCCACTGCTTTATGAGAAGGTTAGCCTTTCTCTGGCCTGAATAGTACTATAGTACCATCAGTACTATAGAAATGTTTATTCTTTAACTGGTTTCCAAACCATTAAAAACATAATTCTCTTCAATCAAATCCAATACAAAACAGTAGTAAATCCATCTTTATTATCAATACAGACTATTACTCCAGCTATGTTTCCTTTGCAAAGCACAAAACTGTTTTGTTTATAGTTTCACCAATGTCATTCAACACCAAGTACCACAAAAGGCTTATATTGCCTCCACCGAGTTCCGTGCCAAACTGTCACACAGTTCAAATGCACAATAGCTGTATGAACTTGGTAACAACACTATGTGACCTTGGAATATCCTAAAAAAAACTTAAGTATGGAAACATTTAGCATGCTTGCTTGCTTTTATGGCTTCATTCAAGGATGCATTGCTCAACTACACAAGTCCTATGGGGGGTGAGTACTGAGAAATAGATAATTACAGTTTTTCAACTCTAGTAGATCTCTGACAACAATTGTGGAAAGAAGTCAACTGAATACTAATATTTGCTGTGCAGCATGGTCAGAAGGTACTGAGAGGTTTTTTGGGTGCTACTGGAACTGTGTGTTATGTAGTCTCTCAGAAGCCCCCATTGAAGATCCTGCCTTTGCAAGTCATTAAGCCTCTGGTTACAAGAAGTGCTCATCATGCTGGAGACTGAGCACTGATAGCTGACTGTCATTATATACTGTTACATTGCTGTCTTTCGATAAGGTGGTGAGTAACCTGCAATCTGTGATTCTCCTCTTTTTTTCAAGGAATATAAGTAATGGCAGTTTCATTGGGCATTTTGGGACATGAGTTTACAGGCTTACGTGCTTAAAACCTTGTTTAGTTCTTTAAATTGAAGAAGTTGTGTTTTGGTAAAATGAAGATCTGATAAATATTGCCCTGCAGGATAGTTGGTGTGGTATTTGTCCAGTTGCTGAGCAGGCATATGAGTAGACTTACTGTGAAGTCAACAGGAGCCTCATCTCTTTGAGCTTATTATTTCCCTAACTATCCTTTCAAACTGAATCTTGCCTGAGCCACGAGCAGAAGGAAGATAAAGAAGAATGGGGAAATGAGCAAGTACTATTGGGATTTTTCATCCAAAACTGTAATTTTGAAGTTTGCTCCAGTTTTTTCTGAAAATTCTCTCTTCTTTTCCTCCCTTGATTCTGGTGGTCATATGAACCAAGGAGGAAAAAGCTGTACCCTTTTCTTCTGCCTGTAGCTGTGGGAACTGGCTTGAGGTAGCTTTGTTAGGCTAATGGGTCACCTTGGTTTATCTATGGATTGGTGAAACTGAGACAGAAGACTTGGTGTATGGAAGCAAGTCCTGAATGTCTAAATATAACTGTCACTGTTCTGTATCAGCTTTTTACCACCAAATTTCCATGTGAGTGGAAAGCAGGGCTTGACTTGGCTTTGCTGGTTATTCAGAGATTCCTCTCAAGATAACTGTTACCTGGTTACACCAAGACCTCTGTATGTTTTGTGATTTTGTTTCGTTTTAAACAGTGGCTATGTTACATTATTAGAGATTTGATTACCATTATTACCATTTTGTTTTTATTTTTTATTTTTTAATTTAGGACTGTCTCTAGATTGGAAACATTTTCTTTGATAGCTTGTGTTGTAGTAAGGCACTGCTCTTCTAGTGGGATGTGTTGCTTGCGGTGTAGTGGATTCAGCTTTCTGCTCTTGCATTGGTCAAACAATTCAATTTGCATGAGTATTGGTGGTCTCCATTTGGTATACGGAATGTATATCAAATGTATATCTGCATGTACAGATAGTGCAGTCTTCCTCAAATGCCCAGTCTATTTTCTTCTGTTGGGAAAATCTATCTTTTAAAAGTACTGTGCCTAATTAAAGGTGTCTATGGGCTAAGCTATTAAATTTAAGCTGAAAATACAGCTTCTGAGAATTGTCTACAACTTACTGAAAAATGGTTCTTCTGTTCTTTGTTTGGAAGGTAAATATAATGGTAATTTTGTACTTCACTTTTGTTAAGGCAGTATGTGCAGTAAGTGCAATTTGCCCTACTTAAACACAAGACACTTCTTGCATCTATTCATGCTTTATAATATTCTTTAGAACAATGGACACAGATGAGGTACATGCATCTTTATATAAATGTGTAGAGTAAAATATAGCGAAGACTTTAAAACCAATGAAGATTTTAAAACTAAAAATCATAATTTTCAACTACAGAGATTTATACTTCAGATAAAGTGTCTTACGCTGATCTGTAGACTACGTTATTAATAGTAAAATATTTGTTTAAAAAAATTGCAAAGCCCTCTGAGAAAAATATGATTGAAAAATATGATCCTAATCTACTGATATAGCTCAGAGATAATTTGATCAAATGTGAAACTCAATAGTGGTACTTTATTCCGATGAAACTGCAGAATGTATATTTGAAACAAAATAGTTCTTCACTGGTAATTGTCCTGCCTCCCTACTAAATAACCTTAGCCACTTAATTCAAGTATTTTAAATATGAAAAGCAAGATCTAAACCATTCTAAATATTCAGGGAAATATATTTGGGGTCTATGGTTTTTTAACTAATGAATATGAGTTTTCTTTTGCGTGATAGGAATAATGTAAAATACTTTATGGATCTGAAGAGATTAATGTCTGTATGATATTAGGGATTTTACTTTTTATCGTTATTTTAAAGTTCTAATTCCTCAGAAATGTTTGCTTACCAATTAAAAACATTTAAATGTTTGGAAGTCATTTGAATTAGATACTTATGATATCATTTGTATTATAATGTAGACTTCACATGTATTTAGAATTTATGAAAGATACCTTGAATGATAAAGAGCAAACTGTCATACCATGCTGTGATGTGCTCCCTATAATTTACAGGACTTCTTTTGTTTTTAATCTTGTCATTTTTTGGGTCCCTTCTACCTACAAGGCCTCTCTTCCTTAATACGTGGACTCCAAAGGAAAGGGAAAATGAAAAGTTATAAATTTTAAGCATCTCATAAAAGCAACCTAAAACAGTCTATGAAAAGATTACAGATTGTAAGTCATGTGTCTGTGCACCTTCCAGAGCTGGATGTAAGGGGTGTAAAGATGATTTGGAAATTCCCACTTTTAACTGTGTGTGGGTTTTTGATGCTAAAGCTGTAACCTGGATGTGGAGAAAGACTGAATAGGATCTTTTTGGAGCTGAGAACAGTTTTATTTTCAAATCTAGGGCTGGAGCAATGGACAAAAATGAAATATTAAAATTAAAAACCTAAAAGCCTGTAGATCCTTTCAGGGTTTAAAAGTTAGAGATTTTAGTGTGAAGTGGTGTAACAAATTGGCATTCATCACAAATACTACCTCAAGTGGATTGCATCCATTTGCAGAAATAAGTGATATTAACGTTGACAGAAGATAAATGTTTCAACTCTATAAGTTTTAGGATGCTTGTCTTTCGCTCTTCTCTGGTTTAATAGAAACTCTTCCTCTCACTTGCAGTAGTATAATTTTTTTTGATGTTTTCTTTGCGATTATTAGGTCTGTTAGCCTTATTACCTTTTGCTTATAAGGTGTTACTTGCTATTTTTTTTCATTATTAGTTTTTATTGCGTTAGCATTTGCCTTCTTTAGAAAGCCCTTGACTAATCAAAGGAAAAATCATAACCTGTGAAGCAGATATAGGTATAATCTCAATGCTTTGTCAATGAGCTGCCTTATCCTTGGGGAATTGCTGCTGTATAGGTGAGGTCACTTGTTCTCAGGAGACACTCACTCTCAAGCTTCTCCCTGGAGAGCTGAAAATAAAGGTGGCAGATATAATGAGGGTGTTTTTCTGTGGGTTCATGCTCAGCAGTTAAATACAATCTCCCCTGCCTTTCCAGATGTGTCAGAGTAGCCTTTAGGGATTGAAGTCAGTGAAATTCTTCTAACCATCAGAGCCTCAGATGGCTTAGCACTTTGCAAGATCAGGCACTAGATGGTAACAACCTTAGTGCGCTATTGACTTGGACAAAAGTCAAATGAATGGCCTGCAGGGGGAAAAAAAAATCTTGTAGACTTTGCACTGCCAAGGTTTTTGCTTTAAAGCTTGGCAATCCTGCTGTCGCTATGTTTTCTGCTTCAGGCACAGCATCAGTCTTCCCCTCCTATGTGATGCAGGAAGGGAATAAGGCATGTGGGATTAGTGGCGGTACTCTCCAAAACAACATCAACATCACTCTCTCTCTTGGGCCAGGGAACTAAAGCTTGAGATGACTGGAGATTACATGCAATTCAAAACCAGTCAAGTTGTAGTTTGCAAAAGATCTTTTTTCTGCACAGTCTGCATCTGTGCAAACTGCTAGCAATTCCTGATCATTAATCAGTGGAAATTATGTGGTGATGGAGAATAAATTTTCTTTCTGGAAGGCTGTCACACAACAAACTGCAAGATATTGTCACTCAGTGTGGATGACAGGAAGGGAATAAATGGGAGGAAGAGAGGAAGGAGTCTGAGATCCTATCATTATCACTGGATGCACTTACTGTCATTGTTACCGAAGATAAGGTTACTGAATTAAAAAGGACTTTTCTCTTGTATGCTTGGAAGAATACCTGTAGGAAGTTGTAGTTACTTTCCTACTCAGGGATCATTTGTCCAGCTGAGGGCAGGCCTCTCCACTCTGGGCACTGGAGATGGTGCTGGTGCCCAACAAGCAAGCAGAGAAATGCTTTGGCTGCTTATGGAGCTGGTCTTTCCACCCAGACCTGGGATAGTGCTATGGGTTACACTTTCAGCAGATCATTGTGACACAAGGCAAGCTTTTTTATTCTTTTTTTTTTCTTTTTCAATTAAAGCAGGAGTTAGCGTATACATGAAAAATAATTTCTATTGAAAGGAGTCTTCTGTTGTCTTAATAGGAAAATGAAGTGAAAGAAGGGTAGCAACATACTACGATACAATAGGATTATATCTCAATATTGTGCTCATTTTTTTTCTCTTTTTGTTATGATTTCAACTACAGTGATCTCTTGGTTTTCATTGCAAGCCTATTACTGAATGATAAACTTCATAAGATTTCTGCACAGAGTGCCTTTTGAATTTTGGTGATCTAATCTAATCTATTCCTGCAATGAATCAGCCAGTTATGGCTGACTTAAATTTTAAAAATAATAATAATCAGGGGATTGGTTGGATAAAAGCTGAGCTATGTGGCTACCTCCTATACAGAACATAGTTTCAGAAATGGCTATTGCAGCACATCTTCCATTGATACACATCTGTACTAGTTGCTAAACTGTGACATAAAACCTCTTCCTGTAATAAAGAACTCACTTTTGGATGGATTTTGCCTTTTGGAAATAGGCTGTCTTATTCTCACATCCATGCCGGTGGAGGTTCAGAACAGGAATATGCTTTATTTTGATCTCAGAGAACACTGAAGA
Organism: Heteronetta atricapilla; assembly: GCA_011075105.1. Taxonomy (NCBI): domain Eukaryota; kingdom Metazoa; phylum Chordata; class Aves; order Anseriformes; family Anatidae; genus Heteronetta; species Heteronetta atricapilla. The sequence goes on along the minus strand of CM021736.1, from coordinate 8,506,767 downwards.
ATACTAAACTAATGAAAGCATTAGTACCTGTATCAGTTATTTTTGCATTAATGTGAAAAGCTGCATGCCCAGTTACAAGCAGAGGGAGACAAACAAGTCAAAAAGGTTAATTACTTTTCCTTTTCTTACTCTTATGTTTGTTTCAAATGCTCATCTCTTTCTGTGCCTGAAGGAGGCCAATTAATCTTACATGCTTCTGTTTCTACCAAATGAACAGTTGTGATGTGTCTCACCGTTGTTTATAAAAGCGTAGAAAGTTCTGTACTGAGGAAGAGTGCTAACAAGAACAGAAAACATTTTGCTTTTTGCTTTCAGAGGCCTTTTTGAGAGGCCATGTAAAGCTAAAACTTGTAGTGAACTTGGTATGAAAACTCTTCCATCAGAAAGACAGTGGGTTAGACTTGGAGAGGACTGTTGTCTCTACGTTCTTCAAAGTAGAGTTGTTTCATTTCCCTGCAAGCTGTATTCAGAGGTAAGGCTTTCAAATACAAACCTACCACCAGGGAGACTGGCCATCTCCCTTAGTACAGTGTCTGTGCTTCCCAACTTCTCCACTATCAATTGACTTGTTTTGCAGTGGATTTGTCACAGCGTTCTCTGACTCTTCCCTGGCTGTGTCGAAGAGGTGATGGAGTTCTGCCTGCTATTGTGCTATTTATTTTCATAGCTCCATAAAAACAGGATAAATCAGTGTGAAGTTGTCTAGTGGTGTCCTTAAATCTATAGCAAGTTACATCTTTGTGTTTATCCTTATTACCCTTTCTTGTGTTTTCTGACATTTCAAAGTGTTTTCTTCAGAAGCTGTGTGGATACAAAAATATCTAATAGCAATTCTCCCTGCCTTCTGCAGTCAGTTAACTATTATTTCATGTCTACTACATCAAAAGCAAACAACTTATTAAAGCAAATTTAAAAATCTTTTATTCTTTCTTTAAAAAATTCTCTTTGTTTATATCTATACTTACAATGTTCCTCCCACAGGGTAGTGTTAGAGTTGCTCACTATTCTGTTTAACGCTCTGATGGTTGCCTCTTGGCTGGCAGAAAATCAGTAATATATCAGGAAATTTATCTTGAAAGGATGTCCGCATGAGGTCACCATGTAGAAAGTTGAATCAGATGTCCAGTAAGCTTAATTATTAGAAATGGTACCTGGCAGAAAAAGGCGAAGTACAGTACTTCAGAGATAGGCCTAGAGACTCATGCAAAGGGATCTCTGATCTTCACCATAAAAAAAAAAAGGTTTAAAACTATTTTAAATTATCTTTAAAAAAAACACCAAACAAACAAACAAAAAAACAAGACACCTTTCTTTCTCTTATTCTGTATCTTCTTCCATGATTAAGTATTATTGTTCAGAGCCACTAATGATTTTTCATTAAATAAATTTCCAAGCCCTTAAAGAAGTAAGGGCTAAAAGGCATATCTGCAAAAATACTTCGGTGCTGTGAAAACTTTGCCAGCGATGTGGTATTAAAAGCAAACAAAATAATCCAAGACAAAATATTAAAGTGCGCTTTGCATCTGCATTGCCTTTAACAGGTCATCTAACCAGACTTCTAAGTGTATCTTAACCCGTATTGTAAATTCATTAAAGGGAACTCCAAAACTAGCTGGTTAATGATAGAAAGCATATTTGACCCACAATTACAAATAAAATTCAGGAAAAAGTACTTCTAGTTAATTTATGAGCCTTACAAATTAAACTATTTTAAAGTTTGTTAATTAACTGGATGTTTAAGATAAATCAAAAAGTATGGCCCATGGTCCTGGTACCCTAGTCACTAGGGGGACCTGTCAGATTTGTTACATTTCTTCTCTGACTGCAACAAAAACAAGAACTGTGAACACTTAGGTGCTGTCCCAAGTCATAATCAGCTAAGATATGTACTCAGGTCTGGGAGCTGAAGGTGCTACTGAGCCATGAATGTAATGCAGAATGATTACTGGTTTTATTTTTCAGGCCATGGGTACAGTGGTTGTTGTCTTAAGTATGTTGGTGGGCTAACAGACCCATCAAGGGTCATGCTGAGCTGCTAAGTCTTTTGGGATATTATGTATGAGTTAGCAGATCCTGGATCCATCTTCTGTTTCAGTCTTACACCTGTTTATTAGATGGGACAATTTAAAAGAGCCAGGTAAAGACACTGCATATGCACCTTTTCATATTAACTTTTGTTACAGCATTACCACTGTTCTCCATCTAAGAGGTTGCGGAGGGATGGAATGGGCTTGAACTCAGCAAGGAAAACTTATTTATTAATGTAAAGGAACTGGATACTTTTTTGAGGGTGAGATTATTTCTGCAGACTAACTGGGCGTGATCTGTATGTATGATCAGATGTATGTGTCATAGGGACCTACCTGAGACTTCATTTTGCAGTAATGCTGTGTGTAAGACACAAAAGGAACACAGTGTAGGGAAACTTTGGAAGGTTACGCTGTGCCACGGAGGCAGGAGGTTACTACCAGACAGCATCAGTTCAGGCCCAGGTTCTCTGACTCACATTTGTGTCTGTACCTATCCAGATTGTTCCTTAATGTTTTTGTATAGCACAGATGTTTTGTAAAGCTTTAACTGATTCTATTACAGCCTCCCTGGATGCTCAGACCTAGTCCTAAATCTGTCTGTTGGCATTCCCTTATTTACTTTCTTACTGGGAAGAGTGATTTTAGCTAGGGGAATGCTGGATTGCTAACACACAAGTGTCTGGGAAATAGTTTAATTTTCTTCTGTGTGAATCAGTTGGAAAGCTATCACTCCAAATTGTGAAAACAAAATGTATGTCCACCCACCTGGCAGGACGTAGAATGGGCTTTGTGGCTCTTTTCTGTTTAGCTTTGAGGAAGAACGTGGTTATAATGTGACTATATTGGGCACAGGTGGTTTTCTGTAGCTCTCAAATCAGCAGTGTGCTAGTAGTTGAGGGACTCAGGAAAAGCTTTATTGAAATATGTATGGCCTAAAAAAATCCTATTCATGCATATTATGAGCTGTAGAAGTGGCTAGATATTTCCAAATACAATTTCTCTAGGCTTTGCCTCTTGCCTTGGTTTTGAATAGCATTTGAGAGTTGACAAAGAAACTGTCTCTAGTTATTACAATATTTGGTCTGATACGTATTTCTCTTCTCTTACTGCATTCTGATAGTTGAATCTGTTAAAGCCTTCCATTCATAAATGTTGTTTATCAGAGTTGCAGTATTAGTGAGAAATAGTGAGGGTGGTTTAGCAAGTACAATACCACACATGGAGTCAGGAGAGCTCTTCATATTTGTTCCTGCCTTTTTTGCTCTTCAGAATGTGTCCAGTTTACTTTGCTCCTCGGTTTCTCCCTCTTCAGAAGAACAGAGAGAAACAGATTTGTTTGTATAGTCTCATACAATGAGTTTTTTGTTCATTTTTTAAAGACTGGAGTTGTTTCATCATCTCTGATTGCTTTCACTTTCCAGCCAGGTCCCTTCCCTGGGCCTGAGGTTTATCCATGACCTAGAGGAATCATGGATAAACAGTGCTAAGAATTAATGACTTCTCTTATTATCAAGTTGTGATGAATACTCTGCCTTACATGGCTTCAGAAATAGTATACTTAAAAAAAATAATAATTCTCTAGATATTTTTCTGCTTGCTCTTATTCTGCAGTAGAGAGAAAAATTTGAAAAACAAAACTTCTCATGCTTTCATCTTGCAGACGTCTGGTTCTTGAAGTACAGAGCTGGTCTTTACTGGGCAAGATTTAGATCAGATGTAATGAAGTTGGTGAGTGGTGAAAGGTTTTGTACAGAATAGCAGAAGTGTCATGTGTACAGTCAGCTTCACTGGCCAAATGAATGAAGAATGGGAACTGCATCAAATCTTGTAAGTAGATTTTATGAAAAGAGGACTGATTGTTTAGTAAAGTCTCCTGAGAATTGAATCTGTATGAATTTCCATAGTAAGTCTATTGCAGTTGTGCAGAAGTTAGTACATAGTAACTGTATAGCTGTTCAGCTCCAGTAGTTTTTAAGTTGCTGTTTAACACATAGTGATTGACTTATTCAGTTTTAATTAAATGTGAAGTCATGCATACTGGAAACATGATTTACAAATTTTTCAGAGTAATGATTCCAAAGTGATTTTTCTGGGCATTTCAAATCTTACTTGTGAAAGTAAGATTCAGTGTAATTGTTTTTCTTTCTATAATTTTGGCTGTAGTCTTGCTTTCTTGACCCATCACTCCTTTCTCTCTACCCTACTATACAGTAGGATTTGTAAGTTTGAAAAAAACAGACTGAATTATCAAGTTCTTCTGCTTTGAAACCCTGACAGCCTGTACTCAGTTATCCCAGAATAATTAAGAAAAAATGGGATGGACTGTGCCACGTTTGTTTGCATCATCGTGGTTTGTCATCAGGTCACAGGCCAGAGGGAACAATTGCCTAACTGTTAAGGCAGAGGCATGGGCACTATCACTAAGGACATGTGAATCAAACAGGCTTCTCAAGTATGTGTACAGCCACTGGGATGATGCAAATCACTAGTTCTGTATGCTGATGGTCTTAAATTGTGAAATCTGTGCACAATTGAATTGCTCTGATGCAACATTAGTTTTTACCAAATTCTTCCTTAGTGGAGTCAGAAAGGAAATGTTTAAGTATTGATGTTGTTGTGGAACACTTCAACAGCACTGTATGGGTTGAAATGTACTCTGCAGCGAGGAAGCAACACCATGCTACTTGGAAGCCATCTTACCATGTCTCCTTTACTCCATCAAGCATGACCCCAGCCCTGTGTACTCTTACCTGCTTACCTACTGTGTGCTTCACTTTCCAAGAGCTGAGCCTGTATTCTCACATAGAAGAGCACAGCTTGGTACCTGGGTGCTGTGGAAGGGGAGCTTGCTCATGTGCCTTCTGATGGTCTATTTGCCCTTTTACTGTGTGGATGCACAGAGCAGAAGCTGTTCAGTGCATCTATACAAGATGAAAGTTCTGTGCTCGTGGTGGATCACATGCTAATGGGGCAGCAGGACAGCTGGGCTGGGAGCTCTAGGAGTGAAGATCCCCTATGAGCCTCAGGCTGCTTGTTGCCAGATTGGCCTAACTTCTTCCATTCATTCACAAGCTTTTCAGGTGTCCAGCTAAATTACAAGAAACAAAACTGTGGAGACTCTGGAGAGAAAGAAGAGAAACTCATAAAAACTTTAATTATTTACGTCTATGATACTGTGAACTTCCAGATGGCACATCACTGTTTTTTTTTTTTTTCCAGTGCAGAGCACCCTTTGGATTTTTTTCTGAGGCAGAATAAAACACATTGAATCAGCATTCCATCTTAGTACCCTGCAAATGCCTTGTTAGCAATGCCTTGTCTGGCACAAAGATGCTGTGAGTTAGTAGCAACTTGGGTTAGGCATCCACATGCCAAATAACTTAGATTCTTTCATCAGGCCCAACAGATTTTATTTAACATGCAGACTGCTCCATGTCTGGATCATCTGCTGACATGTACTTCCTTCCTGTAAGTTATCCAGGAAGAAAACTGGCTTTATCATGCATCAAACATGTATAAACGCTTACTCTTTCTAACTTGCTGATGGAACTCAGCCTATTTTAGTTGAACTAGCTCTCAACATAAACACAAGTGCTCATCATAAATACTTCCTTTAAAGAGTCCAAGACATAGAACATACACTAGTATTTGTATTTACAAATCTTCAGACTTAATTAGCAATGTTGTATATGGAACAAATCTCCTATTTGAAATGCTTTTAATTTTTATTCCCTCATTTAAGTTTCCTTACCTCTCGCCTTTCTTTTCTTTTTTTTTTTCTTTAAGCTTTCCAGATGTTGCTTGTGCTTATTTCCCCATATAAAGTCATATTCTACCCTTCACCCTGGTAGTGAAGCTGTAGCAATCTTCTAAATAACACTCTTTGATTTTTATATGGCAAAATAACAATGAGAACACGAGTCACCTTGTAATGAATACTGTATTTTCTTTTCATCATCCATTAAAAGAAAATGGAAAAACACAGAAAATAATGGTGGCTGTTTTCTGCAGACGTATCTCCAACAATTGCTTTTCAGTTCATGATGTGAAAACAGAAGGCTCATTAAGAATTGTCATCCCAAGGAAAATACATGTAGAACATCCACATTCTATATGTGAAACCTGTGATCTCCAGGTACAGCTATTTGCTCTTGTGCTGAAGTAGAGGTGTTTCCCCAGCTGTGAAGTTCTTTTCTTCAGCTAGAGGCAGTCAAGATTAGTACAGCTGCTCTATCTGTAACTCTCTTTAATTCTGCCTGCTTGCAGCAGGCAGCTACGGCAGTACATGGCTGGATATTTGATAATTCATTTCATGTCAATGTACCTTTTAGTTTCCTTTCCTGGAACTGCTCCCCTGTTTTGCAAGGGCACAGTTAGAGAGCAGCATGTTTGTTTCGTAACAGTACTTGAGGAAGAGAATTCACCTTTTTGAGAGAGTGGATTTCCAGCCCATGCAGTGCTTGGGCAATGGAATTACAAAATTGGAATTATTGTCTGACTAGTGAAGGGATAAGTCCAATTTAAAATAGGGGATTTGTGCTCCTCCAGCTGTGCATCTAGTTTAGGACTACCAGTTACTCTGTCAAGTAGCAGTCGGCTTAGTGATCTGAAAGAGAAGTTTTCATGGGAGGAAATGTGCTCTAACTGTCCTATTTTTTTAGTACATACAAACAGCTTACTTCTTTTCACAAGGTAGATAGCTTCCATTTAAAAAAAAAAAAAATTTCAAGCAAAGGTCTTTGTCCCCTCTGTTGTTAGGAAGGTACTTACAGTGTTATTTCAGGGTCACTATAAGACCATAACAACTCTTGCTTTCGTTCCCAGGCCCCTTGAGTTTTAGTAGACACATGATGCCCTCTGAAAATCAGCCCTGCACCAGTACTGTAGGATCACCTGTTGGGTGAGTGGATTTGTTTGTTAGAACAGACCCTAACACTTACATGTTGCTTGAAACCTGTATGCTATAACGTAGGAGTCTATAAGCCAGAGGCTGGAGTTAAGTTCTACTTTCACCTGGTACCAAATAAAATTTCTTGAGAGTTTTCATCTTTTGTGCATCTGGAAGGAGGAGAGAAAGCACACTGTAGGAGCAGCAGGTAACAGAATGAAACATCCTCATTACTGTTGAGATGGACATAGTTTCCCAGTAGGGATGTATAATCAAGTTCTTGTACATAGGGTGCAGTAGGTACACAAAGATTTCTTTTCTGAAAGTCTGCTGAGATATATATGCGGAAGTTTAAAAAACAAACAAAAAAACAAATGCTGCTGCTCTGTGTTGTCATCCTACTTTGTACAGGAGCACTGAACTGCTGTCAGGTCTTACTGTACCATTGGGAAAGGGGTAACACTTCCTCAGTTCAACCTTTCAGTTACTGGATCAGCCTGTGCTGGAGATGTGGTTTTACATATTCATCACACCTATGTTTGTCCTGTGGTTTTGGCCTCCCTTAGGGAAGAGCTAAACAAGTCCTAGCTCAGGGAGTTGAAGTAGTTTTGTAGCTGCTGCTTCAAATACAGACATAGACTAGAAATGGAGGTGTAAATATTTGCTCTGCCTACTCCACATCTCCTGCTTTCCCTGCTCTCCTTCCCTTCTGCCTTCTTTCTTCCCCTAGAGGCAGCTGAACTCTGGCCTCACACCTGTGGGGACCAAATGAAATGAAGACCCTCAGACATGTTTGCAAATCTATTAGTGAAGCTTGGCTGGTGCTTTGTTCTCTGTGTGATTTATATCTGGGGCCCCGAGGTTTGATCTGGTTAGGTGACTTATTCTACTTGGTGCATTTCTGTCTCTTGGTTTTGTGACACTCAACATTAACTTAAAGGAAATCTTCTAACAGCAGTGTAAATTATACATATTTTTCAAAGCTCTAATTGAAATGGAGGATGCATGATTAAGAATTGACATCTGCCACCAGAAAGTTTGTCTTATTATTTCTTTTATGCCTATAGTGGAAGAAGCTGGAAGCCTCTTGCTCAGCTTCACCTGATCAGCAGTAGTAGAAGTGTTGAGTGGCTGCAGCCGTGACCATTTCCTTCACTGCTAGCTAGGTGTGGCAGCAGTTCATATCCTCACAGATGGAACTAGGAGTAGCGAAGGTTTTTTCCTTAATAGTGATAGCAGTATGCTGTAAAAGGGCTTTTGTTTTTTTTGTTCTTACATTTGACCTGCTAGTATCAGGTGACTGTTTTTCCTGTGTAACTTTGGCACAAGTTTGTGGGCTGCTTTTGGAGATGAGCATTCATGCTTTTGAGGCACTTCATAGGAAGAAGTAAATCTTCCAGTGTTCATTCTTCATAGATGATACAAATCAGACATGTAGGTGTTTTTCTAGACTTCAGGAATAAGGCAGCAGGTACTCTGTAGTGTCTGCTTTATGGACTGCTTCTGCTGTTTGTGATGCACCAAGGGCATGAATGGCATTGTACGTAGAACGAACATGGCATAGAAAGCACATCGGGAAGGAAATAATGATTCTACTGAGGAAGACCATGGGATAGCTAACTAAAAATCTTCCTTGTGAGATCCATGTCACCTTAAGCAAAGTACTGCATGTAAACAAATATTACAGAGTAATTATATATATATATATATATATATATATATATATATAAATGTGAGAACTTTGAATCTACATAATGCTGTTTTTTATTGGATCAAAGTACCAGCATTTTTAAAATAAACATGCAACTTTTGCTATCATTCATATAGAAGTCTTCAATTAACTTATACGGTTTATTAATAGTTCTTTGAAGAATTCTGCTTAAAATCTGCCTACAGTTACTGATACTCATCTATTTTATTTTGTGCTGGCTAATGGCTCTGCTTACTTGTCAATACAGCGCTTAAGGAAAGGCCTAAGTCTTAATCAAGATTCAAAGTCTTACCTCAATATATGTAATTCAGTAACTATTAAAATGGTTTCCTTCCTGCCTCATCTGTTTGTTTCTGTAATTCTCACTTAATTTGAGAGGTTGAGAGCTGTTGGCAGAAAGTCAGTGTTTACATGTGTTAATTCACTGGTTTATGATTGGTCTTGTGAATTGCAGTAGTCAGTTCTGCCCTTTCTATCATGGATTTATAATCAAAGTATAAAAGTTAATGCCTAGTTGCAGACCTAGATATTCAAGAAAACAATGAGGTGATACCAGCCAACAACATAAATGTTAGTATTAGTTTACCAACTGTCTGACAGGGTAAGCCAGCTAGAATTAAATAAAAGTATTGTGGGAGAAGCTGTTGAGGTAGTAAGCCAAGTCCTTACAAATTGTTTTACATGAGAAGGGGTGGATTTGAATGCCTTGTTTATTGTTTGAACCTCCAGCTTCTGGTTTCATTGGCTGTGGGAGAGGGAGAATGTATTGGTTCAAACCCCTTGAACGCTTTGTGCAGTCATTTTTTTTCCCTTTTAGTTTCAAACTGAAGCATCGTAGTGGAGCTTAATGTATAAGAGTTTTTTTGGTTCTATCCTGTGCAGGGCACTGCTGGAACAACTATGAATGCACGGATTGTAACACGGGCAGACTGTCCCGTTTCAAACAAGGTGGCCTTCTGTGATCTGTCTCTAAAGCTCATCTGGTGTTTTTCCATTACTATTGCTATACTCTGCTATACCTTCAGTCAAATAGCAGAAACAAGATTTAACATGACTGCCTTGCCCACCTGACTAGAAGCAATTAGTCTGTGTAACACGAAAAAGCAAATCCGCCACCCCTCTTCCTTCTATGGTCTAAAACTCAAGCCAGCCCCACTCAGGTCTGACTTGGAGGAATGTAACTCCAGCTGGCTATGGAGGTCAAGTGAAATGACCCCTGTTTTGCAACAGGTTAAATCCTTTAATCTGGAAACTGCTACTTAGAGGTATTTGAAAAGAAATAAACAGTGCTGCACCATGGTTATCATCCAGTGTTGTAATTAGCAAGGGAAATCTTGTGGAAAATGCTTGTTCTACTTAAAATTTCTTATTGCAGTAATTTGAGTTTTTTCTTAAGATGTTGAGGGGTCAACAGGTAGAAATCCGAGGTTGCTTCTGGGTCTAGATCAGTAGCACCTCATGTAGTTGTATGGTCATTAAACAGTCTGCACCTCTGTGACAGAGAAGATAGTTATGATTTATTAACCAGGTGGTGTGAATAGCTAAATCTTTGAAGATGTTCAGGTCAGATTTTATATGAAAATCCAGATGTTGTAGGTGTACGCACTACCCTCAGTCCTTCTGCTCATGAGATGCACCCAATTTAAAAAGGATCCTGGAAAGGAAAATTGTTTTCTGAAAGATTAGGCTTGCTTAAGCTAAGAAGACTTAGTTTCTAGCATGATACATAGCAGAAATGAGAAGATCTCCAAGCAAATTAGAAATGCATAGGCTTAAATAGAAACTTTGGCTGAGATTATAGGGGGACATCTGTAGTTTATTTTAACTGAAATTCCATTTTTCCATAGTGGGGAGCGCTGCAGGACAGTGTTACTGATAAATATATTTCATCAAGTGCTGTTTCAAAGAATTCAGGGACTTTCTTGGTGTTACTCCTAGCACAGCAAGGTGGCTGAGCTAGTTGGTTTTCCTGTGCTGAGCCAGAATCGTTTTCCTATGCTTCCTTATAAAGACCATTGGGCTTCTGGAGTGTGCCACAGGTGCTGGGCTGGCCAAGGGATAATGCAAAGCTTTCCTTATTTCCATCTTGGAAGAAAGTATCTTGCAATTGATAGAGGGAAGAATACTCATGTGTATTGAACTTGTTCTTGCATTTGCAGTTTTAAATCTGAAATAGTATATAAAAGATAAACAAAAAATACAACTTCAAATAATGAAAGAAGCTGTCCAGGAAACTAGTAATTAACTTGGCAGGGTAGAGTACAAAATCCATGGTAAGACTGTAGAAACAATCAAAATATGAAAAGGAGGCTAGGTACCAGTGTAGTAGTCTAATGCCCAATTTCCATAAGGTCATGTCCCTTTCAAAGGGGTACAGCTGCTGCACAGAAATGATCTGCAGGAAGGCAATGTAGTGACAAAGTTCAGTTTACTACACGTTTTCTCAAACTGTGATACTATTTCTAGACCCATGAATGCATTTACATTCGTTTATGATAATGGCAGCTTGCAAATGCTATCTGCTACTGTTAAAATTTCTGCTAGCATTTCAGTTGTGTGTTCTGAAGATTTCAGTTGTGTTTTCTGAAGCTATCTAAAGGTTAGAGGGAAAATAAATAATTTATGTCACATTAATTAGCAGCATGAGTATAATAGCCAGTGTTTTTTTTTAAGGTCTGAACCTTAGGATTATTTATGAAAATGGCACAATTATTCAAAAATGAGTATAATATTTCCCCTAGGAGTGCCTTAAAATATGGCTTGAGGTTAGGTGCACAGATTGTCTGACTGTTGATATTTGACGGTGGGGCTGTTTTTGGAGGGTGGGCAGGGACGTGGTGATGTGTAGTGTGAACATTTTCTTTAAATAACGCAAAGTAAAGCTTTATTTCTCTCCACATTTCCAAAACAAAAATGCAAAACTGCTTTTTCAGCATCTATGTTTTAAAATGAATCTTTTTTTTTTTTTTTGGTAAGAAAAGGAATAAAAGCAGCTAGGTTACCATAGCAATGAGTACATTGGGCTGCAGTTTATGTATCCTAAAGCATGTGGAGCTTATGGCTGGAGTGTTGTTCTTAGAAAGCAAGAGGTCTGGTTCCCTTCCTCCTTGCCCTCTGCAGAATACAGCAGCAAGCCAATTGTTTAGAGATACAGCTTTGCTTTTTCCCTTCCTCACTCTCCCTCTCTACATTATCCCTCAGGATGTGTCTTTCCCCAGGAACTCTGAGCTCAGCAAAAGAAATAAGGTGAAGTCTGACAATGACAATATGTAAAGAAATGCAAATGCATAGAAAGTACTAATAACTTTGTGTTAAAGTGTGAGCGACTGCAGTGTGGAGGCTTGTTTGGCTTTTGCAAACAGGACAGAGCAGAGTGATCATAATACAAACAAAAGTCATAGCATCGTTTTGTGTTTTCTCCCCTGTTATCCTGTTTAACAACTAGTATCATGCCAGTGCCTTAACTAAAGGCAATTTCAAGCTCAGCTCTGGGAAATATTTGTTTGCATGAAAAAGGACTGAATACATTTGTTGTTTGGTGTAGAGAATAATTTGCATCTGGGCACGAGCTGCTTTAGGGCTGTGACTCACTGAGAACATTATTGACTGCTTTGTGGGCACAGAATGGGAAGCTGTTTTCCATGAAATCCATAATGATGCATGTCTAGACTATGAATTTTAATGCCCAGAAGGAGTTAAAACAAAGCCCTCTGAAGGAAATGGAGACCCTAATGACTTCTTAGGACTTTGCATCAAGCTGTTGAGTAGTTGAGGAGCGTACAGCTTTTCTGACAGTCCTTCATGAGAGGATGCTTGAGGACTTCTCCTGGCTCCACAGTTACTCTCTGCATTGTTTGTTTTGTTTTGTTTTGTTTTGTTTTTTTTTTTTTTTTTTTTTTTTTAGAAGTACCCTGCTCTCTCCTTCATTCCCTAAATATACCAAACCCAGATAATATATTTGCTGGTTATGTCTGTATTTTTGCAGCCCAGTAAGCTTTAATAAGGAGAGAATTCAATTTCATCAAGTTCTAATGTTGATGATGATGCTGAAAAGGATGTCAGAAAAACTTGAGCAAAATTTGGCATGGTAAGACAGCTGCTTGCCTGGAAAGCTTCTAGAATGGTAGGAGGTTTATGCCGTATTGTGTAACAGACCTGTTGCAAGCCACCAGTACTTGTTCCAAAAAGCATTCACTGAAGAGATAACTTTTTTTTCTTTGATAGTTTGTTTTTATTGGCTTTCTGTAGCTCATTCTAATTTCAGGTTAATTGTGTACAATTTGATGACAACGTGCTGCGTCTACCAAATGCAAATTGTCTGAAGTCTTTGAGCAGCATTTCATCTTAATGAAAGTGCCACTTGGAAGGGAGAAATGTGGTTTAAAAGCAGAGGTCAATTTTGGCAGCTAATGAGTTGCTGTAAATGAACAGAAATGTCTTACCGAGGTACTTTTTTTCTCCTTGAAATAGCGAAAAGTGTTTCCTTTTCTCATTCTGCTCTAGCAGCTACTCAAGAAGGCATGATCTTTTTCTTACGGTAGTTTCTAAGGAAGTGTTCTTTAGCAAGGCTTCATGATTCTGTCCCATTTCTAGTACAGAATAAAGTGCCTCTTTTATTATAGCTGGGCATCTTGTTGGCCAGAGATCTGAATGAGTAAACAGAATGGAAGGTAGCATGTGTTTTGAATAATCTGTAGGGACTGGAGCAATATATTTGACTTTTAATGAGACAAAGATGATGACGTAGCTTATAAGATTTTTCTGAAGGAAAAGGAAAACTGATGTTCAACAGACTAACTGTAATGTGAAACTCTAGTCCTGTGTCAGCTTTGTTTTTTAAAAAAATATACAATGCCAAGTTGAAGACATCTGTGTCTAGAATTTTTATTCACATGTCAAGAAAAAATAGCTTAGTCTGAAGGGGTGGTGATTTCCAATTCATCCATGGGAAATGACCTTGCTGCATGCTTTCCCCACTTAAAAGGGGAAGAAGTCATTTTTACTCTACACAGTTCTTTTTCCTGTGCTGCTCATTGAGCATTAGCCACAAAGCTGATAGTCTGAACATTGACACTGTCTGGACGTAGGACAACAAGGCTTTAATTACCCAAATAGAGTGAAGTAGTTTATATCCCATTAGCAGTCCTCCAAGACTAGAGTACCATAAACTGTAATCGTTTAATGTGTGTCTGTAGCATTAAGCACATTTGAATTAATGCCAAGAAATGACTTATAAAATATAATTCATTACAAAAGTCGTGGGCATATCTAAAGTTTTGCATATTTCAGACACAATCCTTAACTAGAAACCAATGAAAGTGGATTTATGTGGTTAGCCTTTTCTCCTCAGATGAAAAGTAATTCCATCTTTTGAACAAAATCTTATACCATAAGCAACATATCTGGTGAATGCCATGGTATTTAATTGGTAAAGCTGTGCAGAAAGATTTTATTCTTCTGTGAAAAATTCTTTTGTAAGAATGTTTGGTCTTAAAACTTTTTCCTAGCTGTAAGTGTGGGTACTGTTAACACAATGCTAGCATCAGAATACAATTTTTTGTATTAAAATTAAAATTAGATGCTGTAAACAGCATCTAACTGCTGTTTATTCTTCTGTTAATATT
>CM021736.1:8391308-8487514 GCA_011075105.1 Heteronetta atricapilla | reverse complement strand
CTGAGGCAGGGGAAGTTTAGGCTTGACATCAGGAGGGGGTTCTTCACAGAGAGAGTGGTTGCACACTGGAACAGGCTCCCCAGGGAAGTGGTCACTGCACCGAGCCTGACTGAGTTTAAGAAGAGATTGGACTGTGCACTTAGTCACATGGTCTGAACTTTTGGGTAGACCTGTGCGGTGTCAAGAGTTGGACTTGATGATCCTTAAGGGTCCCTTCCAACTCAGGATATTCTATGATTCTATGATATGTATGTGTGTATATATATATATATATATATATATATACATACATGAAGTAATTTGTTTCCGCTCGTGTATCTTTCCTCCTCACACATGCCTCAAAGAAGGAGATAATGTGTTGTAGGATTTGGACTGTTCACCAAAAAGAGCATCATCTGTATGCTGGCAGCTAGTTGAATGTGATAGCATGGTGTATGTGGATTGCAAACCTGTGGAGTGGAAGAGGTTGAGAGCAGGATTCACCTTCTTGTGACCATATTATGCCAGCAACCCAAATGAGTTACTCAAATATATAATGACCAGGTAGTGGCTGGATTCAGTGGGTTCAGTGCATATACATCACCTGCCAAGGCACGGTTGTTTTGCCCAATAACCTCAGGCACTATCCCACCTGACATCTGCAAGCTTCTTGACTTGGATCTGGGATAAGAGGTTGCTATTTCTGAATTTAATATAGCTCTTTGCTGTCTCGGAATGGAGGAGGGTGAGTGAGATGGGGAGGGAAGACCATAAAAACCTCTCGAAAGCCTTTGAATTTGGGCGTGGGGATGTTAGCACAATTACTTGATGTTAGAATCTTCTGCATTGAGCTTTTGGAATGTAAAGCCAGTTGACTGCTTTTGTCACAAAACTCCAGTGTGGTGCTAAGCAAATTGCACCAAATCAGTCTTTCTATAGGTTGCTAATTGTTCCTGGGTTATTACCAGTTTTGAACTGAATAGCCAAAAATTCTAACGTGGGTCACTCACTATTCCATGTGCACAGTGGGTGCAGTGAGCGAAACATGTTTTTCTGGTACTTGCCTGATTAATAAATGCATACTATAGAAAAACTCTGGTAGGAAATGAGCATTTGTGTTTAAAGTTTAACATGTGGAAAAATAAGGGGTAGTCACAGACACTATTTTTCCTTGTTATTCAAACCGCTTATTAGGTGAGTTCCTTTTTTTCAGTGCATTGGGTAGCAGAAGACGACTTCTGGGTGGGGGGAGTAATATTGTATAATAAAGATTGTATAACAATGCAAGGCAAGGCTGAACTGATTTTGTTTAGGCAATCTCTGCTGTGTAACTTTTTATCGTAGGGGTGTTCATGGAGGTGTGCAATTCTATTGTGAAGTGAGCAACAGTGGGTAGTTCATAAAACATTAATTAAGCCATGCAGTGTGTCTATAAGTGAATATTTCTCAATAGCTGGGAAATTCTGTTACACATTTTTTTCCAAAATTTATTCAGTGACACAAGGTCAGTCATCAGATGGAGAACTTCCCTTGCTTCTTGGCCCAAAGCAGGAACTGAGACAATAATTCTAAATAGTAATTTTCTAAGTAACAGCTAAGTAGTCCTCTTATTTTAAGTAGGAACATCTCATTAAGTTTCTCTGTACTTTCTAGGTAATGGGTTTTGAGCAGCATGTTAACAGCTTTTTTATCATGTATCATGTACGTATCATGTACTTATATAATACGTTACAAAATGTATTGAAATATATTTAAACTGTACCTTAAACAGTACCACAATAACTTGTATAACTTTAAATTTCATATAATTGCATAGTTCTTATTTTATAAACTAAAATTGCTTAGTTTTAAAACTATGCAGTTCTGTGGTTTTGACATCATCAATGATAAAGAAGAGGATGGTATAACCATAGCACTGTAGAATTACCCCAGCACTAGTGCGTCAGTCCATCTACCAGCTCGTGGGTTTTGTTATGCTGGATTTTTACTTCTATCAACACTAAGGCTAAAGCAGGTATTTACATTTTTAAACAACAGTGTGTCAGGTCTATGCTGGGTATTTAGAAAAATGAAAAATCTGTGTAGAACTCTCTCCTTTACAAAAAAAAAAAAAAAAAAGTTGATATAAATCAAATGATTGTAGCACAGTTTTTAAAATTATTATTTAACTTACACAATACTGAAAATGGGCAAAGATATCTCTTTGGGTTGATAAAACTCAAAATATGCATTTAGACATTTGAGATAATAGAAAAAGTGTCTGGCACAGAGTGGAGCATTTTATTTGATGCAAATGATAGTTTCATAATATTGGTGTATTGATAGATCTAATGAATTGTAGATGGAGCTTTTATTGCTTTAAAATCAGTGTGATGTAGTTTCAGATAAAGGGTACAAAATCAATGAAAAACTGAAATGCTTTGTTAGAAAATACCAAGAGCTTTTTGTCTTTAAAAACATGCAGACAATTTGACAGCATGGAAACAAATCTGTTAAAACTTTTTGTCAACACATTACCAAATTCTGTTATTTCTTTTATGCTCTTGGTTTTCTGATTTGAGAGCAAAACCTAGACTGAAAGACTTCACCCAGCCTTATCTCTGCATCCTTTTGAAGTAAGCAGATATTGTAAGGTAAACTGCTTTTTTGTGCCTTCCAACTTTTGGAGAATCTACCTTTGCCTTTGTTAAAATGGTCTGAAGGTTGATACACTACCTAAGTGTGCACACCAGCCTTTAGATGCTTGTATTCAATTTTACTGCTTGAAAATGGAAGATATTCTCAGATTGTTCCTAACCCCACTTAGCAGCTTTATCCACTGCTTGGCTCGTTTGTTGTCTTAGCTTTAGAGAAGTTAAGAGTGAGATAACAGAAGGATAATCAGGTCGTGGCTCCCTGCAGTACATATAGGTCTCTGCGGGAAAGCCAGCTCTGAGCTTGTCTGTGAGCTTGGCAGAGAACACCTTCCTACCTGATTGTGTTTTAGAACTCGCTTAACTCTTCTTAAGACAAGCAAAAACTTCTATAGATACTGAACGATTTAACAAGTTATATAACAGGCCCCAGAAATAATTGACTCATGAAGTCCATCCATGTATCTGGAAACAACAAAACACTGATCAGGAAGAAAATGTCCACTATTGCCAAGAGGATAACTACAGTGTGGAAGAAATATAAAATACACTAAACCTATAGTACCTCAACACACAAAAGAGACTTTCAAGCCTTTAAGTTCCTTGTTGAAGGGATCTGTTTAGTATGTGATGTGCTGGAATGGCTGAATGTCAACTCCTGCAAAAGTGGCATAAATACTGTCAGAATAAAACTTGCTTTAGTAAGATCTAGGACAGGAAGCTCCTGCTGTGCTAAAGCCACAATGAGGAAAGTCTGCTAGTGATGAGAAAGCTGAGTGGGAACCCACTTAACTCAAATTGAGGAATTGCTGCTCTGCTGAACTGGATCCAGACCAAAATGTTTGTGCCTATAAATTACTTCAGTACTTAAATTTCTCAGGAAAACTTAAGCCCCTTTAGTGTGGGGGCTGGTACTGGGAATAGGATTCTCTGGGAGTTTCAAATTACTCCTATAGCATCGATCTAACACATGATAAAATTTGTTGATTTAAAACCTTTTTGGCTCCAACATTGTCTGCTATTCTCTGTAGGTAAACTTACCTCTGAGATGAGCACAACAGAGCATGTACAGACTGAAGGGCTTTAGGCATTATGAAGGCTTGACTGGAAAAGGTCAAAAAGATGACAGAACTGCTCTGGGTCTCTCTTGCTTGGTAGATCTTCATTTTCAAAACTTTGGTTAGTTGGTATTTCATAAGAGGGAAGAAAATTAATATCTTGGCATGGAAAACCATTCAAAGCTGAAAGTAGACCACAGTGGCAGCTCAAGAACTGTTTGTACTTCTCTGGACCATTTGTAGGCCCAGAACCTAAAGCCATTTATGCCGGTGAGTGATGTTTACTTTGATTTGTACGGGGGAGAGGGGAGGTCTGGATCCATACTGTGTCCCTTGCCCGTTGAAAACATCCCTTACAACTATTTGTGAAATAGTTGGATTGAAACAAACTGGTGGAGTAGAAATCCCAGGAGAGGTGTTCAGTCACCAAATTTTAAACTTCCTTGAATGGCCAAACCACAGGGCAACATGATAAAATGTCCCCGCGTTTTCTGTCAGGTACGGGTGACAGAGCAGGAGGGTCACTGGGTGCTCTGAGGCCAGCCCCAGCTCTGTGGCCAGGCTTCTGTTGCCAGCTCAGGCTGGCATGCAGTGCTGCCAGCATGTCATTGGCTTAGGGCTGAGTGTGACTCTGTGGCCAGTATACCAAGGTCCCCACCCTAATCTGAGCCCTATAATATCATATTAACTGATAGATGACTGCTGACCTATTTATTTTCAGAATTATTTGGGAAGTGCTGTGGGTTGCATGATGTACAAATCTAAGATTTAGAGGATTACTGGAGAACATTAAATTGTTGTGGCTGGATGTATTCAGTCTAAAAATCTATGATCTTTTTTTGTGGAAGTTGATACATAATGTAATTTTAGTCACTGCAGGCTTCCTATTTTTTGTTTATATTTGAATACTTTGCAGAAGCCAATAAACTACTGACAATTTTTCAGCTTAAAAAAATCATAAGATTCCAGAGATCATGATGAATTTAATTTCTAGGCAGATGCTTGTTCTGTATTTGGTTAACATAGTCAGATCCTGGACCACTTGGATGAGGAGGGGTGTGTGGGAACTGCTCCTTAAGGTCCCCCAGCTCCTTCCAGCATGTGTTCTGCAGGACCCTAGAGCAGCAGCCAGGTACCCATTATGTTATTGAGCAGCAGCTGGAGGCCTGGTTATGTTGAGACGTTAACACTGAGTAACTACTGAGCTTAATCGTGTTAGCGATTTAAACATTTCCCCAGCATAGATGGCATCTGTGTCTTTAAAGTGAGTAAGGTTTAAAGCTGAGTGGATAACAAAGCTATCCAAATAATGCCTCCCTTTCTAGGTCATTGCCTTCCTTTAAAGTGCACTTCTGCTCCGAGAAGCAATCAGTGCAAATGGTGTGCTGAGCTCTATTATGTTGGTGTTAGGTTTTCACATATTGTATATGTTAGTGTTATACTTGATATTGTATCTGTAAAAGCTGTGCTACAAAAGTCGTCAGGCTTCAAATAATGAAGTATGCTCTTCCCTCAGGAGAGATGACTCTAATTTTAGACATTTGGAAACAGGATATAACAAGTAAAGATGAGAAAAAAAGGTGAGAAGTGGATATATTACATCAGTAAACACTCTGAATTTACTCACTAAAAGTGGAACATGTAGAAAGAAAGGTACATAAAAGAAAGAATGACCTTTGTTAGCCCATCCTCACAGTTGTCAGCATAAAACAAGATCTGGAGGAGAAGTGAGTCAGGAGAATAGAGCAGATGGGAATGTGAAGGGTATGCTGCAGCCAAAGAGCAGAACTGGGGGGTGCAAAGCAGGATTTGTCATGGGAGAAGTGGCTGCCTGAGCTATGGAGCCTGATGCTACTGCAATGTAGCAGGTGCCAAATCCAAAGTCCCCAGAAGTTTTATTGATAATCCTGAACTGTGGATCTGGATGAAAGAAAAAATGGACCTTAAAATAGCCGGAGAAGCCAAGAAGGTTAAGGCTAAAAAACTTTATTCTCTGCAAACTAAAGGGGATTAGTAGAGGGACTTACAGAAGTTAAAGAATCATGTCAAAAAGAAAGAAAAAAACAGCTCTTAGTAACTGTTTTGTTGAGAGTGTGTCCCTGTGTCTCAAGGCACAAGAAGAGAAGGATTTGCTAGTCAGATCTGCATGGTGAGGACCTGGATGAGAGTTTTTGCTGTCAGAGCTGAAAGAAAAGGTCACTTCCTAGACACTGTGGTCTTTGTCCTTTTAGTTTTGCTCTTAGGGAAAGCTCTAAATGAGGTAGTACAGGATGAATGTGTGGCCCATGAAGGGTTTGCAGTGGAGAACACACTGTATTACATTGAAATATGCATAAAAACTAAATTAGACTGGCTTATAAAGTGAAGTTGAAGCCAATTATGGAAATTAAGCATGATGTAATAGTTAATGAAACCAGTGTAGCAAGCACAGTGAAGCTATGCTGATTGCCAAGAACATCTTGCTTTTACAGTACTTATATAACCATCAGGAAAGGCCTCAGAGTATTTTTAATAATAATCAGCCTTTTAAATAATATTTATTTCCTTTTTTTTTTTTTTTCCAGTGACATTTTATGCTGCAGGTAGAAGTGTTTTTCTTTAAACTTTTGTCTGTAATTTTCCCAAACAATATTCCAAGTTACATTTCCAGCTTACATGTATTTTCATTGTCATTGTGGGCTTCTGTGAATTGCATGTTCCTTAATAACAAGGAAAATTCAGGCTCCTGAGGGCTTTCATTACCCTTAAAAGCTGAATGGAAGACGTTTGGTTTTCTGCCTTGATTTGCTTCTGTTTTCAGCCATCAAAATTTAATTTCATTGGAGGGAGGAAGTACCCAACAGAACACAAAGCAGTATAATATTGCGTTGGTTTTCTGATAGCACCATTCTCCAAACTCTTGTGTCTTGTGTTTTTTTTATATATATATATAAAATATATATATATATATATATATATAAAATATAATAAAAAAATATAATAAAATATAATATAAAAATATAAAATAAATAAATAATAAATAAATAATAAAATAAATAAAATTAAAATATAAAAACATAATATAAAAATATAATAAAATAAAATATATATATATGTGTATATATATATAGTGTGTGTGTGTATATATATATATATATATGTATGTATATGTATATATATGGATCTGACCCTTACAGAACTTGGTTTATCACTTGCTAGAATTTCGGAGCCTCATTCCATCAATGGGAAGGTAGATTTTACTTCACAAATCCCAGTTTGACTAAAGCCGTATTAAAAAGAAGTCTAATGGACAGCAGTGTCCAGTTTTAAATAGGTTTGTTTCCAGTATAGGCTGATAATAGGAGCCTGCTTGCTGTGGATTGCCTTTTTGCCAACATCAGGTAGGTTTTATATCTCTTCTGTGATCGTATGCATATAGTAAAATCTGAACTTATGACTAACATGATGGGCTGAAAGCTGAGTGATCATCTCTTCCTGAGCTATAAGGTCTTGGGTAACTTAAGCTACAGCTATCTCAGTTTCTTATATGCAAGAGAAGTGTTAAGAAATTTAAAAAGGGGTTCTCAACTGTCAAAGTCCACTACTTGTAGAAGTACAAGCATTTGAATATTTTTCCCTGGAAGGAGAAACAGTAGAGAGGGACACATACTTGGGTGTGGAAGGCTAAGGTACTGCCTCCCCACTCTGTTTAAACCTGTGGTGGTTTAAACCCACCACAGCACAGACCCAGCACAAAACCTCAGCCAAGAACTTATTATTGGTGTCAGAGGGGCACGTTATTATGGTTTCAATCACAATGATGTGATATTGCGAGGTACTTATTTTTCAGAATACCTGAAGCATTCTTGCTGTTTCACGTTATTTTTTTTTCTTCACACTTAAGGCAAACATTCTCTGTTTTCCTTAGCTTGTGTTTGTGGATTGCTATTGTGGATTACCCCTTCTGCTTTCCTTCTGCTTCACTGATTTGGGAAGCCTAAAGGAGAACATATTTATTTTTTCTTTCTTGCATTGTGTCATCTTCTGGCTTCTCGTTCCATAAATGACTATCTAAATCATCCTGCATCTTCCTGAATTAGCCCAGTTCTGGCGGATGTCACTGGCTAGAAAACACAGTCAGAACTAAATGCCTACTACTGCATGGATCAAGGGACTAGCCAGATAGCAAAGACAGAAACTTTTAATAAACCATTCAGCTGTAATGTTTGCTTTAACAGAGCACCATGTACTCAGCAATCCTGTTAGTCTCATGAGAGCATGTCTATGTCATGGGTGAATTAAAACAAAAATTTACTATAACATGAGAGTTTTAATTCAAAGCTCCTATCAGTTATTTTTCATTGAACTTCTAAGAAATGCAAAGTGGATTAGGTAAAAAAAAAAAAAACTTGTCTTAGCTGCTCTTGTTTGTTTGTAAAATGTTTCTTAGTTGGAAAGTGACATGAAATGTCGAAAGAGGAACAGAAGGAAAACATTAGCCCTTAAACAATTGGTTGTCTTGAAATCCACTCTCCTGGGAATATGTACTTGCTCATGACTACTTAAGGTTGTAAATGAGAATGTCTAAAGAGGGTTGATAAATTTTGTGTTGTTAAATAGGCCTTAATCTGAGACTGTGTTAATATATAGCAATAATGAGAAATTGTTACCAAGTACTTAGCAATTCTCCTGTAAGTTATGCACACAGCAGCAAGATGCATTGGCTAACTAGTACTTTTATTGTAGTGAAACAAATAAGATTGGAATGGAACCTAAACCTGATTTTGGATTACTAGTGTTTAAACATGGGAAACAGAAAGTTGATAGGTAAGATTGTGCTTCAAGGAAAACTAACCTTTTAAAATTGAAGACACACTCAGTTAAGGTTTCTATACAGTACTGGTTCTTCCTGGAATTATGTGACAAGCTTTTGATTATGGTATTGCTATTTTAATGGTCTCAAACTAATCTTTGAAGTTGAATTAATTAACTTTTTGTCTTGTGCCTCTAAGCATATTGCCTGTAAGCATATTACAAGTACTATTACTACTTATTTTCTGTATTGGAGACAAAGGACCATGTGTTTCCAGAGAAACATCTCTTTTGCATTTTAACTGTTTGTTACATACCACTGCAAATTCAGTGTGAAATCACTGCAGAGATAATTCATAATGTTCTCCAACATTGAACCAGAGGCACCTGGGAGACCATAACATTATCTCTGGGAATACAAACTATGTAAATACAGACTTGTGACACTGGTTATGATAGACTGTATAATTTTCTTAACAACAAAAAAAGAAAGCCGTTAAAAAATGTTTGGTTTTTACTTTGTCCACATGAAGCAGCTTTTATTATTATTATTATTATTTTCAGCTAACTGCCTCCGAATTATTCTGTAGAAAGAAGGAGACTTGTTTATTTTTTTAGGCTGGTTCTTGATGAAAAATGGTAAATTCAGTGAAACACAATTCAAGCTGAACAAATGTTTAAATTGTAGAATTTAAAGCACTGGAGTGGATGCGTATATGAGGGCAGTTTGAACCTATGAAGGACACAGCAGGGGAAAAATATGCACATTTCTTCATCCTAGCAATGTGAGAACTTGCCTGAAAAGTAGAATAACCTCAGTTCTTTGCTCATAAGAGCTCCTAGACTGAAATCAGGGAGCTAGCTTCTCTCATTTCATCATGACTAGATGTGGACTCAAACAGGTTAAAGACTTTCAAAATAATGGTTAAATCAAGACTTCAGTTTGCTGGACTGAAACATTAGGAGCAGAAGTACCCTGCTTAACTAGAAGGAGCATCCCTAAACTTCTTCACTTTGTTTATTTCTCACAGTGTGGCATCTTGAATTTAGAAAAAATGTATACAAAAACTGGTAAAATGTCATTGGTAGTCCATAAAGTTTTCTGGGATACCAAAAACAGAGAGGGTCAAGTCTGCGCAGCCTGCCATTTTGTCCCTCCAAAGGGAAGAACCAGATAATTTTTCTGTTTTCCTAGCTTGTCTGAAACATACCTGCAAATATTAGTTTTACATAAATATATAAAATTTATATGTAACTATATGTATACACATTTGGTGATGTGTATGTATTTAGCACACGTACATCAAGTTAGAAAGTTATCAAGTTATTATTCTAGTAAACTTATCCTTGTTGTCTATCTTGAATGGACTTGACTTCTTTTGATTTTCCAGTGAGTCAGTTAACAGCCTTTCTATTAGAAAATTGAGCTACTCACAAGGACATGAGTCTACTGGCCTGACAGGTGAAATTTTATTCGAATACCATCTTCTTCATGGTGATCCTTGCCTGGTATTTGCCATTTTATTGTATAGATCATTTGATAGATATGGAAAATATGCAGGAAATTATTGACCCTAATTGATTCAATATGGGAGTATAGTTTAAGCTATTAGAAAAGGTGGAGTGACAATAAATTGTGTGGCCAGCTTTCCTAGACATGTTCTAAATCTTGTGATGAGCAGTCACAAGACCTTGGAAAGCCAGAAGACAGGGCTGTTCCAGGAGAACTTCCTGCAGTGAACCTTACAGCAGTTCCTTCAGGTTTTCAGGATGGAGTTCTGAGTGAAAGTGGCCTACCTGTTCCCTGCCAGCTTGCTTCTTTCCATAGCTGACAGCTGGCTGACACAAAAGCCACTACGCCAGGAAGTCCTGATGCTAATTCTGTGATTCGTCCTAGCACAGCTAAGAGTTAGTTCTTGGTCCTCTCTTACCTTACTCAGTAAGGAAAAACAAAGGAATGACAAGGTTGAAGCACTCAGTAGGCAAGGGTTGCTTGCATTGTTGTGTGCAGCTTTTTGGCCGTTAAAAGGCTTAGAACCAAGGTGACAGATTGTTCATTCCTTTTGTACACATTAGAACTCATAAAAATAGCGAAGTAAGGAGGAGGTTTGAGCATATTCCAGGCAAGATCCCAGCTCCCTCCATTTGGTACATGGGTGGTGTTTCCTCTTCTGGCACTCAGGGATTTGATTGTTTACACAGGTTTGCTTAGCAAGTGCTCAGTTTAAAAAATGATTTGACAGGAAAACAGAGTTGTCTGCATGTGTGCACACAAATTCATGTGTTCTGTATGAATGCATGGTGCAAGCATGTTACTTTTGGCAGTCCCTCAGCTGGGTAAGGTGGAATCAGTGCCCTTTGCTGTATTTCCCAGCCACCCTGTATTGTGGCCCAGCTTGTGTTCACTGCTGGGCTGAGCAGGGCTGTGGGTATAGCTGATGTGGTGGCTTGGGATGTAGAACCCACGAGATGAAAGGGAAGGTTAACATCATTCTTCAGGACTAACAATTATTACTTCTTACTTGAGGTACTTCCTGTCTGGAGGATTATGTGGGGTAAGCAAAGTAAAAACAAAATTGAGGGAGGACGAGGGGCTTGTGCTAAGTAACAAAGTGGCTTACTATGCCTCACTAAGCTGTATATGCAATTATTTTACATGTATGTAGCAATATTAATTAGTGTGTACATGCCATTTATATTGTGCACAATGCCACAGCTGCAATAGTGAGGTTTTATTGTTGGTTGCATTGCAGATAGTTTAGGAAAACTTAAATGCAGCACCATGAGCTAGAAATACTTCAATATCACATGCAGCACAGAATCTTTACAAGCTGTTTCATTTAAAAGCTATTCATCAGGACTCTCAATAATGCACTTACATGTTGAGAAAAATCTGTTTTATTGAATTGCTAGACTGTATTAATTCAGTCTTTCTTATTATTTTAATGACTACTTTTAAGTGAAATAAAATATGGAGAGACTATGATTCTATATTTAGTTAATCTTATGGTTGCTTAAGTAGTTTTTATTTTTTGTGACAAATCCTGACAAAAGCAAACACTTTGTTCCAAGCTTTCAAGTTTGATATTAAAATGTAATACAGGAAGACAAATTAGTACGGTATTAGGGTTGTAATTGGGGGATTTTTTTTAAAAGCTTGTTTTAAGGTCTAGTTTTGTTAACAGGACCACAGTCTGACTACATAGCTAGTTGTAAAAGATTTGTATGTCATCTGTGGTGTTTTAAATTTAACTGGTTGTGCTGCACAGTCATCCTTTTCTGTTATATGAATTGTAGACTAACTGAAAGACAAGAAAGATATTTCAGTATTTCCTGCCAGCCTTAGTGATTTCAAATGAATCAGATTTAACATCTTCAGTTCTCTTTTTCTCAGCTCACATTACTCCTTGGCAACACTAATGAAGGAAAATATAAAGTATAGTTTGAAGGATGAAATTTCAATTCTACAAAGATCTAGAGCTTTTCCACTGAGAACCAATGTTGTGCTCATATCACTTCTGCATTATAAAAAGTATGGTAAGCAGGTTAATAAAAGTACTGGAGGTTTTGTCAGCAGTAGGGAAGAAGAGAATAACCTCCTAAGTCTTCCTGGGCCCTACTTCCAGGGATGAATAGTCACCTGTTACAGTTGGAATTCTGTTTCAGCAAGGTTAGACCAGACATATTTATTCATTCCTGTTCCCTCTATCCTTTTGTTCCTATTTTTCCTTTGCTACTACCCACACTTTTCCTGTACACTAGGTCTTCCCTGTACTTATCTTCCTGTTTTTTTGTCTTTCTCTCTCCCACTTACTGCCATTAATTAGTACTCTTCTGCAAGCTGTCTTGATAGAGATCTCCCAAAGTGATCTGCGCTGGCTGCAGCCAACAAATGGTGGCTGTTATTAAGCCCTGGTATTGCAGTCTATTGGTATTGTTACAGCAGCCGTGAACTGGCTGCCTACAGTGGAATTTCTTTCTTCCTTTCTGAATTTTCAAAATGGACAAATATTTTGCAGCCTGATAGAGCTTGTTTTTAATTTTTATTTATTTTTAATGTATTTTTGAATTTGAATAAAAACTTTAAGACTGATCAGAGCACTGCACTGTATCTAGATTGCAATTACAGTATCAGGTTTAACTTCTGGAAAGTAACCTTTCGACTGGCAAACAATTCTTAAAAATAATGCTTTTGACTTGATCAAATAAAGGAATTAATCCTGGGCAAACCAATCATGGCCAAGTTTTTTTTTTTCAGATTTCTGAGACAGGCAAAAGACTGTTTTATAGGAGCGTGTCATTTGTGTGTTGCAGGAATGACAGATGACAGCCAGTGATTAGGAAATTCTTTTCTAGAGTTATTAGAGAGGCATTTAATAAGCAAGAAGAGTATTTTAGAAAATGCCACTGTACTGAGGATATAGTTTCAGAAGGGATGACAGCATTTTCTGTGACCAATAACCTGTCTACTGTTGAGAATGAATTTGAGATGCAAAGTATAAGAAAGGTCAAATCAGTTGGCCAGAGCATCTCTGGGAAAAATGAGCATGGCTTGTTGCAAACTATCTATGAAAAATTATAAAAGAAAAAATGCATCTTGATGTCAAAGTAGTTTATGCATTTCTTTGACTGGAATGAGAGTTGGGCTGGATTGTGGAGGCTGTTTGGTCCAGCTGAGAGAAACTGGCTTCCAAATCATAGCTGTTTCCTGAGTTGGCTGCTCAATAATGCTTCCACGAAGCTGTGCTCCCTGTTATTGCTGGCCCTTCTCCTGTGAGCTGCACTTCCCCTACTTAATTAGATAAGAAAAAGGATGAGATGTTCCCTCTTCCTTCAGGCTGATATCTGGAGGGTCCTGTTTCCAGTGTTCACTACCACAGCTCATTGACCTGGCTGCTTGTCTGAGAGTCTGCTTTCAGTGAGAGGATCTGCATTCTCTTCTCAAGCTGGGAAGAGAATAAATTCCAACTAAAATTTCTCCTCTGTTAATATGAAATCCAGTGTTGCTGTAGTTTGGAGGAAAGAGAAAGTGAGAAGTTCCCAATGCCTTTGTCACATTGAGCATCATCATAGTTTTGATTTAAAAATCTTCCTTTCATAATAGGAGTTATGTCGATATGTAAAATAAATAAATCTTCTCTTATGGTTAAATGAATCCTGGAAAATACAATCCTCAATGTACCACGCAGCCAGAAAGTTTCAAGTGTTCCAATACCAGTGACATCAAGCTTGTTTGGAAAAGCCAGCTCTAATGGGAGCTGAGCTCGAGCAGCTGAGTTCTTGGGTTCTCTAAAATGGTGTGAAAAGGGTACTAATTACTACCATCTCAGCAGGCCTAGATTTGAGTCTGCAGTAAAACACCAGCGATGATTCTAGGTAATAACCTTTGCACAAATCTTGTCAATAAAGATAAAGATTCAGAGACAGTTGTGAGAAGATGATATTAAATAGGTCAGCTGCATTTGATGCCTTCCACACCACGTAGATGGGAGCTGGGGAGAGAAAGCAAAACTGTGCTTGCTGTGGCCATGGTTTTCTCTAATTAAGGTATGACCTTTATGTCTGTGGAAGGTGTTTGCCTTGTCATTCAAATGTATTTGTTGTGGTTACCAGCATTTAAATGCAAGATTGGTAATGAAATAAGTTTCAGAGCTAGAAGGTACCTGGAGTGAATCTAGGTGTGCTGTTGTGCCTATTGCTGAGTGATCCTCAGCACTTCCAGTGGATTCCACCCCTCCCTGCTGAGGAGTGACATGGAAGCCCGGAGGCTGCTATTTCTACTCACCCCCATCCTCTGTTCCAGTTAATCTACCTTCGCTACTATCTATGTGTAGTTTTGACTTTCACAGAATTACAGAATAATCTCAAATCAACAAGATATTAGCATGCATACTCATGAAAAATTAGTAACAGATTATTATTCATCTTGGGTTAAAAAACATATACATGTGTAAGGACTGCTTTCTTTACTAAGGAAGATGAAATGAATAGCTTATTACAAGCAGCGAGAACAGGACTGTGCATTTATATCCATCGCTTTTGAATTTAGCAAAATATCGGGGGACTGTGGGAGAGGATCAACCTGATTTGTTGCAGTATTTAAAACCTTTAACTGTTCCCTGGTGGTTATAATCACTCCCCTGAAAAGCTGTTGCTACAGGACTCAGGCACAAAGTTCAGTCGTTTTGATGTCAGAAGGGTCAGATTCCAGAATTCAGAAAAATTATTCACCTCATGCCAAATGTAGATTATCTGAAAATAGCCATATGCCAGTTTGTTATGGTGATGTGCACATGCTTCAGCTAGTATGTTGCTTTTGATGCCAAATGTCTCTTTCAATGAGATGAGTAAAAGCAGAGTGTAGATGCCATGAGTCTAATCCTGTCTAATATTAGAATGTAGGGTTGGATCCCGAGAGCTGGTCTGCTCTGGCAGCCTGGAGATTGCAACTGCAGCCAAGGGTACTCAGGACCTTGACGCTTCCTATGAACGGCTTTGACCACTTCCCATGATTTTCTTTTTTTTCTAAGGAATGAATGAAGGTCAGCTAATCCCTTAACAAAATTTACACAGAGTGGGAGTCATGGTCTAACAGAAGTTGAAAAGTATTGCCTTTTATCCTTCTTTATAGCAGTTAATGCAGTTAACTTCTAGATCGTGGGATGACCTTCATTGTTATCCTACCTAGAAACTGAGTTTTCAATTGTCAAAGGTATCGCCATTAAAAAATAAATAAAAATTATGGCCCTGTATGGATTTCAATGTGAAGGTTGAGAACTTCTGAAATTGGTACTGTAAGCAGAAGTGGGTAGGGACTGATGATGATGGGAGATGAGTGGGTAGGTAGGTGAGAAGTGTTACCTCTCCAATTCTAGCTTGCTCTTTTTATGAAGGGAGTTTTTCAGAAGCACAAATAGCAGTTGTGTGTCTGTAACCCACTCAGTCCCTTGGGAAAAGCCCTGCCTCAGAGCGCTGTTCTGGCTCCAACAGTAAACTGGCTAACTGATAGGAAGTGACTGTTCAACTGGTTGCTGACACTTTTAAGTTGGGTGGAAATTCTCTTCATATGGGGTAACACATGCCCTCCAAACTGCAAGTATCAACTGTAATTGGAGATTTCCCCCAACCTCTAGAGATCTGGACCACTGTTATAAATCCAAAACTCACCTTTATTATTGGCCCATGTAATGAACTCTAACTGGAGGGTTGCTCTTAAAAACAGTATTGTACCCATGTCGCAGTAGGTACTTGTAATAAAACAGCATGCAATTGCAACGAATAGAAGGCTTGTTTTAGTCAGTATTAAAAATTACCATTTCTTGTCTTTGTTTTATTTTTATTTAATATATACTTCATCAAGTACAAAGATCAGCATTGATGTTTCTTTCAATAGTGTATCTGCCTAATATTTGTGTCTTAAACCATAAGGAAAAATCACAATCTTTCTGCTTTCTACCTGCCAAATCTATTGGAATGCTATTGGTATTCTGGTCTGTTTTAAAAACATTAGAGGGGGATAAAGATAGTTCTGTAGTTCATTACAAGAGTACAGTTCTGAACATAATTGAAAAATAAAGATACGTTGCCAAAATGTGTGTCGCTGTTTCTCTGACTAAGGTACTTATAGGAAACCTATCACCATAGTAACAAAGTCTCTGCTAAACAATTACCAACAGATTTCTTTTATTCTCTTCTTCTATCTTGTATAATATGTATAGCTTGACTGTAGCTTTAAATGTAGGAATTGTGTATATAAATGTTTGCACACTGTATTTGGAAGATAAACAGGATTTACAGTCCTGCAGGCTACAATCTGTGCAAACAATGGGCAGAGAAAGCAGCTGCAAACCAATAGGTTTCATCATTTCATTCACTTGCAGTTACTGTGAGCATTTCTCTGAACTCTTCGTGCAGTTACATCCACTTTGCTTTCAGGACTGTTCTAGAAAATGCTGGAATAACTTACAAAATATGGACTCTTACTGGGGTCATTGTCTGCATCTACTTTATTTCAGTCTCCAGAAATGCTGTTTTGTTGGAATATTCTGTTTGTAATCCTGTTGTCTTTGGAGGAATCTGCTGGCCTTTACTCTTAGCAATTAGATAAAAATACTTTGCAGGGTTTCCTCTGCATAATAAATTCTCAGTTCTTAAAAGGTGCTCAATGTGATCAGTCTCAACTGTTTTAGTTAAGTGACCATACCACCAACGTGGTCTTGCAAACTGTTACATTTTGGTTGAATAATGACATGGTGAGGTCTTCGTGCTGACTTGAGTTTCATCTTTTTGGAAAGCCAAATGGATTCATTTACTCTTGCAGATCGTGCAGCTTGGGGCTTCAAACAGCTGTCAACTGAGTGATTTCTGACTTCCAGGGGTTTTCTGCCAGGTAGTTGCTGCTTATGTTAACCAGTCTATGAACATAAATAGAACCAGACTTTTGAATCCAGTAAATCGTTAGTGTACCCCATACAACAATTAGTTGAGGTGAGACACAAGTAAAACCTACATTGGTGGAATTTGATTGTTCAGCTTCAGTTATTTGCCATTAAAACTCATCTCCTTCTCCTGGTGAGGAATAGCCTCCACATAACTGATCAAAGAAAACATTCACTTTTTTTTTTTTTTTTTTTAAAGGGGGGAGGGAGAGTTTGCTCTTGCTCTTGACTTTTTCTTGTGAAATTCTTGTACAGCTCATAAGAGGCTCTGAGATTAGAGGATGTTGCTGTAGAGGTTTTTTTAATGCTGCTGCATGGGTTGAAGCTAGCCCATAGCACATTAAATATTCATCTGTTTGAGGTACAGGCCTGAGGTCTCTAAAGATGCTAGCTGCGCTATATGGTCTCTAGCTGAATGTGGGTACCCTAGAAACAGCAATAGTAGCAAGACCAGCAGCACAGAGGACCATGTCATGGTATTTTGAAATTACCACAGATAACAGCAGTTATTTTGGAGCTGTGTTATAAACCCCTTACACCATTCTAAAAGCGATTTGTTGCAGAAAATATATGTATTTAAAACACTTTTCAAAGTGTGCTCTATCATATTTGTATAGTTGTTCAAACATATCTATGGAATATATTAGGAGATGACATATTAGAAAGAGTCCAGAGGAGGATCACGAATACGATCAATGGTCTGGAGCATCTCTCCTATGAAGACAGGCTGAGGGAGTGGAGGTTCTTCAGCGTGGAGGAGAGAAAGCTCTAGAGAGACTTTATAGCGGCCTTGCAGTACCTACAGGGCACCTACAGGAATGCTGGAGAGAGGCTTTTGTCGGGGAGGGCAGTGACAAGACAAGGGGTGTAATGACTTTAAATTAAAAGAAGAAAGATTTAGATTAGACATGAGGAAGGAATTATTTGCTCAGTGGTGAGGCACTGGAATAGGCTGCCCAGAGAAGTTGTGGATGCGCCATCCATGGAAGTGTTCAGTGCCAGGCTGGATGGGGCTTTGGGCAATCTGTTCTGGTAGGAGGTGTCCCTGCCAAACACAGTGGGTTGGAACTACATAAGCTTTAAGGTCTCTTCCAACCCAAACCATTCTATGGGAAATATGGTTCAGAATAGTTTTTGCTAATGTCATACAAAGAGAATTTACAGATACACAGTTTAAAAATTAAATGGAATCAAAGAGATGGACTGAATTAAACTCAAATTGTTTTCCAAGGAACTAGAATTGCAATTTTTGTCACTACTAGTCCTTTTAAATCTATAAACTTAAGTATGTTCCTGAAATGGATGTGGAACATCTGTGCAAACAAGAAGGTATATCCTCTGGTTACACTATGAAAATTGTTAAACTTCCGTTCACCAGAGCATGAAATGTGCACACACAGGTCTCATTAACCCAACCCATGTAGTTCACAGCTTTAAGTACTGATCCAGTCGAGTTACCTAACTATAATGTTTTGCAGGGTAGTATGTTCAAATTCCAAACATCCCAATTGGTGCAAAAAGTGAAAAGAACTTTTCTGCTTCTACAGATGCTTCGTTGTTGGAAATGCCCTTGAAAATAACTCCTTGTGCTCTAGCCAAGGACATATACATTAAGTCTAATCTGTACATTTAAGTTCTGCTGGAGATTAAGATTTATGAGTGAGGTTAGACTAGACCATGGCAATATTGTCTTGGTTAGTATAACAGCCAAGTGTCTAAGTGAATTTTAAGCTACAGAAAGTACATTTTCTTGTTCATACTATCTATACTATCTATATCTATATATCTATATATCTATATATATATATAGATATATATATATACTATCTAATCTGTATCAGGGAAGTCACAGAATCACAGAATTTCTAGGTTGGAAGAGACCTCAAGATCATCGAGTCCAACCTCTAACCTAACCCTAACAGTCCCCACTAAGCCATATCCCTAAGCTCTACATCTAAACGTCTTTTAAAGACCTCCAGGGATGGTGACTCCACCACCTCCCTGGGCAGCCTGTTCCAGTGCCTAACAACCCTTTCAGTAAAGAAGTTCTTCCTAACATCTAACCTAAAAATCCCCTGGCACAACTTTAGCCCATTCCCCCTCATCCTGTCACCAGGCACGTGGGAGAACAGACCAACCCCCACCTCGCTACAGCCTCCTTTAAGGTATCTGTAGAGAGCGATAAGGTCGCCCCTGAGCCTCCTCTTCTCCAGGCTGAACAAGCCCAGCTCCTTCAGCTGCTCCTCATAGGACTTGTTCTCCAGGCCCCTCACCAGCTTCGTTGCCCTTCTCTGGACCCGCTCAAGCACCTCGATGTCCTTCTTGTAGCGAGGGGCCCAAGTCATGGATATAGCATCTTAATCATTATTGCTCTTAACAGACAATTGCTCTTCTACTGATTCATGTCCTTTAACAAATGGTTAGCTGCCTTTTAAGCCACTTCTAGACTGTTAAATAGCCATGTTTTGTTTGAAGCCACATGTCAAAGGGTGTGGCCTTTCAGTTATACCTTGTATTTATGAATTTGACTTTATCAATACCTCCTATTACTTGGGCTTGCATATTGTAATTTATTTCCTTTTAATGTTCATCTGTGACTGTCAAAACCAGAAACTGATTTAATTTTCAAAGCTTATTACTGTTCCTAATTGCTTTGGGGATACAAACATGAAAATAAACCAATTTGCTATTATGTACTGAGAAATACAGAGCTTCTTCTGACTGTTAATTCTTACTTAACAATAGCTCAACTAGAAGTGGTCATTTTCCACCTACAAGTAGTTTGGCAAAAGTGTTTCTTCAGCTTCATTTTACATGATTTGTTTAGTATAGGAAAAACTGGTCCCTTGATTCTGTGTAGCATCATTTAGATACTCAGGAGCTTGCATAAAATTATTAGGTAGAATCCTGTCTGTCTGTGGTAACTGCAATGAGAGTGATTTTAAATTTACCTGTGTCATGCACTTTCAGCTTTCAACGTCATTTCTATTCGTGTTCTGTCAAAAGAGAAAACTTGTGCAAAATCTGGATTTCTTTCAATTTCATCTCTGAATCTAAGACTCCGCAGTGTAAAACTATGAGATATACCTAGAGGTTAACTAGGTCTGGATTATTTTGAATATACCATATATGCTAAATGACAGGTGGTACTGGGGAGCATCACTGATTAAGAAAACTAGTCTGTCTGGATTTTGGCAGCAAATTCCGTAACAATGAGTGTAAGTGAACAGCTATGGAGAATTATTATTATTATTATCATTATTATTTGAGGCTTTTTATCCTGAAGGGACAGTTTCATAGCAACTGCTGCTGCTGAGCCTGCTTGACTAAAGGGTGGATGCAGTGATCCCACCTTCCAACCTCAGCCACTTTGTTCATCTGTGAAATTAACTGCATTTTGTCTTAACTAACCTGGCAGGATTTTTCTTTTCCTAATGTCTTCCATTTACAGTTCAGAGAAGTAAAATTAGCTGCCCTTTGTTTACAGTGGCTTTGGAGTTTTGTAGAGTCAAATTTACCATTTTTAATGGTCTAAATTGAGCAGAGGAAAACATCAGTGGTTCCTGTGCTCTGAATTACAATTACAGGAGTCCTTGTTCGTTGTGAGAAGGTACCAGGAAACCCTGAATTGAATGGCACAACTTCTAACACTTCTTTAATGCTAATTTTCCTTACGCTTAGAGAATAAAAATGCACGTAAAATGCATAACTGATGTAGTTGTACAGTTGAATTCAGCAATCTGTTTGCAGGCTTTAAGGTTTCTAGAAAATGGTCTGTGGTGGTTAAATCCAAGTCAGCACAATGTGAAGATTTCTGGTAGGGTTTTGAAGCAAAGATTACAGTGGTATAGCTAGAAAAACCTGCAAAAATATTTTTTTTCTTAATTATGATGTTCTTTGCATTTTAAAAATTGAGCTGCCATTGAACAGTGAGTGCTATAGGGGACCTTTAATTATTTTCAGATTAACAGCCCTTTATTACAAGTCTTTATTATCATAAATAACCAATCCACATTAAAGAAAAAAGCCTGGGTTTACGTGTTTACAGTGGATTTTAAATTTCATGTGGAAATCATAGGATTCATTATCTCCTAAAATTTATTACTTATCTTCTAATGAAAATACCTGTCTCTTTATCACAGTGATCTATATGCCTCTTCTCTACCAGCCATTCAATGCAAAAATACCAGAATGTATCTTGGTTTAAATTACAGGAGAGGTAAATGTCATGGCAGGGCACAGCATTACCTTTGTTGCCATTTGAAGCTGATTCTAAATACCAGTTACTGACTTCCTTTACACCCTTGTTAAAGCCATAAATTTGAGTAATTTATCTGAACCTCTTGCTCAGTGTTCAGTTATTTCTCCCCCTTCACCTGCTTGGTATAAATTCTGTGTAAGCCAGGAGCTGTGTCCATATGATTATTTTCAAGAGCTACAAGAAACATTGTTTTCTCTGGTTGAAATAGATCACATGGAAAAAAATCACAAAGTAATGCCATGGGTACTTCCAAGGGCACAATAGTGCTAATGTAACAAAGAACAAATAATAAAATCCACCGCAAAGGGATTTCAAGCCTATAAAACAAATAACTTGTATGAATATGGTAATAGACCGAGTAAGTACAGAGTGATTTCCATTGGTACAGCTGTAGGTATTTTTGAAAAATGTAGCTGAATATTAATCTGAATATTTTCACAGTCTGAAAAAACCACTGATAGCTTCCTGGAATTCTGATATTCTTATGCAGGAATTGCAAGAAAGCTGTGCTCATACAGGTAGGTCAGAATTAAAGACCGTGTAGAAGAGGTTACAAAGTTGAGCATGAACACCCGAAAGGGGGAAAGTCACTTTTCCATTTTTCACTTTACTATTGGAAATTTTCATCAGAAAACCTCAAACTTGACATAAAGACATGCCCTGTGATGTGCTTTTCATTCAAGGCTATTCTCGAGCCTTTTACAACTTCTGCATTAGTAAAAGGCAGATGTAAAGCAAGAACAGTTTGAATTGTTAGCTTTTGCTATGTTGTTGCATGAACCAGATGAACAGGCAGCCTGCATCAGAGCCTCAGGATGGCTTCATGTGTACTGAGATGAAATATGCAGATGCTTGGCTCCTTTTCTGGCCATGCTCTCCCTTCCCATTATGTGGCAATGTGTGTGGGCAGGTGTCCATCTGGTAGAGAGGGATGTCATTGCTGCGGCAGCAAGACCTGTAGAGCACTGGAGTCCTGGCTGGCTGGAGGCCAGCAGCACTCGTTGCCCCAGCCTGTGATGAAACATGAGGACATAAAGCTCCAATTCTTCTGTAACTGTATGTTTGTGTGTGTTTATATACATGCATAGCATATTTGTCTTAAATGAGTGTAATTCTTGCTACTGTGAGATTGCTACTGATTTATGCCTGTGTAAATGAGAGCAGATTAAGGCTTGTTTTCTGGTGCTGTGCCTACTGTGGATGCCTGTAGAGCTGGGCACTTTTTCTGCATGTGCAGTCTGTTGAGGCATGTGACGGGTGTGCATATATTATATTAAATTTATGAAGTCATATTCAGACCTGATTAAAGTAAGCACAAAATAATTAAATTTGTTTTTCCAGCATTGAATTCAATCCATAACAGAACAAATCAAATAAAAACAATGGAGAAATATTAATAAGAATAATATTCCAAGAGGGGAAAAAAAAAACAACAAAAAAAAACCAATAAAAGCTTTGAAGTCAAACCAAATAATGTCTGCTATAATACAAATATTTAAAGAAAATAATTATCCTTTGGTTTTAACTTTTTTTCTGCTCTAAAAAATCATCTTTTATTTTTAAAATCTGGCTTCAAGTTTTGGTTGCATTATTTGTTTAGGTAGGGGCTCAAGTTAGTTACTTACGGCTTTTATTCAATAAAATACTTGGGTAATGTGCTTTTCTTACACTTTGTATCATGTCTAAAACTTACTATTCTTATCTAATAG
Source organism: Heteronetta atricapilla (assembly GCA_011075105.1). Lineage (NCBI taxonomy): Eukaryota > Metazoa > Chordata > Aves > Anseriformes > Anatidae > Heteronetta > Heteronetta atricapilla. Next base: position 8,464,645 of record CM021736.1, on the reverse strand, counting down.
AACTACCACCACTGGCTTGACCTTGTTTAGTTTTTAGGTGCAGCTGCTTTGTAGTCTGGTAATTTGAATATATTTGAGGCTAAAAGAATTCTTACTGTTCAAGAATTAGACCATTATGCAACTCAATTACTTGAGTGAAAATACATTCCTATAACATGCAGTAATTCAGCAATAGAGTTAACACCTCGTTCACACCTCAAAGAATTCAAATGCTGACTTAAGTAATTTAAGTGCTGAATTTAAATGCAGTTGTCTAGCATCACATAATTTGAAACTTGTAGATAAAGATAACTTTAATAGAATCTTGGCTCCTGTTGTCTCATATCTGGCAGAAAGTGGATACAGATAATGGTATCTATTCAATATGATTTACCTGTACCAAACCACAAAGGAGAAGAACAGTAGGGGAAAACAAACAAACAAACAAACAAACAAAAAAAAAAAAAAAAAAAAACAATTTTGAGGGGCCAGAACACCATTACTGTACGCAATCATGAGTGAAATCAGATGCAGAAGTTAGCTGGGAAGACCAAATGCAACATCCTTTCTGGAACAGAATATTAATGATTAACATAAAATAGCTGCAAGATGCCTTTATTTCATGAATGTTGTGTGTGTGTTTGATTTTGACTGTTATACTATTTTCTGTGTGGATTCAAGCAGATTCTGGTTAAAAAAAAAAAAAGTCTGAGAACATCCGAGCAAGTACCTGATTGACTTGAGTACAGCTGTGTCACTTTACTGCCACTACAGGTGTGCTTTTATAGTAGTTTTGCCTCTTGACAAAGATTTGGGGATCTTCTGGGGAAAGAATTGCATTGTGGAGAGAATATGAGTCTCTGAATTTAGAAGACTGTTTCACAGAATTGGTCGTGATTCTAATCCCACACTTGAGGTTAATGCAATCAATGTAGCCTGCCTTACCTTAACTAAGCAACAGACGGCTGGGCAAGTCATTATACATGTCATATGTTTATATATTTACAAATATAATATTTTGATATATAAATTTATATATACATGTACAGAATTTATATGATATATATTTATATCATATAAAATCTTTTAAACTGATTTGTTTCATATAAAATCTGCCTGATGGTTGCAGCTGCTGATACATAGAGTCTTAAAAATTCTGAAACTTCTTGGCCTTGTGAAGAGTAGCTGGCTGCAGCCCAATGATAAATTTCGTGAGCAGAGAAGGACTGCGGGCTGTTGCTAGTAAGGAAATAAAACACTGCAGTCCGCAGCTGAGCAAGGCTAACAGAGTAGCTAAGGAGAGCTTGGAGATAAAGCTGAATATAAAGTAAACCTGGTTCTTCCCGGGCAATTTTGCAGTGTGGTATAGAACAGGAATGGCAAGCAGTGAAAGCAGCTCCTCTTTGCGAAAACTTGAGGAGGAATCAAATCTTTTTTGACCATAGTTGGCAGCTCTGATATTTAGAGAGCTGAGGGAATTTCATTGAGTTTCATTAAAAGTTCACAGTGGGAAGTGAAAAAGATGGAAACATCTTCCTTTCCAAGTTATCAGAGATATTATCCCTGAAGTTTGTCCTCTCAAATGTGATCATCTGATCAGGCTGGTGTGAAGACAATGACTGCTGTGTTATTAGTTTTGAGTTGCATGGAGTGGGAATCTTTGTGGGGGTCTTTGGTGAATCACTTAAGTCCAGCTCAGTCTGGCAGAGTAGATGACGCAGGATTGTGTCTGTCACAGGTATTAGCTGTGCTTTCCCTTACCAGGACTTGCTCAGAAGGTCTCTGAAAAAGTGTCAGTCCTCACACAGTGAGTTTATTCCTTTCTAGGTGGGAACACTGAAGGTGCTGGTGCTACTGTGTGCTGGGAAGCAGTGCAAATTGAGCTATGCCAAGGATTGCAGCACGAAGGGCAGACACATTCAATTGTCTGTTGGGCAGTCATGTGGCGGTAGCTGCCAGGCTCAGCATTTTCTCTTTCCAATTTACAGGTGCTAACCTGCTATGTGCTGCACAGGACATTGGTGGTGTTGGTTGTGAGTTTTAGATCCCCAAAGAATCCTGAAGTGCTCTCAAAATGAAAAAACTAAGTAATAGCAGCACACTGGCCATAGCAAATCCCAGCAGCTATTAAGCGGTTAGCAATATCTAAAGCTGTGGCTAGCACTATCATTTTATTGAGAGAGGCTGTGTTGGCCAGTACATACAGATTAATTCCCTCTAGGCATTTTGAAAAGAATCATGGGGTCCTTAATTTATCTTTAAACGGCACTAGAGATAAGCAAAAAGAAAGCTGGTTTTAAGTACTTACCTGAAAGCCAGTACTTCTGTCAGCTCAGCAGAAGCTGTGCAACTTCCCCATGCTGTGTAGGGCGCCAGCAGGAGTAATTTAAGTACAGTTTTTGTGAGGATTTCAAAATATGATGCCCTTCTTGTTCAACCAGGCTGCTGATGCCTCTGAGCTGATGTTGTTGATGAAGTGCTTAATGCATTCTGTATCTGCACTGCCAGTGCTGCTGGATTCATGATCTTGAAGAAGTATGAGTAAAAGGACGCTGGCTTGAAAGACGTTCTTTCTATGACAAACTTCTTTGTAGCTTATGTATAGTACCTTTTTTTTTTTTTAATAACTGTGCTTACAGGTTTCACTTACAGTTCATTCTGCCAATTCAGAACTCAGAGCATGATACTAAAAGGACTTTCAGTCTGCATCAGTAACAGCAGAACTGCTAAAATCCTGATGGAAGAGGAAGAATAGCATTTTGTATTTATTTTTTTAAAACTCTTGTTTTTGCACAAAGAAACCTTAACATGGAGGTGCTATATGTGTTCACAATACGATGGGCTGAATACCAGCTGACTGGGCAGATTGTACTTTTGGAAACTGTAATGTTTGGTGGCATGTGTATGTATACTTATTTGGGGGTTTTAAGAGGGTTATGGTTTGGGGGGAGAAGGCTGAGGCATGTATGCCAGTCAAGTTGCATTGTTTTGCATGGAGGTATGTTGTCTATAAAAGAGACCTTGCTAGGAACTTTGTGTGAGTGTAATAATGGTTGGGAAAGGACTGGAGGAAAAAAAAACACAGATGGGCAGAGTGCTTTTCAATTACACTTCATTAAGAAACTGCCATGGTTTGACATTATTATTAGCATCTACTATTTTCTTAAACCCTTCAAATGGAAAAAAATCTCACTATTAACTCTTCTCAATGTGTCACTAAATCTCTGAAAACTGGTTAACCAGGCAGTATTTGAAGAAAATGGCTTTTGACTCAGTTATTACTGATTATTTTATCAAGTTTTTAATGGTTGTGTATGTAAGCATGTTACCTTGAGTAGATAATTTGCAGTTGAAAGAGACCCTCAAACCCTGAGTCAGTGTGAAGATTGGAAAGAATTTTTCTTTGTACAGCAGGAGGTGTTAGACCCTGGCTTTAGGTGTAAATGCTGGAAGTAAGGTGATTTTGTGCTCAAGTATTAGGGGCTTATATTCTGAAAGTACATGTTAGGATTCTGAAGCTCTGATCTATTCAGGAGCTGTGCTTTTTGTCTGGGTCAGTGTATTCTGAGAAATAGTGTCTAAGTGCTTTTTCGTTTTACAAGAAAAAATCTTCTAATGAAAATCCTCTTAGTAACAACTATAAAGCAAATAACAGCTGTTCAAATTTACTGCTAAACTATCTACACAGAACTTGTAATCCAGTGGCAGCAACAAAGGAGCTCCTTTACTTGGATAAGAAAACAGTTTCCAACCTACTAAATGCTCAATGGATGCTTATCTCAGTTGTGACTGAAATTTAAGGTAAAGATAGCCTACTGGTCTTTATTGTGAGCTCTACTGCATGCTTTGCTCTTACTCGTGCAGCAGGACTCCAAGAATAAAATGGTAGCCACTGCAATGTGCTTGGCAGATAGTCTTGTAGCTCTCTCAATGGCTTGAGAGAGCTGCTTACAATGCAGTGTAAAGAGGAAACAGTTATGTCTGTTTAGGATTTAAGGAAACCATCTTCTTACTGGTAATTCCAGTCCAGGGTTGAGGAAACCTGTGAATTCCACTGTGGAAGAGGAGTTGGTGAAACAGCGCTGCCTTTTTTTTTTTGTTCTTTTTTTTTTCCCCCTCCCCTGCAAACACACATGTCCTGCTTTTGAGCAAAGAAATGGGCAGGGTGTCTGTGTAGGTTAGAAAAGCCAAGACAGGTTTGAACCCTATAGCAGAGGCCAGACTACAAGATCCCTGTAATTGTTCCTCATGAAGAAGGTGACTTCTGCACAGGCGAATGCTTCTTGATGCAATATGAAGGAAGTGGTTTCATTTTACTTGTTGGTTTTAATACAGTGGTAGGGTTGCTTTGTCATTGCTCGTACAGTTAGCAGCCAAAGGCTTCCGATTTCAGCTTAGGAGAAAATGAAATAGAGATGGGAGGACATCATAGAATCATAGAATCATAGAATATCCTGAGTTGGAAGGGACCCTTAAGGATCATCAAGTCCAACTCTTGACACCGCACAGGTCTACCCAGAAGTTCAGACAAGGTGAGTAAGTGCACAGTCCAATCGCTTCTTAAACTCAGTCAGGCTCGGTGCAGTGACCACTTCCCTGGGGAGTCTGTTCCAGTGTGCAACCACTCTCTCAGTGAAGAACCCCCTCCTGATGTCAAGCCTAAACTTCCCCTGCCTCAGCTTAACCCCGTTCCCACGGGTCCTGTCGCTGGTGTTAATGGAGAAAAGGTCTCCTGCCTCTCGACACCCCCTTACGAGGAAGTTGTAGACTGCGATGAGGTCTCCCCTCAGCCTCCTCTTCTCCAGGCTGAACAGGCCCAGTGCCCTCAGCCGTTCCTCGTACGTCTTCCCCTCCAGGCCTTTCACCATCTTCGTAGCCCTCCTCTGGACACTCTCCAACAGTTTCACGTCCTTTTTATACTGTGGTGCCCAGAACTGCACACAGTACTCGAGGTGAGGTCGCACCAGCGCAGAGTAGAGCGGGACAATCACCTCCCTCGACCTACTAGCGATGCCGTGCTTGATGCACCCCAGGACACGGTTGGCCCTCCTGGCTGCCAGGGCACACTGCTGGCTCATATTCAACTTGCTGTCTACCACGACCCCCAGATCCCTCTCTTCTAGGCTGCTCTCCAGCGTCTCATCGCCCAGTCTGTACGTGCAGCCAGGGTTTCCCCGTCCCAGGTGCAGGACCCGGCACTTACTCTTATTGAACTTCATGCGGTTGGTGATCGCCCAGCTCTCCAACCTATCCAGATCCCTCTGCAAGGCCTTTCCACCCTCATCCGAGTCCACAACTCCTCCAAGTTTGGTGTCATCAGCAAACTTGCTCAAAATACCTTCTATTCCTACATCCAGATCGTTTATAAAAATATTGAAAAGTACCGGCCCTAAAATGGAGCCTTGAGGGACCCCACTGGTGACCGCCCGCCAGCCTGACGCAGCCCCATTCACCATAACCCTTTGGGCCCTGCCCGTTAACCAATTGCTCACCCATCGGATGATGTTTTTATTTAGCTGTATGGTGGACATTTTGTCCAGTAGGATCCTATGGGAAACCGTGTCAAAAGCCTTGCTGAAGTCCAAAAAAATCACATCAGCTGGTTTCCCTTGGTCCACCATACGGGTGATCTTATCATAAAAGGAAATCAGGTTAGTTAGGCAGGACCTACCCTTCACAAACCCATGCTGGCTGGGACCAATGACTGCTTTGTCCCCCAGGTGCGCCTCAATAAGTTTGAGAACCATCTTCTCCATGATTTTACCCGGCACTGACGTGAGACTGACAGGCCTGTAATTGCTAGGGTCTTCTTTCTGACCCTTCTTGAAAATCGGCACAACATTTGCCAGCTTCCAGTCTACCGGGACCTCTCCAGACTCCCAGGATAGTTGAAAAATAATTGAGAGAGGTTCCGCGATGACGTCCGCCAGCTCTTTCAGCACCCGGGGATGAATCCCATCCGGACCCATGGACTTGTAGGGATCCAGGTGGAGTAGCAAATCCCGCACACGTTCAGGGTCAGTTGGGAGTCTGTCATCCCCACCGTCCCGGTCCTCCAGCTCAGGGCACCCTGGGTCCCGAAGCCCATCATTGGCATTGAAGACAGAGGCAAAGAAGGCGTTAAGCGTCTCTGCTTTGCCTATGTCATTGTCTGTGAGGAGACCTTCCCTATCAAGGAGCGGCCCTATGTATTCTTTAGTTCTCCTTTTTCCATTCACATATCTAAAAAAACCCTTTTTATTATCTCTCACAGACACAGCCAGCCTCAACTCTAGGTGTGCTTTAGCCACACGAATTTTCTTCCTACAAACACGAACAGCATCCCTGTATTCTTTCCATGTCACCTGGCCCTCCTTCCAGTAGCGAAAGACTCTCTGTTTCCACCTAATCTCCATTAGAATGTTCCTGGTCAGCCACGCCGGCCTCCTGCCCCGGCTGCCTGACTTGCGATATTTAGGAACTGCCTGTTCTTGTGCTTCTAGGAGGCATCGCTTAAAGAATGACCAGCACTGGTGGACATCGAGGCCTTCAAGAGCAGCTTCCCAGGGGACCTTGCTGACTAGTTCCCTGAGCAGCCTGAAGTCCGCCTTTCCCATATCTAGGGATAAGGTTTTGGTGGCACTTTTCCTTCTGTCACCGTAAATTTTGAACTCAACCACTTCATGGTCGCTATGACCGAGGCGGCCACCAATCACCACATCTCCCACCAGGCCCTCTCTGTTTTCTAGCAATAGGTCTAGGAGGGCACCTTTCCTAGTTGGCTCCGTTAGCACCTGCACCAAGAAGTTATCATCTAGGTGCTTCATGAACCTCCTGGACTTGCTCGTGTCTGCCGTGTGGCACTCCCAGTTAACGTCTGGCAAGTTGAAGTCCCCCATAAGGACAAGGGGAGTTAATCTCGAGGCCTCTCTTAGTTCTGTAAAGAATAATTTATCGGCGCTATCGTCCTGGCCAGGCGGTCTGTAATAGACTCCCACAACTACATCCCCTTTATTCGTTCGTCCCTTGATCCTTACCCAGAGGCTCTCAGCTTTGCCATCGCCGACCTGAAGTTCCACACAGTCCAGCCCCTGCTTCACATACATCGCCACCCCACCACCTCGCCTTCCCTGCCTGTCCCTCCTGAAGAGCCTGTAACCATCTATCGCAACACCCCAGTCACAGGACTCATCCCACCAGGTTTCGCTTATGCCGATGATGTCGTAGTTGCGGGACTGGGCCAGTACTTCTAGCTCATCCATTTTATTCCTCATACTACGTTCGTTTGTGTAGAAACATTTCAGGTGTGTCTCCTTACACTCAGCACCTTGTGGATCTAACCGAAGGACCTCACTGGCACACAGCCCCTCTGATTCTAGTGTACCATCCCTTAGGTCTTCACCGGCGTGCCTGGTTTAAGTGAACTACATGTACCGATGTAGTTCAACCTGGTAAATTTTAAGGCAAATTTTGGACTTTGGTACCCTTCTAGTGGTTTTTTTTTTTTTTTTTTTTTTTTTTTTTTTTTTTTTTTTTTTTCCCTAAAGTCAATAAATTAGTCTCTGCCTTATTCAACCTTATAATATATTTTCAAGAGTGTTACCTGAAAAGAAAGGGAAGATGTGGGTTTGTGTGGGAAGAGTGGATGTTTTTATCAAATTCTGGTGGGTGTCAAAGATAACTCTTTGGTACTTGATTCTCCAGTCTGGATAGTCCTTGGTGGAAAGACATAAAGAGAGAAACTTGGATTTCTGGGAAAAAATGAAAGATTGCCTCTAAAACTAGGAGGTTAGTTGTGACTTTCCAGGAAGCTCGTATGACTTCATCCGCAGTGAGGGGAGTTGTGCTGCAGTTTGCTACTCCTTGCTACAATTCTGAAAGCATAGCAGCGCAACAAGGTAATTTTAAAAGCAATTTCAGTAGTATAGATGAGAAGTGACTCAAGTCTATACAAGGTTCTAGTCGAAGTGGGGAACAAGGTTGAGATGAATTTTGGCATTTTTTCCACTGCTGCTCTTCTGGTGGTAATGGTTTCTTAGGCTCAGCACTTCTCTTTGCTGGGAATGACAAAGAATTACTTCTGCATTCAGTGTGTCTGAGGGATCTAGCCAGCTGACAGGGAAGTACCTTTTCATGGACTGAATGGCCCTGTCCCCTTGGAGACTGAAAGTGGATGCTGCATCTGCTGACCAAGGGAACAAGAGATGTTCTGTGATTCTCCTCCCCAGCTTGCATTTCCTCTGACTGGAGCAGCAGGAAGGCTCACCATGCAGTTGCACGCTGCTGCTTTGCCAAGAATGGTCTCATAAAGTCCTTTCTTTGAACTCTAATGAGCTTGGGGTGTTGCAGAATGAAGGAATACAGGTAGTAGAAGGTCATGTCCCTGGGCCGTGACTGTGATTATATCAAAGGATACTTTAAAAGTTGTTGATAATCTGTCAGGTACCGTGATGAGATGCAGAGTAAACCAGAAACTCTTTGATTTCTTCACTGGTAAGGTTATCTGTATGCATGCCAGTCTTGTTTTCCTGTTCTTAGCCCTTAGGCTTTATACAGCTATTGATTTTTTTTTTTTTTTTTTTTTTTCAAGTTGTTGCAACATTAATGCTTATTCAGGTAAAGATATTTGTTATTTTCCCAACACAGCTTCACAATTCATTAAGAATGTGATGGGTTCCCATATGCTAGTAATGACAGCTTGAATTCCAGCAAACAGGATCCCTGACAAACATCAGGTTACATATTCACAGCTAGTTCTGTGGTCCATTACAGCAATTCCTTTTCTTCTTCACTACAGCTAGCATTAGTATTCAGAAGCTGAAAGCATGCTGGTGGAAAGCTACCTAAATATTTATGGAATATTGCTAGGGTCAGAGTAACAAGGGCAGCAAATGAAATTAAAGATTTACACCATGAAACAAACTGACTTATCAATCACCAAGTTGGCCAAGTTGTGTATGCTGTTTAAAGAAGAGATTTTCTAAGAAGATATTTTTTATGAATTTCAACATGAAATTTTAATCTGTAGCTTTGCTTTGGTATCTGCATTATTTCTTCCAAGAGTAGTGGGTGGAGAAGGCATAGTGGGAAAGGCATCACACAACTGACAAAGCTGGCTGTTGCATATCTTGATTTCATAAGAACAGTGTGTCAACATCTTTTATCTGAATATATCAGTCTTTTACACACTTAAGGGTCATAAATACCTTGTTTGAGGAAAGTAATGTAAAGGGAGAAATTAAGGTGCAGCAACCTTGTAAAACTGAGATGCCAGGTCATAATTAGGAATAGAAACCAGGAGATGGTCAGACTTTGCATTTTAACTTTGCAGTCAAACCTCAGGCTGGACAAGGAAGCTCACTGTGCTGAGCAGTGAGCAAGCTGAGACTATTTTCCTGTTTTCTGGAAGATACAAGAACCTGGATAATCTGGCATTTGTATTAAATGAGAAGTGGCATTCTTATGTTTTGTGGAAGCATGACACAACATATATTTTGAATGGAAATTGCCTTGCTTATTGAAATGGAAACCTCTGAGCACAGAAGCTCTGCCTTCGTTATTTTGATTAGAAACTAAGTGTTTTGCAATAACAAGCAGGTAGAAAAAGCCAAACTGAAGGGGGAGAAACCATTTTTTATCATATTTTTCGATCTTCAGATTGTCTTTTTTTAATCTCTGGGACAAGCGTGTAAGATTTTGAAAACCAAAGTAAAGCTGCTTGTTGTTGTTGTTCAAAGATAAACTCAAGTAATTCTCCAAAGAGGTCTCCATAAGGTGACAGCACAATGTGAATGTATACATATATCACATATAGAAAGTGGTCTGAACTGTAAGTGTCTTTAATTAGCAGCAGGCCATCTTTCTTTTGGATTCTAGTTAAGGATTCCATAAAACAACACCTCAGGAACTGACTTCATATTAATGTTTTTTTCTAGTTTTCTTGCAGTGTAGTGCTGAGTATCTAATGGAATGAAGTGGGGCATTTAATTTCAGTAAAATGATTATCAATTAAAACAATACTCTGAAGAATTAGTATAAAAATTGCGTGCACATGTGTTGGACACCCTTCAGTTTGGTTAGGAAAACTCTAAGGCAGGACCTGTAAGAACAAGTGTGTAATCTTCTGGTTGGATATTGAAGTAGCAATTATCTGCCCTAATTAGTGCATGTTTGCTAATGTCAGTATGGCTGTGTTGTTTGGAATCAGCATTTGTGTTTTGCAAATGAAACTGGTCCCTTCTGATGACTCACTGGAGCAGAGCTGTGTTGATAATCACCCAGAAGGGATTTTTGGTACGCTTGGAGGAGATACATGCTTGATTCCACTAGTGGAGTGCCTGAACATTAACATTAGCAAATATTTTTGTTTGCAGGTAACTTAGTTCTTTTAATTTCAAGGGAAATAAAACCACAAACATTGAAGGTGAAAGAGAACAGACACCTAGAAGGCACATAGCGAGTTTTTAATTATTATTATATGAAGCCAAAGGATTCACAGAAAGGATCTGGAATTTACTCTCTCCTGATGATACTGATTTCTTTGTCTTGTTTGATCCTCCTCCAACCCACTGCCCTGAGGAGCAAAGTATCTACAGTTTACTAAAATCCTCAAGAGCTTTAGGCTCTGCATTGCCCAAAATCACACCAGTGATGAGGGCTCCAATTCAGGGAAGTAACTTTGCATATTTTCCAGCATTGCTAGCTGCACTCTGATTTTAAAAGTAATATTTTGCTTAGAATCGAGGCAGTCATGGGCCTAGATAAATCAATCACAGTACGTGAATTGGTCAGGTTTTAAATGTGGCCAAGGAACAAAGTGAATATCCTTAGAGATTCAACTTTCACTGCTTTTTGGCCTGAAACAAAGAAACAAATAAACCAACACATGACCTGAAGAATAGTTCTATTGCCTAGTCATTAAAGAAAGCTCTGATATGTGGGCACTCCAGTCTTGTTATTCTGGCTCATTAATGTTGGTCTGACGTTACGTGTGCTGTATGGCTAGTGTGGAAATTCCAAGGACTTCACCAGCCTCAGAACATCCCCCCTTATTTAGTATTCAAAGAGGTGCCTGTCGAAGCATAGAGTCTTCTGTATCTTCTGTATTTTCCTTAAACTGTATAATCTTTTCCCCAGTGAGAAGGCGCACACAGCCACAGATGCCCAAGTGAAATATTCCTCTTGTTACACTGTGGAAGTTCCTATCAATTAAGAATTTTAGATGAAGATATTTATTACTAAGGATCGTTAATAATGTTAATGATTTTTTTTTTTATTAAAGGCGAAGCATGTGATACGTGGTTTCTTCAACTTTTGAACCCTGTGCAATATCTAATTGAAAATTTCTTTGTGCTACCCTAGTTGAAAGGCATCTAATGTTTCATGGCTATTTATTTTGGTTAGAGGAATTAGTTTTTCCTAAACATTGATACTTCCTACAGAGCTTGTCTTTCCCTTGCTCTCTGTTTACCAGCTGCAGTACTGCATGTCTCTCTTAACTAGGGAGGTGCTGCTAGCATCATTGAATTGTTTGACTGCAAGAACAAGTTGTACAGCAGCTATAGCTAGGTCTGAAGAATGGCTGCAGGGAGTTACACAAGGAATTATCTTGTGGCACTGACCACCCTGAGAGGTGTAAAGGCATGTTGTATAGAGAGAACAAACAGGAGGCTTCATGTGTTGAGGCACTTCAGGCAGGACCCTAAATACAAGATCTTGGTTGAAAAATAATTGGTAAAACAAACAAACAAAACCCACAAAACTGTGTTGATGCCAGGGAAGTTAGTATTTTAGGCTGTAGAGCTACCACATACCTGCTTCTGGGTAGTGGTCTGTCTAGAGAGATACACGTGTATTTTTCTTGCCTCATTTCAAGAGTAAACACATACTAGAATACAGTGCTTGAGGTATTTAAAAATTTCTGCATGTTCTGTCTCTCTCCATTTCCCATGGGTGTGGGCTGTAGGATGAGCTGTACCTTTCACACCTCTGTCAGGCTTCTTGGAGAAACTCTTCCTATGAAAGACTCCTGAGGACTTCTCCTATTTTTGTACAGAGTTTCTGGGTCCTAGAAATTGCTTGTGAAGTCAAAAGGGATTCTGCAGCTCTGCATTCCCAGTACTGTTGGTTGTGTATTACGCACTTACACTGATATCTGAACTAACTGTTGTCAGAAGAGATACAGCTACTAAACAGCCAAGATTTGCACATCTTAGTAAAGTTTTAGTAAGATTTTTTTTTCTTTTTGAAGCAGCCTTGGAAGAATTCTTGTTGGTTTCATGTTCACTAAACTAAATGTGATGAAAATAACAGTGGTGTTTTCAGCTTGGAGTTTAAGACTGTCTGTTGAAGGTAAGATTTTTTTTCCCCTCCAGAATTATGTGATCTTGCATCACCTTTGGATTTTAAGGGGACACAATCAAAATTTGAGAATCACTATTAATGCATTGATCGAAACATCACGTTTTGGTTCCATTCCCATCCTTGGGTATCGTTTGTTGTGAAAACATGTCTGACTCTCCTGAACTGGTAGATTTGAGGAGGGCTAAAGTGTGAAGATTGAATATATTAATGTAGTACTTAGAAGTACGTCATCGTTCTCTACCAGCATGATTTTGGCTTTCTTATTGTGCCTGTTTCATTCTTGTCCCAATAGAGAGGCAGTTGGTTGGTGGGCAAAGCATTTTATCATGGAATTGCCATTTTTGCATGGTGTTGTCTACTAAGGGTAGCTTCAAGCAGCACACGAGTGAAATGTTGTCTGCCATTTGCACTATGCAGGTTAGCTTCTGTGGATTCCCAAGGCTGGTGGAGCTGTCCCACGGAGAACTGTGGATAAGGCCTCCAAGTAAGGATGTTTTCTCCTCAGGAGCTGACGGCAATGAAATATATGTATGAAAAGCCTAGCTAATCAAGCTGTCTCGTGCTTGCTGGTCAATGCAGCCTATCAGTCTGGAAGACATCTCAGAAGAGATGGATGGCTCCCTGTTGGCAGACAGAGAGCCATAAGCGATGACTTCTCCAAAAACTATTCAGGAGTTGCCCTCGGAATGGTGGTTGAGAAGCTCCGCCCCAGGAGGAGCTGGGGTGCTGATTGCTCTGGTCTCTGCTACGTCACTGTGGTGGTTATTATCCATGCTGCCTTAATGAAAGAGAAGCAGCTAGAGGCATCATCTCTTGGGGCTGTGATTTGCATTCTGTGTTTAATTAAAGTGTGACAGTTCATGCCAGAGGATGTTAAAATGTGAAATGGAACACTGTTTGTTTGCCAAATATTAGGATTTTATAGAGACTTGGAAACTCATTACTACTCAATTTTATTTGTAATAAGTGTGCAGCCTGTTTTGCAGGGCCCATTGATTTTTGGCCTTGTTCTCTTCTGGATTTCTTTCTTGCTGAGTTATTTCAGTCTCACATAATGCTGATGGAAATACCCTGGTTGGTGACAAAATATTTGAGGAACAGGGCACTAAACAAACTGTTTGTCTACTTAGAAGCTGCTTCAGGGGACAGGTAATGAGGCAGAGAACCTTTGCCAGGGTAGGTCATTGTTTTTTCTTTGATCAAATCAGTCAAATTTTAACCACTTGATAAGATCGTTGGCCTGTAAGAAATGTGGTAGGTGTTTTGTACTGCTTGGTAGCTTTTTACAGGACAGCTGAACAAACCTTGCCACCCCGACAACTTAGCTGGTAGTCTTAGAAGAGAAGTAAAAAACTACGTAAGTAGGAACAGTCATTTGGATAACTCTTCATGAATGCTTCGTAAACTGGGTCAGCAATTTGGAACAAAACACAAATATTCCTCCTATCACTTGTGAATTAGATCTCGAACTTAACACTTTAAAATCAATGATTAGTAAATGAGTTGACTTCGTTTATTCAAGTTTTATTATGCATCAAAAAACATTATTTTTTACAAATATTTAATGTCAGACCACTTGAATGACTTTTTTTTTTTTTTTGTCCAGGGGTTTACAAGAAGTCTGATGGAGTTCACCTTCCTCTTAATTTTGAGGTGAAGTCACGAAGATGGGGGGTCACTTTGCCATTTTACTTGTGTTTTAAAAAATGGCTAATCACACCTGTTCTGTCTGCTGCAGAGCTTCTTTTTGGAGACAGACATGGTTGGTCAGTCAGCCATGTACATGAGTTATTAATGCGTAGATTTGGAGTTGATAGAATTATTCACAATCTTGTTCTTTCATCAAAAATGGAGTTGTAAACCATGGTAAGAAGTGAGTTTCATGTGCATGAGTTGAACATCTTTCTAAAAGTCCTTTTTTGATATTGTCAGATAACCTTCACAGAATCAGAAAGCAACAGATTTTTTTATTTTTATTTATTTGTTTATTTTTTCCTGAGGGTGGGGAAGATGGCAAAGGGAGAGATTGGGAAACTGTTAGTGAGGTAACCGTGAGAACATGAGATGACCTCTTCTTGTGATGATTTTTATACATGTAGAACCACTACATAATCTAAAACCTGGGTTGATTTGCAAGGGATTTTCTTTCTTTTTTTTTTTTTTTTTTTTTTGTGCAGATAACTCTGTGTATGTATAACTATGTTAATACTGCTCTCTGCTGCATGCCTAATGATGTAATGATGCTGAAGGGTTTACATTGGAACCAGAGAATGGAAACAAGTTCCCACTCTGCAGAGTGTTTGGATTAGAATAATTTATGGTGGGGTACATGCAGACCTAAGCAACACAAGCTTAAGCAGCCTGGACCATGTTAAGCTTCTGATTTGTTTCAGCTAATTAGCAGCGGGTTCCATTATGAGATTCCTGAGTTGTTGAACCAAGTAAGTTTGATAAGTTAACAATCCTAGGTATGTTTTATGATATTGCTTTAATTTGTATGTATTTACAGCTTACCATTTTCAGTTTTTCCTCTGCTTAATGTCAAGTTGTCCCTGTTTGAAGTTTGTTTTGCAGCAGCACGTTTCACATTGTGAAGATCCCTTCCAGGCAACATGTTTCTGGAGCGCTAGGAGTAGCTAGATTGGTTTTTAGAAAGGAATGGAGGGGAAGGCTACTGATATTAACTTGCTTTCCTTGTACTTTTTCTATAGGTGTTTACAAAGAACAACTGTACTTGCATAGATTCATTATGAGTGGATGTTTTCGATTTTGACGTGCCTCCCTGATATTTCAGGAGCACATCATTTCAGGGTGAAGTTTCTACTGTGGTATACATCTTCCTCTGGAAGAGGGCAGTGGTTTTGTACTGCAAAAGAAATGCAAGTATGGACTTCAGTAACTTTCTCCTATGTGTGTAGCTTGTATTTGGATATTGATATCAGAAGGCCTTGAGAAACAATAGATGTAACAAATGGCTAGGTTTTTCTTATCAGTCCTTGTAGTGCAGACTCATCCTTTTAATTCAGTCTCTCTGAATTATTTGAATTCTTTTTTTTTTTTTTAACCTAAGTCCCAAAATGGGGAGAATTATGGCTTTGCCTATCATAGGAAGTAAATATTGGTGCTCTTAAGTGAATTTCAGACTGTTCCAGGGTAATTTCACTTGTTTGTAATTGCTAACATTGTATAATAACATGTGTAATAACATTGATATAGCTGTTTCCTTGGTTAGTTCCTATACTAGAATTGTCATGCAGTAAATCATACTGGACTGTAATTTCCTGTTGATGCTGAAATTTTGTAATGCAATGGCCTACTGGTCTTCTTTCATGGACATCCACAAATAAATAAACCAAAGGAAACTCTTTGTTAAAATGCATAATTAAGTTTTATATGGAGTACTTTGTGCTATTTCTTGTAGTCAAAAGATATGAAAGATGCGGATTTTAATCGGTTTCTGTGGGAGAGGCTTATTAAAAAGATCTTGGGGGATTAAAGAAGCAGAGCAGGAGAGATTATAGCTGTGTTAGTGAAGCATTCTTTATTTTAAATTCTATGCATCTTCATCAAACGTCTAGTGTAATCTGTGGACATATGATGACAGAACAGGCAGCATCCAGGGAACATCCTTTTCAGTGCTATATACCTATGATAAGACCTTATTTGTGTTGCATCTGCTTATATTACATATTAATGTGTTATATCACAGCCTATTACATAACCTAAAGCCCCAACAATGAGAAAGGGGGGTGGGGGACTGAGCAGTCTGTAATCTAATAGAAGCATGGCTGAAAGAATTCAGCAACTCAAATATTTTTTGTGCAACTCAGAAAACCAGTGAGATTTTAGCAGCTTTTGCAGCTGCAGTACCAGAATTTTTCAGTGTCAGAGAAAATTTGCAAATGAGATATTTAGAAAATTGTTGTGCTTTTTAATAGACAATAGTGACAGTAGGTATTCAACCAAATATGAATATAGAAAATAAAATTAGATTTTAGTTAGTGTTTTTCTGAAACTGCATTTTTGAAATCATACTACAGCAGTACAGCTTTATTCAGAATCAGTGGAATTTACATGATAATCTCAGTTATTCTAAAATGCTTTTTTTAACTACTGTAGCCTTGCATTTCTGGTTCATCATTTAAAATTTGAGTGCCGTTTATTCCTATGATTAGATACATATATGCCCAGTACTTCTCACAGAAATAATTCTGGGGTCTGATCCTTTAGATGTCAACTGCCAGCATGTGCGCTTTGCATCTTCACTGAATAAGCATTACTGCCTTAATGCAGATTGATGGAATCGGAGCTTTGACCTGGCCAAGGACAGCTGGCATTCCTGAAAGACTGCTGTTTGTGTTTACAGGCTATATGCTAGCTGTTTCATTGGGCCATTTAGATGACGCTAGTTTGGTGTGAATTAATACTGAACAGACAGCACTGCATATTAATTGTAGTATTAAAAAATGGTATGTATGTGCCTTGCATACATTGCTACAACCTTTAATGACATTTTTTTGTCTTCATTGTGAATAACTTGACAACTTTTTTTTTTTTTTAAAGTCTTTTATCAAATCAGTACTCTGGCTAACAACTCAATCACATCTACAAGAGATGTTGAGTTATACTATTAGGACCAAAGAAGTCAAAACTATATACCATCTTGTTCTAGAGACTTCCTGCATGACCTCAAGTTCAGAACAATCTAATTAATGTACCATGAAACAGATGAGTTTCTAATAATCTTCCACGCTTTCTCCCTTACCTGGAAATCCATGTGGTTGTTTTGTTGTTACCAGAGCTTAGAGATGAGTTAGGTCATTTTCACATTTAGTTTGTTAGGCTTGAAGATTTTGAGAAATATGTAGTCTGTGTGAAGGAAACCATGAGGCTTCAGTGAGTCATGAAGCATATTGTGTTGCCTGCTAACTTTTTTCTGACTCTAACTCAAGGGTCATTTGTTGTCCAAACTGCAAACTTCTCCGTGTATAGGTACATATTGGAGTATATGGAGAGAGTACCTTCATGCCTGAGAATGTTTAGGGAACCTGAAGATAGTTGCTGACTGCCTGTTCATTTGAAGTAGCGGAATTAATTCTGATGGATCTCTGGCTCAAATGTGGATGATAGTCATGAAACAAATAAAATCTCTAAAGAGAGCCTTAAATGTTTTTTACTGAGGTTTTCTCAGAAATGCAGTGTTTAATACAGCTAGGAAGCAGTATTTAAAAGTTGACTTCTGCATTAAGTAGTAAAATTCAAGAGTTGTCACACAAAATAAATGTCTGTGAAGTATTTTATTTTGGTTTCAGTAGTGGAGAAAGCTGTGTCTACAAATTTCCTGTGTAACTCGTTGCTTAAATCAGCAGACAGGAAATATGGGATACAAATAGAGAATTGTGGACTGCAAGTTGCTATAATTATGGAATACTTGTAAATATTGTGCTCAATGCTTTAAATGGGGAGGAATACAACGTATACACTGGAAGCAAAAATCAGCGTTTGCATGTGCAGAGCTCCATTATTTTAAATGGTTTTGTGTATCATGTTAAGATTGAATTTGGCCAAGCTGAATAACGTTCATCTTAAATGAGTGGACACTACCCTAAGTTATGTGGCCATAGAGTAAGTACCCTGAAATCTGGGTGTTACCTTGAGGTTTTCAAAATTGTGTGGTGCCTCTCTGCCTGAAAACAGTGGTAGAAGATAACTGCAGTTTTATGGTAAAATGGTAAAAATCTATTGTGAGGAATGTTTGTATTGTGGTGAGAAAGTCTTCATTTTTGTCCTGATCATATCTAATACTTTTTGATCAATGTAATGCAGTTTTATTTTCACTACAACATGCATTTTTTCTAAACTAATTTAGCTAATACTTCATCTCTCTGAGATCTTAATTTACTATTTTACGCTACCATTGCGTAATGATATGAAATGAATATGATTTAGTAGTCTTAGAGTCCTAGACTTTTGTTCTGATTTAGATAAAAAAAAATCTGAAATGTCAGAATTTCCTGTAGAACTAAAAATATATTTTCAGTCTTGTTATTTCAAATTTGCTTGTTACTGCAAAACAGGGGAAGCATCTCTTGGCATAAGGTGAAGGGAAAAGAATTCCTGTGGAAGACTATAATTTTTCAAAGGTTTAACTTGGTCTCTTATTGAAGTTCTGGGCTACAGCTAATAGTTTGAACTATATTTTCTGAGGAAAAAAGGAGTAGAATCATCTTTTTGAGGGGAAGCAAAAAGTAAAGATCTGGCCAACTGAACCAGGGAGCAAACATTAAAGGAGTATTATAAATATAGTATTATATTACCTATTTTTGCTAATACTTGGTATACCTACCTACTGAAGCTTCATATTAAAAGTATGCTCACTGTTGGCATTCCAGACATGACTTCTCAACGTGTATTTGCCATAAAATGCTGTATGTGAGGTAATTATATTAGAGAGCTGAACTCTGCAAAATGGTTTAAAAGCTGGAGTATAATTAATTATAAAGTGACCTCTTAAAAGAGTAGATCTATTTCTTTAGCATGATTTAATTTCCTGATAAAGATTTTGGATTGCCATCAAAACAGAATTGAATCTGTCAGTGTCTGTGTCGCTATTGCCATGTCCAGCACTATTTGCCAGCTTTGATGTGATGGGAACCCTTCTGTAGGAGAAGGGGCTGCTTGGAGGCCAAGCTTTCCAGTTCAAAACTTCCTTTCCAAGTGCCATTGTAGTGCTGGTAACTACTGGCGTGTCTATCATTTACTAGAAATTGTAATGAGATCAACAGCTCTATCCACAGAAGTGCCAGGGTGGAGTTATCAGGTGGTTCAGTCCATCTCCTACAAAACTCTCATCAAGACGGAGTTGAAGGAGGCTTGTACTTCTTTGTAATTGCACTGCTTGGGAGCTACAACATTGATCTAAATCCCATTGCTCTTGTCTTTTAACTTTTTGTGCTATATGTCTGCAGGAAAAGTAAGTCCTTCAATGGATAAGGCTTTTTGTTTATTTTTTATTTTTTTAAATGCAACTTTTGTATATAAGCAAGCTAGAAAACTTTGGTTTGAAAACTTCCTCACTATCTCTCTAGCTCCTGGTGATTCTGGCTTAAACTATATTCAGCTATCCCCTGTTGAATACTGAACCTTTCAAAACTGCTTGGCAATAGCCAGCTCGTGTGGGTTGCCCTGATGCTGGTTATACTGATCAGTTAAAAACTGTGATGTGAGGCTATACAAATCTTTCTGATTCATGAATCTTGGTGATGAGGGGGTGGGGGGTCAGGAATGAGGAGCTGTCTCAATGGAATTGAAACTCTTTGGGAATGTATAAAACTGGAAAAGTGTTAGAAGGAATTTTGTTCCGTCTGAAGCAACAGGTGCATGGCAAGACAGTAAAAGACTAGCTTTAATGTGAATAAAAGCAGCTTTTGAAAATATGAATATTTTTAGTAATTTTAGGTTAACTTGAGCAAAGAAAACTAGTTGAGAGAAAAGAACAAAACGATTCTTAGAGGCAATCCCATTGCTTGCTGTGACTCCCCGAGGAGGGGAGATTAGAAACAAGGGTACCAATGGCACTGAGCTGCGCTGAGGGAGCGCAGGCTGGTCAGGTGGGGGCATTGCTTTCACATGAGGGTGACTTAAAAAACAGATGTCTGCCTGGTGAGGTTGTTGGTGCCCTGTTCCTGCCAGTGTTCAAAGACACTGCCCTCAGTAACTTCTGTTGACCCCAAAGTAGCCAGGCAGCTGGACTCGATGACCTTTGAAGGTACCTTCCCACTGAACTGTTCTATTACAAAAGGTTCAAAAGTAAGATGTGAGAATTCAAGGCAAAAACTAATATATAAAAAAAAAAAATGAGTTCTGAGATTCTCTAACAATGTGTCTTTGAGAAGAAAATGAATTGGGGTTCATATATGCAACAACATAATACCAGGTTTGTGGAAAACCCACAATTAACGTTTGATAATGCTAAAACTTAGCCAACCAGAGACAGGTGCCCAGTCCAGAATGAAGGATGGGCAGGGATAGAACAGAAAATCATAAATACTTAAAGTAGAGAGGCATTTACAGTTGAAATTCCAGTCAAGTGACAGCCTGGCATTTGGAGAAGGAGGAAAAATTGCAGTGTGTAACATGAATTTGCATGGACCAATAAATATGTGCAGATTAAAAGGTGGTGAGCTCAAAAGTATTCCTTTTAGAAGCAGAGGGTGAAAGGATACAATAGCAAATGAGCGGGACATCTATGAAGAAATGTAGCTTCTACTGAATTTAGGGTAAGCATACCAGTATGGTACCAGGAAAAACAGTATTATCTAAGGAATAAAAGCATATGGGTAAAAATGAGGCTTAGCTGCTATTTTGTCCTTACTGTAGAAATATTTTAAGACGGTGGCTGTGCAAGAAATAAGAACAGCAGTGAGTGTTTTGCTGTACTGTAGGAGGAATATCCCACATATTACTAGGAGAAGAAAGAGGTTTCAATCATAGGCCACTTTTAATTGGCTTAACCTCCAGTATTTTTCAGTGATGTATGGAATTAAAGATACTTTAGCTAGACCCCATTATTCTTAATTTAACAAGATGACAGCAAATGAGTATGGTAGAAAATAAGATTTCCCCTAAGATGAGTGCATTTAGAGCTACAGTAATTAAACATCAGTGGTCATCCTCTGCTGATCTGTTCAGTGGGAGAAATGAAAACAAGAATATAGGGCTTCCCGCATGGTGGAAAATGATGACAGAGATGCTGTAACTTACACATATCTAAGGAGACGGACAGGAAAGGCAGAAGAACCCTTCAATATTAGTTAGGATTCCAAGTGCTGCTACTGCTTAGGAAAACAACTTTCATTTTTTCCACATTAGAACCAAGGGTTGGAAACTGCCACATTATTGTAAGGCACTACTCTGTGGCCATATGTCACTTCCATCTTGGACAGCAGTGTGAGGTTACCCCATGTGAAGCATTGTTTAAAACAAATGAGGAAAAACACACACAAAAAACACGTCTCAAAACAGTTCCTAAACCTTGCATTTGTCTGGGTCCACGTTATGCTATAGATTCCTCTCGGTTCTCGCTTTTGCCATCTGCAAGGTATTACTTCCTGTGATGTTTCTGGTTGTGCTTGCAGTGATAACTGGCACTGCACGAGGGGCAAATGAGCATGTGTTTGTGGGAGAACAAGCACAGAAGGAATGTAAACCATCCACCGTGTCCTGGCATGGTGGTGCCCCCCTTTTCCTTCTGTGTTTTGGTCAGGACATGCTTCTGCTTTTTACCATCAGCAGCGGATGTGTTTTGTTCCTTCTATCTCTTTGTGTTCATATCATTACTTCAGTTCCCATGCACCACATTAGATGCTGTTGTGTGGCCCATCTACATGTGGGGACTGTTTGCATTCACACAGTACCTTTTAAAGTTATTTCTGTGGATAATAGTTTTCTGTCATCTCCATCACCTCAGATGCCGTATGCATAATACAAATGTTGCCCTATAAAAGGGTGTCACAGATCAGAACAGGAAAGGTAATAAAAGTGTTAAATTCAGAAGTGTTGGTATTTGGGATAACCCCTGATGGCTGAAATTTGGTATAACCCCTGATGCTGAAATCAGAGTTGAGATGACAAAGGAGAATACAAGTGATATTTGCAATGCAGTGAATAAGTACAGAGCCCGCTGCAAGGCACTGTGGTGAGTAATTGGGAGCTATTGTGCTGTATGAGGCTGGGGAGCTTCTAGAACAAAGGGGAGGATTTTCCTGTCATCTGTCTTCCAAGACTTTGATACTGATGAAACTGGGGGGAAGAGTTGTATGGATTTATTTTTTTTTTAAACCCCTCTAGAAGTTCAGTAGTTTTATGCCATCCTTAGTTTTTGGAAGAGGCTTTACTCCTTAGAACTTACTCCTGTGAAGTCTGAGTTAGGGTTAGTGTGAAAAGTAATAATGTTTTAATTGTGTAACCCAGTGAGTAACTCAGTGACTGAGTGAAATCTTCTGCATTCCAATACCCAGAACTAAAATGGGATGAGATGTGCAGAAGTGACGTCTGGGAAGCAGTTACACATAAGGCACTACTGGGCACAAGGGCTGGGCAGCTAAGGGCTCTGGGGGACATTGGCAGATAATACAGGTGTATCCATGGAGCACCGACCCAAATTACACCTGATACTGGTGCATTGCTAACTTCCAGCTTCCAAATACGTAAGATAAATGTGTAAGCAGAGGGTTAATGCACAGACTGTGTAGTTGTGTACTTTTAGACTGCACAAAAGTCATTAATCTGTATTTACTGTCTAGTCTGACTTTGTTAGGATGCTTTATTCCCATGCTGATCCTGCTTGCTGTGTCTTGTGTGCTTTGTGTGAACAACAGACATAAAACCTGAAATGCTTTTTCTGTAGTTCATTTCCTACTGATCTGAGGATTAAAGGAGGTATCTCAAAAATGAGAGTAAAAAATGACTTCTTTTTTGGCAGTTGAGAGCTAAAGCCTTTTAAAAATAATTGCTTTCAGTTTACGTTTAATAGGGATTCTCATTCTGATTTAAACAGTATTCAATATAAGTCCCTTAATTGTAATATTACTAATCCTGCTGAACACAGCCAGAGTATTGCTGGTAAATGTGTTTTTCCATGAGTGGCAGTATGTTTACAAAGATTTTCTGCTCCTAGATCTATCTCTATTCAACCCTGATACCAATGCCAAACATTACAAAATCCATTTTGTTTTCTTTCTTAATCTTTTGTATGTAAACAACTTAAAGGTATCATCAGTGAGTGTTTTAAATGCAGAAGAAGCAATTACAACCTTCAGACAAATGGGCATGTTCCTAGTTTAGGAAGTGTGTGCATGTTTATTTAGGAGCAGTCGGTTAAAGCCCGTGGAATGGCAGGAACAAGCTGCCTGGTGCTGCACCATGGCTTGCGAGAGGCACAGAGGGCAGCGCGTGCTGTGTGGGCACTCTCAGAAAATCTCTAGCAGTGATGCCAAATTCAGCCCATCGCCCCAGAGCAGAGGAGTCTGACATCGCGGTTTGGACCTACCACCTGCATGCATGTGGAAGATTCTCAGCATGAACACTGGTGCTGAGTGAAGTGTGCTGTCTAGGGAGAAACAACAGGAGCAAGGAGGAGCAGCAGCACTTGCTGCACGAGATTGTCACTGTGCTGTGCTCTGGCCACAGCTGGTCTAGTGAGGTGTGCTGTTAAGAGGGGACTGTCTCTTCCTGTGTCTGTGTAGAAGCACCAGTGTGGTTCTCTCTTCAGAGAGATTACAGCCCAGTAGCGAGGCAGGGAAAATTGTCACCAAAAAAATCACAATACAACAAGCAAAAGAAAATTGCCATAGAAAGTTACCTGGGTGTGTTTGCATTCTGGTTGCACTGTGGTTGAGCAAGGCTTATTTTCTAGAGTTTGCAGGAGGAATCTTTATTAAACTCAAGGCCTGTGAGCACTTTCATGCTGTTTTGGTTCTTTTCTTATAATTCTAGTTCTGCTGCAGGTAGCACACCACGACGTACTTTGCACATCTTAACATGCGCTTGTAGTTTTCACGAGGGAGGTGTGTCCTATGGTGGGCTGGGGTGGCTGTCTATGTAAGGACGCTTGAATATAGTGATAACAAAGAAAGCAGCCAGAGCAGAGTGGGACAGAGGAGGCAGAGAGCTCTAGAGGAATAGAGGGATCTCTGCTTTAATTTTTGAGGATTTATTTTGCCTATTTATTTTTATTTAAACCTATAGTATGAAAAGCCTATAATCTATGCCTAATAATCTTCCCATCCATCCCCCTGAAGCTTTGCCTCATTTAATGGGACTTGAGGCCTGATTTATTCTGCTTATGCAGAAAATTGGTTGCTTCTTGGAAGCCCTTTACTCTTTTAAAGTAAAATGGTTTATGCTGGTGTAACTGGGAAGTGGGGAAGTATGGATTAAAGCCCGGCATGGCAGCAGCCAATCTGTGCCTGTTGTCCAGTGGTTGTAGCCTGTCATTTTTGTAGTGCCAAATACATGCTGGAAAATAAGTGTGCATCTCTAATTATATTTGAAATTTGAATCAAATAAGGAGCCTCCAGGTGCAAGCTGAGTGAGGGCGATTCCCTAGACGACATAACATGTGTTTCAGAGCCAAGAACGAGAGAGGCCAGCAGATGAGAACAGACATCCATAATTTGTCTTGCTTCCACTGTTTTCACAGCCTGACCTCAGAAGCAGCCATGGTGTCTGGCTTTGGGAGGAAAAAATGTAGTTGGTGTTTGCTCATTAAAGGACCCAGTTGCTGCATAGAATTACCAGGGTGCAGAGCCAAGTGGGTATTGAAGCTGACTGCATACAGCTCTGTGCTTTGGATTTTGGAACTATGTAATATTGTACAAATTGTATCAAAGGCAGATTAATTACTCTGTGTTTGTTTGTATTTGTGCTAGATCACAATGAGAGGTCAGCTATCTTATGTGGGAAATGAGAACCGAACAAGTCCTGTCTGTGCTCACACAGCTAAGTTTGCTCCACTTCTGGGACCAAAAACTAATTGTTGTTAGCTTTGCGTGTAGCACGGTGATTCTGCATTTTTCAAGGACAGTGTGATGAATATGTTTTGGCTAGAGAATGTGAAAGTTTAAAGTATGGCATGAAAAGCATATCAAACTTGATTACCTTTCTGATAGAACTGCAAATTTGGTGAATGAAAGGAATAGAGTAAATGTCATATATTTGGGTTTTAGTAAAGTATTTGATACTGTTTCATAAAATCTTACTCAAAAAATTGATTCAAATTGACTGTGATGGAGATGCTGCCATATGATCTAAGAGTTGGCAGAGCAACAGTAAACAAAGAATAATGCTAAATGGATATGGCTGGAGCTCTGGGAAAAGCCTAAACAGGGAATAATGTTATATGTATTCTGATGTTTAATAACATAGAAAATGAAGAATATAAACCAAAATATGTGGAGGTAGCGAACCATGATAGCTCCAATACAGAGGAAAATAGTTAAATAATACAAAAGAGTATTGAAAATGATTAGACATGTGGATAAAAAATAGGATCAGAAGATTGTTGAAAAAAATAATCTGAATCCTGGCTGGAGGGAACAATAATAAATAGCAGAAAATTCAGATGCTTATAGTGAAACTTAGGAAATATTTTTTTTTCCTCTTCTAATTAACTCAGATTAATTGGAAATTGAAAAAGGCTTGCTTTGGGGCTTTTGTGTTAGATCCACAAAAAACAAACAAACAAACAAAAACCTCCAAATCAGACACCCTCCTAACCCCCAAACAAAAACAAAGCCCCAAAACAAGAAATCCCCCAAACTGTCCTGTTGTTCCCTCTACCAGTAATTATCCCCCCCACACACCCTGACCTCCCTTTGGTAGCCCAGGGATCTGTCTGCTGGGGCAGATGAGCAGGTTTTTCGCTGTCCCTGCCCCATGGCACCAGGAGCTCAAGCAGTGCAGAGAAGTTAAAAAACAGCACTTAATAGGCTGTACAGTCGTGAGGAATAAAAACACGAAGACTGCTGTTTCCATGGATTTTTTTTGTTATATCATGGTTGAACAACATTGATAAATATAGTCAGTAACAAAAGGAATTAATAAAATAAAAAAGGAAAAAAAATCTATCCTTGCCTTCTTTAACATACAAATGAGTTCTTAAGTTTTCTCTCTGAATAAATGCATCCTAGGATTAATGTTTCTTCTGTAAGAGATATTTGACAAATATGAATGAAATGTAGTACGTTAAATCTTCCCCTGGCAGTGTACATGTAATCAAATCAAAGAAAATGGCAAGGTCACTGTGTATTAATTCTTTGTATAATTTCTGAAGTTGACCTTTTCCTGTGCTGCATCCTAATTAGTGTATGCAGACCTGCAGAGCTGTGACTATCTGTTCTGGGAACATGCAACTTTTTTTTTTTTTTTCCTCAGGTTTTGGATTTCTTTGGTCATTTTATAGACTAGACTTGCTATTCACATTAGTTATGGAGAAATACCAAAATGAGTTTGGTATTTCTCTCACATAGTTTTTCTTTGACTGAGGGATGCTGGTGTTACTGAAAGACAAAGCTAATTGGTATTTAGAGTTCAGATGTGCATAAATCCTGATGAACAGTGGGAAAATACTGACTTCAGTAATTGAGATGGTTTCCTGTATGTTACACTCTGCTTGGCATTCTTCATCTGGGAGAGTACAGACAGCCCATAGCTTCATTGAACATGAATAACTGTAATATAGCAGCAAAGAAGGGAGGGAACCATTGAGAAATAAAATAACCAATTGGTTAGGAATGGGTGAGTTGGCTATGGTCTTACATGCTGTGCTCACCTAAATGGAGCTGTGTCTTTGATGTCAGTGAGACTACGTGTGTGCCTGGTAACGAGTTCTGCTTAGCTTGGCATGGATGATAAGATAAAAGGAGTAAATAGGATCTGATAACAGAAACTTACTAACTTTAACTTTTACTAAGAAGTAGTTAATTTCTGTTTCCTGTTACTGGCTATTCTGTATTATATCTAGAACTTCATCTACAGAGAAGTAAATTACATGGGAAATTTCTACAAATATGCAAACTGAAGTTTGGGAGCTCGGGATGGTATGTAGCTATACCTTACTGAACTCGGGATGATATTTAGATATACCTTACTGAGGTTGCAAAAAATCTTTCTGTTCAGCAGTTGTATTAAGTGATGTGAACTCATGTTTCTAGGAAAGCAGGTTGTGTATCATACTAGCACAACAAGAGTATTTTTAAGGAGTTGTAGTTTAGTAAACAATGTGGGTCATTATCTTCTATGACTTCTAAATATAAGCTCCTAGAGATTCACAGCAGCTATGAGAGAAGTGCATTGAGAATCAGTACTAGTCCCAGGGTGTTACTGTAAATCGCCTTGAAATACAATGTGCTGCTCGGCTGTGTGGGCTTCATAAAGGATGTGGGCAAGTCTCAATGTTCAATCAAAAACTACAAGGATGACTTGACATCTGTTTCTCTTTTTTCTAAGAAACTAAAAAGATTCACTTAATTCAGAAAATAAAAAAGTTTATCACAGTCGTTCTGTAATGATGTTGAGAACATATTTCTAGTAGCAAAGAGCTCTTGTAGGAAAAAACCTCCACAAAATGGAAACTGAATTTAGGAAAAAAATGAGACTAAAACAGAAGAGACTTTCTGTAACAGGAAAAGGGACAAAACATTGGATCTGTGCAATTGAGCACATGGTGAATCCTAGAAGCCTAAACTTTATGCAAGAGACATTTGGTAACATTTCATAGCAATGTGATGCAGCAGATAAACAAGGTGACTATAATTATGTACTTCAAGCTTTAAAAATATGAATCTTTATATTTATTGTAAACTTTTCTAACAAGTGAAATGAAGGCATGAAGTTTTTACAGGAGGAAGTATTGTTTTTAAATAGCTTTCTATTAGATTTTTACCAAGTGGTTGACAGCTTATGTGCAAATGATGGTAAGCCTTACGTAGCTTATTGTGGAGTATCCAAGTATTACTGAGTCCAGAGAATAAAAGTTGCATTTCTGCTTGGAAAAGAGTTGGGCAGAACACCGCTGTGCTGTCACTGGGGAGGCTGCAGGAAGCAAGAACATGATCATGCTGCATTTGCACTGATAAAAGCCCACCTGGTCCATGGTGCTGTGTGGTGGGCCAGGGTAACTGCTGCTGCCCTCCAAAATCCTCCAGCACTCACTGCAAGCTGTGGTGAGATAAGGTCTGGTCACCAGAAATCCCTAAGACCGTTGTTTCCTGTCATTTATGTAAAATCTCATTTTAAAACTAAATCACCTCCTGCCTGGATATCAGCTGCTCTGTATGGTGTCTCTGATTGCACTCCTAAAGCCACAAGTTTCTGAAAGTTTGGGTTCTGGAATTGTTGCCCTATAGATATATATATTTACATAGGTATGCAATTATGGGTTTTGCTGCTTTTACTTTGATAATGAGGTGCTGTCTGCTCTGTTATGGATAGTGGAGTGCCTCAGCTGAAGTCACTTGGACAGAACTAAGAACCAGTGATTCTGCAAGATTTATTATATCTTCATTTTATTTTTATTTTAAATATGTTAGTGTGTCCCATGGCAGAATGGTAAGGACTTTTAAAAACAAATAATAATAATAAAACCCAGCAAAACACAAACACTACTACCCCCTAAAAAAGAAAAAAAAAAATACAGAAAGCCTTATATCTTAAATATTTTAAAGCAGTAATTTTAAATATTTAATACTGTTATTAAACCACTTATGAAGTGTAAAAATGAAGCCTATTTAAAAATACATACTTAAAAATCTTGTTTATACAGCTCTTAATCCAAATATTGCAACCTTTTTGATGCTAAAATAAAAGATTCTCTAAGCAATATAAACTAAATCTGATTTTCAAAGTAGTTCTTCTAATTCCAATCTTTTTTTTTTTTTTTTTTCTTCTGATTACTGGAGGCTGCTGAACAGTCTGTCCATCTTACAGTTGTAGCTGCCACTTCCTTATCTCCCTAAACCAGACAAACTTGCAGCCATGATTTTCAGTTGACTGTCCACAGCCTTTTAGGGGGCCCCTGGGTGACTCTGAGCCTTTCAGGAAAGGTGACTACAAGAACAAAACTGATGTTTGCTGTCCTACAGCATGAGGAATTTCCAGTGTCCTAGCCTTCCACTAGAATGTGTTACTGTGACTTTAAAAATGAATGATTTTTATGAATAAGCCTTATAATGTTGATGTGAGACAGATGGCTACAAGTGTCCAAAGACGCACACTATTAGTTGTATGTAGCTGTGTCAGTTTTCTTTTAACGTGTCAGTTAACTTTTAACGATGCATCACACAGCTGCAGATAAGTTTATTCCACAGCATCTAGTACCTGCATAAACCCCGTGCCCTCGGGACATCACCTAGACAGCCTTCGTCCTTCACTGGGTGGAGTTGTCATTCAGTCTGTCTCACTCCAGCTCTTCCACGTAGTGCTGCTTATACAGTTGTCTGCAATCCCATAAGCTGTATGTGCAGCATGTATCCCCTATGAGCAAAGTAATGATACAACCTTAATAAGCTTTCAGCCTGTTGATGTCTTTAACAAATGAAGCTCCCGAAAGACAAAGTGTGTGCTCCTTTTGTTTGCTATCTTCTCATTTTGAAGTAGTGCCAAACTAAGTAGAGGGCACTATTGGTGGTTCTGATATGAATCTAGCTGACCCTGATGGGTAATACAAGTTGAACCAAGTGCTCTCAAGATGCTATTTCAATAAGGAAAAACACATAGAAATACCACGTTGCACAGAGACATAATTTGGCCTTCCTGAACTTTGAATATGGAACAACTCAGTTGAAGTAAACAAATGAGGTGTTTCAAAAAGTACAGTATTTTAAGCTCCTGGAAAGAAGGGTAACACACAGTTAGGATTAGAAGACTGGTTGGAGATGATAGAAAGTATCTGCTAGGCCTCCAGCTCGGTTTACAAGTATGAATTTCTTTACTGCTTGAAAAGTGCACAGGATGCACAAAACAGATGTAGGGAGGTGCAAGAAATTAACGCTATGGAGCAAACCTGAAATCTTATGTCCTTGAACCTAAAACATTTTTCCATTAGCTGTTTACAGCACAAGACAGTTTTTCTGATAGTATTAATTTAAGGATTAATTTAACTTCCTGGCATTTTCTGAATTAGAGAGTATATAGTGGCCATTAAATAGGGATGCTTCAACAGATAAACAGAAGCTGAAGACAACAAGATTACGTATAGCCTATTCTTTAGATCCTGCTAGGGTTGTCCATCTTTCTAATGTTTAGAACAGGCTCTGTAGTTGTTTCCTACTGCAGTGGTATTTTTCATTCATTTCAAATAACGCAAAATGTCCCACTTTATTCTTTTCTCTTCCTTAAATTATCTGTGAAGAACAGGGGATTTATGCTGTAAGTACAGATTATAAAATATGTTAAAGAAACATTTTTCTGAGCTAGTTAGGACTACAGTAAGCTTTCTTGGTCTCCTATGGCTTGTAAAATGAGTATTACTTTTGTCAGCATGCAGTTCTTTGTGCTCTCAAGTTCATTACTTCCCGTTTGCTGCAGTGCTGTTGCTTTCCCCTGTTTGCCCCAGCATTGCTGAGTTGGATCAAGGCAGCTACAGAGAGGAGAGCTAACGTAAAGAGAAATCACTCTCTATTTGTGCAAATAATTTGCAGTGGCAAGTTTGTAAAATTGAATAAAGAAGCAAAACAGGATGAAAGATGCTCTGAGATGGAATCACCAACTGGAAAACAAAAAAGTTATTGCAGCAGATGAGCAGGTCAGTACAAAGGAACTGGTGATGTAGCAGTGCTCAATTGAGTGCGAATGAAAAAGCACCTAGACAATCAGAAAACACAAATAGAAAAACCCGGCAAGGAAATAATTTCTGGTGCCTCATAACATGCTGTTTGATTTCACTGAGATGGGTAAAGATGTTCACCATGTTTTTCTGAAGAAGATAAATTTAAATGTAGCTCAGATTTTTTTATTTTTTATTTTTTAAGGAACACACTTGTGTTTATTTGTAGTTATTAGGGTTTAAAAGAATTTCATGGTCTTGCATTTCTCCAGAATATGTTCTGTTTTCCTGTGTTCCTGACAAATACATTCATGTCTGCTCTCTCTGGTGTATTCATCAAGTGTTTGTTAACAGGCAGAGTTGTGCCCATTGTCACGTGTCACCGGTATCCTCCTGGGTTTTGAGTTATTTATTGAGGATGTACATGAAGGTAACAGAAAAGTATTCCTGCAGCCTGGATGCAGAAGTGTCTTGTCAGAGCTTGGATGTGCTATTCACCTGCCCTGTGCAGGCCAAGAGAACATCTATGTGGTAACCTTCACCCAGCTTTTTCTTAAGATACCCTGGAAGTGCCTGAAGCTCAAATTCTTGTGCTAGGTGTGGAGGCTTCTAGTGATTTTTAGGGTACTCTGGATAAGGCTGGAAATTAGCCTTGTAATACCCACGCACTGTAGCCATCATATGGATGACAGCACATGTTGTTTCTCTCTTTGAGCTCAGATGCAGTTTGTCTGAGCTGAGCTCAGTGTGAGGTGGCTGGCTCTGCAAATGAGAACCCACAACAAGCTCTATGCGGTAGGAAGGGCATTTGATGGTGACTCGCCTATTAGCTGGTGAGGACATACCCGTGTCATGTTTGGAGATGGCTTTTTGAGCG
The DNA here is from genome assembly GCA_011075105.1 of Heteronetta atricapilla. Taxonomy (NCBI): domain Eukaryota; kingdom Metazoa; phylum Chordata; class Aves; order Anseriformes; family Anatidae; genus Heteronetta; species Heteronetta atricapilla. Next base: position 8,433,122 of record CM021736.1, on the reverse strand, counting down.
CTAGCCAATCTGCAAGATGCCTGTCCTCCTGATCTGAGGCTGTTAAAAACAGAAAGGAGTTCCCTAGGTGTGCTTTTATAGATAATTATCGTTTGGGGGATTGGACGTAGGGATGGGAAGATACATGCAGTTCAGTTGCTATTTTGATCTGGAATGACAGATTGTGCTTTTCTGGGCATTTTATTTCCACAGCATTGCAAGGCTGTCATGAAACATTTCCTGCTGCAATATACCGTGTATGTGTTCCTGCACAGAATACATATGCATTCATGTACATGGTAATAAATTCCAGAACTGCTATTACTGCTCAGGAAAGAGAGCATGGATCTATTGTGGGCATTTCTCTGGAAACACCAGTTGAATGCTTAGTGGCAGTAAGAAATGGCAAATAAGTTTTAGGGATTCTAAGGAAGGGAATGGATAACAAAATAGAAAACCTGGTTTTTCAAGTGTACATCTGTATTTCAAATTTTTTTATGCAGAATTGGTGACTCTGTCTTGCAAAAGTCACAGTAAAACTGATAAAATCTCAGTGAAGGACAAGAAGAATGGTTAAAGGTGTGGAACAGCCTGTAAGGGAGCAGAAACACAATAGATTAGGACTGCTGCATGAAAAGATATGATAATAGTTTATAAAATCATGGATGGTACAGAAATATGAATAGGGAATGAGTTACCCATTTTTGTAGCATGGGCACTAAGGTGTGCAATAGAAACAGGACAGGATTTGAAATGAGGAAAAGTAGTTTTCCATGGAAAGCACTATAAAATTGCAGAGTTTGTTAACACAAAATCCACTTTGGAAAAGATGATCCACATTACTACAGGCTTAAGGTAAGAAATATTAAGGACTTAAAGTTCACCACTTGTTATGAAAAATCTCTTTAGTAGGCTACTAAATAAGATGCCTCAGAAGCCAGTTGTAACTCAGATTAATTGCATAAAACCACCAGAACCTCAGTGAATACTCACAGAGTATTACAGTATAAACAGGAGGGTCACAAGATGTGTGCTCTGCTTCAGAGAGCCTTTCTTTAAGTGCCAGCTGCTGGCCAGTGTTTATTTAAAAAGAAAAGGGTTGGGAGGACAGTACTACTGGGCTAGGTAGCTCCTTAATCCCTTTCAGCACAGTCATTTCCATGTTCCAAGTGGGGATTTTCTGTGGTGCTCAGCTTTGTCTTCAGTTGTCATAAGATCTAAGAGTAGGTGAGTTGTTTTTTCTTTCAAATCCTTGTTGTAGATTTTCAGGCTAAGAGAACAGAAGGCTTCCTGTGATATGAATTAACTGTTTTGGTACCAACACTGAGAAACAGTTTTCAAAGTGATGGCAGGGCGCCTAATAAACAGCAAAGCAACCCTCAGCTTTGGGGAGGTGAGGGGGAGGGACAAAACATTGCCAGGTAGTCTCAATTTTCTACTTTATAATACCAGCAAAGCAATGTACATGAGACATAGTGGCTGTGACTGGCATACTAGGTCAACTTCCTCATTTCTGCGTTATAGCCAGATATTTTATACATGATATCTCATATCTATTGGTAGACAAGTGTTGCTGTTGTTTCAAAAAAGCACCTCAGGATAGTGTTTTTGTCTGGTTTTAATCAAAATTGAAAATAATATTGAATTTAATTATTTGAGTTTAAGTGAAATTTTGAAGGTCAAATTGGGGATGAATTTTATCCTGCAGCTAGGTGTTATTCTATTTTTTTTCTCAAACTGCATAAATTTCTACAACCTGTGTTTTCATTCATCTTCAAGAGCATGTAATGAGAAGAAAGCACTTTGCACTTAGGTATCTAACACCATCTGGACTAGTCCAAAATGTTAAGCCATAAAGAATGCATACTTACAATTAGCTCTTTCTTCTTTCGCTGATGTGTTTAAACCCGGGACTTGATCCATTTTGTTGAAGACAAATTTTGAACTGTGATGAAATAGTCATGTGAAGCTGAGGGAGGAAGGAAGGCAAAGATGGGGATTGAGGGCTTGGTTTTGTCTTTTTTTGGTCAATATATTCAGATCATCATTTACCTGTGTAGCAGATAAAATGTTTGAAATATTCGGTGTCTTCTTCCTAAGTCAAACACCGTAATTTTGAGTGATTTTGGGAGCCTTTGAATTTCAGGTTTAGTGTTCTGGAGTTTTGAAGTAAGGGGTCTTATTGACCACAAGAAGCTGTGGCAGTAGTCAGCAACATTTTTTTTTTTTTTTTTTTTTGGCATGCTCACAACAAACTAAATATAATACAAGCTGTAGCTCACTGAAGAATAGCATGCCTATTTTCTAAGGGTGTCTTAAAAGTTGTCTATCCTGAACGAAGACGGTGTGATAAATGATTAAATCCCAAATAGGCTCTTAATCAAAGTTTGTGATTTATTAAGTAAATAAAAGCAAGCAAACAGCGCTGGGTGCGCCGGGAGTCTCTGCTCCACCAGGACGCATCATTTATCACAACGGGAAAGCCTCTTGTCCCTCTGGATAATTGCTGCATGTGTTAAAGGACTACCTGATATTTCTTCTTTCCTAAAATGAGTAGTAGCGTGGTTCTTCAGGGATAATTTACGTTCCTTGTTCGTAACTGTTGACAGTGTTGCACTTGTGGATTTGTTTTGCTGGATTATGGCTGAGTGCACAGGCCACAAATAGTGAATTACTAATGTTCACAGGAGAGCATTATGCAAGTCAGTTGCCTTGGAAATACATATACACACGTATTTTCAGGTATGTAGTTGTATAAAAATATTATGTACATTAATATTTCATTTTTATAGATGGGTAACGTCCTGATTTTCCTCTTGTCTTTCTTGTTATAGGTCTAACTAATAAGCCTATTTTAGCTGCTCTAAGATTAAATTATATGAATGCCTATTCTACGTTCTCTGATTCTGAAATTGAGAGGGCATTATGACCAGTCCAGTAAAGATAATGCAAACAGAAAAGTGTTTTGTGAGGGGTAAGGGAATACTTTTGTGCAAGATATAATTGGTATATCAAACAGCAAGACCAGCAGCACAAATTCTGAGGTGCTCCTCTCAAAGGCAGGAAACTGATGCTGTAGCAAGGCTCAGTTTTCACTATTTGCTGGTTGTTTTATCATTTCACATGGATGCTTAGGCAGTAAAATAAGAACTCAGAAATATGAGGACTGTGGTTCTGCTCTTTGGTTCAGAAAAACAACTTTGTTTTTATTTTCACAGTCTCTTCAAAGTTAATTCTTAGAAGTATAATTTAAGTAGTTAATTCTCTTCATTAATGTGTTGGGATAAAATACTGAGGTCTGTGACATACATATATCGCCTTATGCTTTGCTGAACCACGACAAATATTTCGAATAAAAAAAAACAGTTTGGTCATGATCCAACTGAAATATAAAACTTACTCTGACACTAGTAGCAGCACTGTAAAATCTTATTATGGTTTAATAAATCACTCACCATTTGAAAGGGTTATCTGCATGTCCTGAACTTGTGTTTCCATTTAAAGCCTCTTATAAGGGTATAAGAAATGAGTCACGAGGCTTCTGATTCCAACACTAAGCAGTGCTTGCTTCAGCCATGGGAAAGGACCCTCATTTCCAGTTTTAAGTGTTAAATCCTACTGTGGCATACATAAAGGTGGAGACATACTGTGGGGGAAGTTACACCCCCTTCTTTCTCCGGTGAATAATGGGGTTGAAAATCCTGTTGAAAGGCTTTGTACAGGATTTTGTACAGAGTTATGAAATACCCCTAGGGCATTTTTAGCCCATGCCTTCAACCCATGAATTCCACAGCCAGGGAAATGGCAAACTTGATTCAGTTCAATACTGCATTGCTCCTTTTTTATTTTATTTTATTATTATTATTATTTTTTGTGGTATCATTTTCTTAGGAAATGAGACAGGCTTGTAGGGTGAATTCTCTGGCTCTGGTGAATCTTGAATTCCATCCCATTTTTCAAGACTGGTCTATCTAAGGGAAGACCTGATGCAGGCATATCTACTGCATAAACTCTGCGTCAGAAACACGTGAGACTTAACCAGAACGTCAGACCTCCTGCTCTACCTCACAGTCATGAAATACATGCTGCTTACGAGCTTGCCTGTGCTGCTTAGTGTGGTGTAGTACTGGAAAACCCAAGTGACTTCAGAATGACCTAGATGACCTAACATGTTGAATGCTTAGGAGCTTAGTAGGGTTTTTATTTATTATATTTTTAAGGATGAGGCTCCTGTACAGATAATTAGAAAATCCACAACTGTATTTGATAAGATTAAGAAATTATAAAGAATTTTAATCCTTATGCTTCAGCACAAAAGCCATGGCAATATATTGAAGAACATTCTCTTATGGGAATATGGTTTTGTATATGCCAGAGTAAGGTTTCATAAGCTTTATGGAGACTCACGTGGTATTGGTGACTGACATGGAAAAGAAACTGACCTATGCAAACCTAGCCAGTGTTATATTCAAACCTAGTGTTATATTCAATGTATTTACCTTCAGTGAAGGCGTTGCTTACACAGGGTGCCAAATCAAATGCTGACAGAAGAACAATCAGAATAACAAAAGTTACCAAAAGCTTCTCAAATTTTGTACCAAAAGAAACTGTATTCTTCAGCTGTTGTTTAGTATAATAGTGACTGACTGCAAAAATGCATCATATTTTAAAATATATCTGATCCTGGACTGCAGAAGAAATACAAGGACATTTATTTACCTGAAAAATAGTTTATAGGAATTCAGATTTCTGATCACTTGCTTTTTATAGCATCTGCACTGATCTGCTTTCAGTAGCCCAAAATAATATTACATGTGATTCTGCTGTGCAGGGTCTGAAATGTCATGACAAGTACAGATTTCTCTTGAACAGAACAGAACCATTTGAACAGAACATTATTGCGTGTTTCATGCAAATACTCCAGGAAAATACAAAGAAAAGAAATAAACAGGAATGACTACTCATATGAAATTAGGCATTGCTAATGTTTGCCTGCATAAATTGTGTGACTCCTTTTTTTCCTTTTTTTTTTTAAATTATTATTATTATTATTATTTTATTTTTATTTTATTTTAATTTTATTCCTGTTTCCAAAAAATAGTTTCTTAGCTAAACCCAATTGACCCTGTAGGTAACAAAAGTTTGTCTATCCTGATTTGCATAAGTGGCTTAAAGTGCTGTGCTTATTGTGGCATTTACTGCACTCTGAACAAACATTGGCATTCTTGGTGAAGTAGAAAGCCTGTCATTTTTGGGTAGGATTTCTGAATGACAGAGACTGGGAATCGTTTGACATATTCACTCACCATTTCAGCTGGCACATACCCAAAGCATAGAAGGAGGCCAAGCAATGCTTTATGCTGGAGGCTTTGTGTAACTTGCCCTTGAGATCTCAGGCGCTTCATAGCGAAGAACTGAAGCAAGTGGTTGCCAGCTGATGCTCACCCCAAACTGAGTTTATAGAGGCTGTTCAGTTGCCAACATTTCTTTAGCTTGCAGACCCTTGAGAAAAGTGACTGTCAGTGTGTTCAAGTAGCACATGGATTGCATGAAGCATTGGATATGGGGACTGTTATTTATCCGAGAGACCCACAGGATCTCCAGGCTGCTCTGAGGCTCAGGAGTGATGCCCAGTGTGGTTGGTAACCTGAGGGCTCAACATGAGTTCTGCTCAGGTCACAAAGGAACGGAAAAGGTCAGTAGTGATTGGAGAAGGGACCAAAGTCTTCTGGCCTGGTCAACTCACCTAGTGATTTGGAGAGGGTTGTTGGAGCCTGTGATGACCCCTGACTGATGCTCTGAGCATCTGCGTCCCTGTGCAAGGCACCCCCAGAGATGCAGTCAACCTGAACATCAGCTCCCAAGGAATATAAAACGTTGTGTGAGATATGTGCCTCTTCTGGGATTTACGGTGGAGTTGAGTCTACTGTATGGGTAATTTAAAACCTGGTACATGAGGAATTTACTTACCTCTTACTGCATCAACAGATGCTATATGCATATGTTAGAAAACAAGTCTGCACTTGTGAGATGAGGTGTTGTCCCAGGTATGAGAAAGCAGAAGCTTGTAGGTGAATGTTACAGCGGCATTTAGCAAAACTGATTTGCTTAGGGAAGACAGACGTGCGTTGTGGATGTATCTATACAGAGGCATCACTGCAAATCAGCATCACATTTACATGAACCCCTTTCCTTGAGGGCTTCAAATAGAACATAAGCCACCAAACCACTGTTATCCTTCTGTGCTTTGTTTGTTTGTGCTGCCCAGTGATGATCCCCAGGAAAGGACTGCTGGGATGGGGACTAGCTGAAGAGATTTCAGCTGTACCATAATACTGTCAGCTGACAATGGAAGTACCACCCAGCATGGTATAGGTCAGCCAAACCCCTCTAGTTTTAAGTTTCAGATTTTTTTTTTTTTTGTGGAAGGATTTAGGTTTTTTAAAAAATAAATAAAAAATATGATCTGTATTAAAATTTCAAGGTTAGATTCAAAATAAATTCTTTAGATTTTGTTTTAAAAGCTTGATATGGTTTTCATATGAAACTTCCTGTGGGTGATCTTTTGTTTTGCAGAGCTTTATATTTAAACACCTTCAGCAAGGGTCAGCAGACAAGGAAGTGCCATTTCAAAATATTTATTCTTTTGGGTTTGTGTTTGCTTTCCAGTGCATTAGTGCCTAATGGGGTTGCCTGCTTATCTCCATGGGGCTCTGCGTGCTCTTGTTATGCCTGCAGCTGCCAGCAGGCTGCGTTGGCTGGTTGGCTTCTGGGGCTTGGTGTAATCCTGCTGCTTGGTCTCTGAGCACCTTGTCCTGAATGTTAAAAAGGGGTTAGCCATACAGCGTGGAAATTTTCTTCTTATTAACACAGAGACAAGGCTAGCTGGTAGGGTTGATAGGAAACACCACTGTTCTTTTTGTTATGCATTACTGTGCATTATGAAATCAGGTTATAGACTGAATGTTACCTATATACTTAGCTTATTAATTGTCCGTGTACCTGACATGTTGTTATAGTGTTAGGTTAACAAGTTGTCTTTATTCAGAGTGCATCTTCTTACAGAAAAGATGCTTATGATGCAGGTTGTATGTGATTTGTTGTATTTTGCTTTAGATAATTGTAATGAAATTGGGAATGGCAAATTGATGGCTGGATAGGCTTTCTGTTTAGGAGATCCAAATTTTGCTGACAATCTTGCATGATAGAGATATCAAGAATGAGATCGTAATAGTATCTCGTCCCTCATATGAACAGTGCTGTAAGGTTAAAAAAAAAAAAAAAAAAAGTGTTCTTCTGAATTACCGGTGACCTGGCTGGTGAGTTTTTAATCTTCAAACTTGTTGGACACAAAGTTTTTTTGACAGCTTAATTCAGCTGCTGTCAATTCCCTGCTCCCCTGCCAACCCAAGCATAAATAAATGACCAACAGATGTTGAGAAATGTTTTGCCTATTATGTAATTGTTGTTCTCGAGAGATCTAATGAAGATACTCTTATTACAACTCCATGCATCCTTTTATCTAATTCATATAATCTTTTCCAGTCTTCCAGACTGTTTAGATGATATAATTGGTCGTTGCTCACAAAAACTTTTTAATCTCATTTTGATGTTCAAAGAAGCTCGACTTCTAAGAGTTACCTTTAAAGTTGTGATCACTTGCAGCTTCTCAAGCATATATTTCATTTGGAAGAAAGCATAGGTACTCCTAACATCCAGCATGGAATCATTTTTTTAACTCTGTTAAAGAAGTACATCAATTCCTCGTCCCCTGCATGCATAGAAGTCCAACAGGTAGGGAAAACCTAAAGTAAGGAGGAAAAAGAAATGCATTTCATTACATTGCATAGATAATATAATGTGTCCTTACAGTAGATGTTGGCCTTGGTCTCCAGAGAATTTGGGCTGTGTCTGGCATGTCTAGGTGTAAGGCATAAAGCACTCAAGAACAGGCTAGATTTCCCCCAAAACTTAAGCTTGCTTCAAGCTGGGGCATTATTGCCACCCTCCATTGGTACTGTGGTTGAGGATAATGTATTATACCTTGGGCTGTGCAGCTAAGGAACCATGTTATCACTGGAAAAAAATCACTTTTCTCTTGTAAAACTGAGAAATACATGTCAGTCTAAATATATGTGTAAAATAAGACTGATCCCTCTGGAATATCAGGAAGTAATAAATGTACAAGGTCATTGCTAGACAGGCGGTCTCGAGATATAGATTTGAACTACATAAAAATATTCTTATGTAAAAATGGAGAGCCATTCTGACAAAAGGCCCCTCTGAGAAATCAGCTGACATAGCTCATCCAGGAGGTACTTTTTCCTGGTTGCATAAAATAGTTTCAGCCTTGTGTGGGAATAAATAGCATTTGATTTCAAAGAAGTTGCTTATTCAGATGAATCAGGTCCGAAATACAAGTGGTTCAAAGTACAGTTTTGTAATGAATAATATAGAAAATGCTCAAGATCAGAATGATGAAACTTATTTTTGAGCATGTGTGGGGTGTGTCTAAGTATGTGCCTTCTAAAGTGCATTTCAGCGCAAGAGTGCAGTTGTGTTGCTGAAGAGCCTGCCTGTTGAGATTTTAGCAATTTTCTAAGCCAAGGCGCTGGACAGACCTAGGTAAAATTTCTTTTGTCATAGTCCTAGCTTTAAAATGTGTTTTAAGATGAGTGAGCTGTGACTAAGGTTGAAAGGGACAATAATAATAATAGGCTTTTAGATAGGCTGCTAATGTGCAAGCCTATATTGGTGATTTGAATTTGTGATGAGAATAGTCTGAAAGGACCATTTCTGGTATGAGAAAAAGTCTTCTGGTTGCATAGACCAGTGTAAACCTTTATTTTTTCCCCCCAAAACCAAGAGAGATGTACTCAAATGTGTACTTGATATGAGAAAAGAAAGGGGCAAAACAAAATGTACCTCTCTCCTAACGATGTAGGAACTCTGCAGTGGTGAATGATTTACCTTAAGGGGAGAAATGCATCTGCTCTGCTGTGAAGTTCCTATGAAAAATGCTTTGTGATTTGTGAAACATTTTATTTTGAAACTTTCTTCAGAATTGGCTTATTTACAATACATGATTTTTTTTTTCCAAGATTGTGGACTCTATACAAAGTTATGCCTGCAGCTGCTGAAAAAGTCTATTAAAAATGGGTGTTCTCCCTTCCTTTTGTCTTTTATTTTTGACAAGCTTTTTAGTAATAGTACAGAAGTAGCAATGGAAAGATCCACAAAACTCCTGTGCATGTGGAAGGCCCTTGGTGGAAGGATTGATTACTGTTTAGGAAAAAAACAAACCAACACAGTTTTTAAAGACCAAATTGAAATTAAGGCAGGAAACTCTGTTCTTAGTGGGGTCTTCAGCCATCTGATGACTGAAGGGTTCTTCACAATGGTCTCTCACCACTCATTTTAAGGAAGGAGAGAGAAAAGATTACATGTGGGAAGAGACTCTCTGGTGCAGATAAGAAAGAGTGAAAGAAAAAGGGGGAAAGGTGAATCTTCAGTCTGAAGATATATAAACATGGAAGAACCATGAAGATGAAGCTGTTGAGGAGACTGACAACTGGGAAATATATTAGTATTTTATGTATGTGTGTGTGTATATATATATATATATATATTGTATATATATGTATATTTTTTGTATATATATTTGTGCTAGCCCAAGGGCCGTCAGGGACTACTTCAAAATCTATGACACATACTTCAGCTGTCAGAGATCCTTGAATGAAAAATTATAGAGTAGTCTAGGGTTTATGAAATTGGGTTTCGGGGAAAGGGCTATTTTAAGTAAATTGGGAAGCTTGGAGAGCTAGTAGTAACCACTGAGCCTGCAGAACGAGGCTGCAATGTCTGAGCTCTCAGGATCTATACCTTGATGGTGTGTCTGGAGAGCTAACTTTAGAAAGACAATTCCTCACTTCTGGAGAGCCTAGGGAAAGTTTAGAAGCCCGCAGTGCCAGTTCTGTAGGTTACTAGAAATCAGATAAGATCCTAGAGGGGAAAACACCTCCAGGCCTGAGTACTGATAATTATTTTTTTTTCTCTTGCAGTTAAGTTATTTTTATGAAAACAACTCAGTAATTACTGAAAAATAGGGAGGGGAAGGAAAAAAAAATAAAAGAGAATGTGACACTTCAGATGATGTACATAAAATGTGGCTTTTTAAATTCTCCTGAAGAAGACAGTGATTTTTATAAAGATGATTAAAAAAATTAATCAGAGCAAGCATAGCAATTATACAGTGACAACTGGGAGTGGAGATGGGAACCAGCAAAGGGAATATAACGTAGTTGTGGTCAGCAAATCTAGGCTCTAGAAGTGGTGTTTGTCTACGGCATTTTACTCTAACTTGATTTGTAGTGATCCTAGAATTTGGGTGCTTCTTGCACAGTAAATGTCCCTAATGCTTCAGACATGTGGGGGAACTATAATAAGTGTTATAGGTTTAGGTGCTATAGGTACTGTAGGTGCTATAGCTTTTTGACATTTGGTTTCTGACTTTTTTCCCCTTGGCCTGTCTCTTGAACATGCAGATCTAATATGCAATCTAATATATAGTCTCAAAAAATCTGTATGAACCGATAATTAAGGCATATTAAGGGATATAATTAAAGCCTTGTGTGAGAAACTGGTAACATGAATAAATAAAAATCCTCATTTGTAGTGGTATTTCTGTTTACAAATTCACTTTTCTAATAAATCATTTCTTATGTGGTAACTGGCAAAAAGAAAATTGATATTTAAAAGCAGGATCCTTGTCTGACCTGCTCTTTCTGTATGTGAAATGTACCTTTCCTTTCTCTCAAACCAATCTCTGCATGCCCAGGGAAGGAAGGAGTTGATATTTGGCATTGTTTTTTTTTTTTTTTGTTTTTTTTTTTTTTTTTTTTTTTTCCTTCTTTTTCTTCTTCTTCTTTTTGTTCTTCATACAAACAGTGGCTAAGGGTGTTGCAGTGCCTTATAGAAACAGACTGAAGACGGTGTGATCAGAATTTCTTACCAACTGTTACTTGTCCCACCATGTGAGATGTTTAAGTCACTATGTGTTTGCTCCTTAGGATGTGTTCCTCTCACTCAGAGCACTGGTAGTTCCCTTGGTCTCAGGTAGGATTTATCCTAACCATGTGGTAGAACAGGGACAGAATTATTTTGGTACTGGTGTGTGACTAAAAGTTACCTGGAGGTTTTTATAATGAGATTTTATGAACACAAACATAACAGCCAGTTAAGCTTTATTATTAACACATACTCTAAGTAGCACCTAATCAGAAGTGTAGTAACATTTATGGATAGATGTCATGAGGCTCAAGTTATCCTCTATTATCTAATTGAGTAACTTTATATTATACAGTTATCAAAATTAGATGAAGTTGAAGGAATTGCATGCCAGCTAATGGCAGAGCCTATACATGAAACAGGCTTTCAGTGGAAGTTGAGGTTTTTAATAGCAGCAGATCCTCTGTACGTGGTTCCTTCTGGATTAGTCAGTTTAGGCTTGAGTACAAGTGAAATACTGTTTTTTCTGGGTCTCACTTCTACTGTGCATCCTGTAGTGTTTTTTATAATTAAATGATTAGCCTGATATATACATCATATTTAATTTGCCTCAAATTATTCAATAAAATGTGTGAGCATTGTAATTAATTACAGGTTTTTGAAAATTCTTAGGTTGCTTTAGAATAATGTGGTATCGGCATCCCTTACTATTATTAAAACATTGTTAGTATGACACTTTAGCCATAGAAGCCTGTATAATAAGTCATAGTCTATACAATTGTCTCTAGTTCTTCCTACTTCAAATTTATTACAAAGAAAGTTTGAAGTGAAGGACATACTTGGGGTGTGCCCCTTTGTGTCCTGTTTTGTTGTTTTCAGTGTCTCTTGTGTACATCAGTGTCCTTAGTCTTCCATAAAGAGTGAGCTTTGACCACTTCTGGATGATTCTTGATTAGCCTTTCAGTGAGACTTTTCTTTGAACTTCCTACTTTTGCAGTAGATGTGGCTTGGAAAGACACTCACCTCTGCCAAACCTGTGCACCACTCCAAGTTACCTTACTAGTTTTCAAAGTGATGTTTTTCATAGAGTGACTCTTCATATCTAGAGAAACGTTAGTGCAAGACATAATTAGGCCCATTTTAAACAATCTTGAATAATATGAGATTAAAGAAATATCTGCATCTGTGCTGATGTGAGGTAAGCCTGTTATGTTGCATCACAGTATAATATAAATCTGTTTATCCACAGGTTGAGATTTTTATTTTTTTATTAAAAAAAAATGCAGTCCCAAATGCAACATTCGAGAGGTCAGATCTCATTTAATTATCAAAAGAAGTGGCCTGTTCTTTAGGCAGCCTCTGGGTAAAAGGTGTATAAAAATTTGAGATGTTTTGAAAATCTGTTCTGAGCTTCATATTTGGGGCTATCAGGTGTGAAGCTTGTTTGAACAACTGGCTCACTTCATGTATTTAAATGAGAACCCTTGAAAATTTGTAGGTTTTGATGATTTTCACGGATTTGACTGCTGATTCTGCTGATTCCTGCTGAAGGAGAGAGAGAAATTCAGACTGATGCTCTAATAATTTAGCATAGTTTTATTAGATGTTAAAAAGTCATGGGTGGTTTCTGAAGTTATTCTAGGGCAACTGCTAAAAGGCAAACTTTTAGCATGGAGAACATAGATTGGGAATATTTTAATGACACTGATTTTGTAGCACTTTAAGCAAAGATCTTTGTTTTGTTTTGAAATACTGATGCTGAGCAAGGAGTTGTTCTTTTCCTGAGTGTTGAGCAAAAATAATTTTGACATTCATTGTGTTTCATGTATGAGGAAAGAAGAAAATGTTCCCTTTAAAGCTGAGTTTAGAAAAATGGAAGAGCAGCTTTGGACTGTGGCTAGGCTTGGAATATTTGCATAATCCTTGAATGCAGTTGTAAGGATGTGATATGCTGCAGAGATCTTTCAATAAATCAACCACTAAACCCTGTCAATAAATATATGCTATAAATACATAACTGAGTCACAGCTAGACCTACAAACACTGCAAGTCTTTTGGCAGTTGGCATAAATAGATGCATGTTGCTGGCAAAGCTGGCTGCCTCACCGTGATCACCCTTCTCCAGCCACACAAATTGCTTCCTGGTGTCTCGAATGGATTACGTGCTGTTGCTGTCTGTTTTGCTGGTAGAAGTAACACCCGCTGGGGGAGAATCATGAATGGGAATGATAAGTTCTAAGGATGTGCATATCTTGGGCTGTCCTCTGGAGTATTAAACTTGCTGACCACACATGGAAGTGACTACAGCTTTTCTGAATTTACTGACTCTCATAATACTTAGTTCTCTCAACGCAGCTGCTCTGATAGTATTATACAAGCCCCAGATGCTCATTTTGAAGTCTCCTGCTTAAAGTTTAGGTCAGTGAGAGTGAAATACTGCCTTGCTCTAGTTTGAATTTGTCATTTTGAAGTAGGTATTTTCCTGAAGCACAGTAGCAGATCAGTTACGGAGAAGGGATCACACAGAATTTTCCAGGGGAGTACAAGTGCGCCATGAACAGCATGTGTTCCCAGTGTGCTGGGGAAACAAGGGAATGAAAATCTTTTGCAGCTGGTTCAGAAGCAATGTTGTGATGCTTAGACGGATATTCCTCCCTACTGCTTTCAGCATAAGGCAGGATACGAAGGAGAACTATTTAAAGGGGGAAGTGCAAAAAAGAAATATAAAAGCAGATTTCTCATGGTGCTTTTTGTGTATATGTATCATTGCTGCTAATTAGATAAGCAGGCAGGGCTAGCATGTTCTTTGCTTGTCAATACTGCTCAGAATCCAAATGAGTTTCTCAGTTCCGAAAAACTGGGAGGTTTTATCAGCTTGTCTGGAGCTGCTATGTTTGACTGCTTTTTGTAAATGGTGGGAGAGTGTTTTTCTTTTGTGTGTGCCGGAACTGAGGCTGAACCATGCTGATTATTAAAATAATACTCAGCGTGTACATACAAAGCAGTCCCAAAGGAGGTGGCAAAGTTGGGCATCCCTGCTGAATGCTAATGAAGGTGTGGAAAAAATATTTTGATATAAGTATGATTTGTAATGAAAGGCAGGTGAAAGAAGCAGAGGGTGAGAAAATGGAGTTTTGTCTGTGCTGAAGGGCAAAAGAAAACAGTTATTGAAGAACTTGCTAGGAGTGGAAGTCAAATATGCAGTATTCAAGAAAGAACATATTTGTTACGCCCCTCAAATAACTGAGATGATTTATGGTTAATTCTACTTCAGAACTTGGGGTGGAGAGGGTTCACTTCTACCTAGTGCCTTAAAATAGTACTGATGCTATTGTGAGTATTAGTTCTGTAAAACCAACTGCCATTCAAAATTACCAGAAATGCTTGTTCAGTTTTAAACATCATGCCAAGCTCTGATTCTTGGAGGCAAAACACTACTAATGGAATTACATTTTGTTGTCAGAAGTACAGTTATTCTGGTAGATTACTCTCAGGTACTACTTAATTGCTTTTTTAGTATTAAAAACAAACAACAACAAACTAAAAAATGTATTAAATTCTCTGATGTTTCATATCTTTACCTGAATTTCTAAATTACTGTATTAAGAAGAAAAAGCTTAAAAGAAACAAACAAAAAAAAGTAAACAACTTGTTAAAATACATTATGCAGTCTTTACCAGGTCAGTCTTCCCAATCCACCCAAGTGCAAAGCCAAGCACTACTCAGCTGTAAAATAGAGTACAGGCCATAAGGTTGCATTTGCTCTGAGATCCTTCCCCTCTTTGGAGGAGCTAGAGGGCAGTATCTGATCTGTCCTGTTCAAAATAAGGCCGCCTCTATCTTTCACTATTGCTCTCAATTAATGCACTTTTTTTTCAGTGGCATATGCCCTGATTTCATGCTGGTAGCTTTACTGCACAGGGCGTACTGTGGTCACTGAAGGTTAATCCAAAATTTGTGCTTGGAAAGCAGTTGGTGCATTTGTTGACCACTTGGTGGCATCACTCAGTTGCATGGAAACTGAACTGCTTTGCCAGTAGAGCAGCTTTACTTCTGTGCTTGGTGCTAAAGGACTTTAATATTTTATTTTAGCCTATTAAAGACTGGAGAGAGCTATTAATATGCTTCAGGACGTTAAATGAAAGCTACAACTCTAGTTTTGATAACTGTATTCCTTCTCTGTGGTGTGTTACTTACCATTTTGAATCTTTTCTTTATCTGCATAAAAGCCAACAGAAAGCTGGTCTAGATATCACTTCTTCCTGCCCCCCTGATAGCTTTTCAAGGGTGGGAGCTAGTGTTTTATCAGGTCGATAGTGATGTAAATGCATAGCATTGTTTTGGATATTTCTTTTTGGTTTGCTTTTCCAATTGCTGCAGTCAATATGTATTCTAGGGAAAGGTGCTATGCAATTTTGGGACTTAGCTAATGGTAAATACTTGCTATAAAACAAAAACATTTTGCAGCCTTCATGCTAAAACTAGGTGATATTTCTATGTGTGTATAAGCCAGAATAACAATTAACTGAAAATTCTGAAACATGGTTGTAAAGGAGGAAGCAAGGCATAGCCTCTGTTCTTTAGAGGTAAAGGACAGTTCTGGTAATGGCAGGAGAGCTCTGAAGGTTTGTATATGCTGACAATGGGCCCACAAGGTATTGGGTAGTAAGGCATATAGTTGAAAACAAGTTTTTTTCTAAATACTGCTTCTCCTGTGGGGGAAGCAGCACAAGGAAGGTGATTTTGCCATTGTGTGTCTGTTTTGTGAGTAATGGCTAGCAATATCTTTTTTGAGTGGTGTGGGGGAGAAATATATATATATATATATATATATCCCTTTTCTTCCACTCTCTCCCTTCCTGTTCAGGTTATGTTACCGAATGCTTGAAATGTAATAAAAGAAATGTAATAAAAAGAGTAATTCAAGAATGGGACAGTTCTTTATTATTTTTGAAAACTATTTCTTGTAAACATTTCAAATTCTCATGCTTTCCTTAGCTTTTGAGATGCTATTTTGAGACACTGCTTTATCAGGGCTATTCTGACATGCTGACTACATGTACACTTAAGCATGCACACCAATGTATGCATATACTGATTTTCTTGAATCATTTCCTTGTTACTGATGGCCTACTGTAATAATCAGCATTATCTTAGAAAATATAAGCAATGATGTGTACCTGATTTTTGGATCAATTAGTGTTTTGAGCTGGACTACTGAGAATTTTGCTTGAAGAATAAAGTATGTGGCTATAAGACTGCATATACCCATACAATTTAGGGTAGATTTTTTAAAAAGAAAAAAGTATTTTCAACTGACTTAGCGGTTTTGTTGCAGTTGCTAAGATTCAGTTGCTAAGAAAAACATCTGAATTTCCCATATCTTATGGTTTCTGAGACTAAGGAGATAATGAAGTATGGAAGGAAAAAGAAATCAGAAACAGTTTAAGTAATAATTCTTTTTATTTTATTTATTTTTTTTTTTTACAATGTGTTATCTAGTGTCATGGTTTTAGTTGGAATTTACTAGGAAAGTGAGTAGCAAAAAATACCTCATAGACAGTCAAAATGGCCATTTCACCGTTGGCAAATAAATACCAAGTTTCTGGGCAGTCCAGCAGGATTATCTATCTGACAAACACTAGCTGTGCTCTGTTCTATTTGGGTCTCACTATTCTAATTGCAACAGAGTCCATAGTATTTGTCAGGGGTTGCACTGGCTTTTTGAATGACAGGCTAGTCACTGATGCTCTCCAAGGCCCTTCTCACTGTTATACATGTGGAATTCTTTCATTATTTGAAATTATCAAGTGAAAGACTCGGTATCACATTAGGGTTCTGAATGCTAGCGAGCAGGGGAACACATGACTTTGGGAGCTATTGGTAAGGCTATGTTAGTTTTTTCCTGTAGCTTCCAAAATAATCACACCAAGGACTGTGGGATCTAAGAATGCCTGGTTTCTGGTCCCAAATACAGAATAATAGATGATTAAATAAAAAGGAGTTATTGTTCTTAAATGATGTATCTAAAAAAATATCCAAGTTGGGCTAGTTAGGAGGTTTGTTTGGTTTGATTTTTACATCAAACCATGATTAATTTCAAATTTGCTTCCTTCTTTTAAAACGCGTTTTGTTTTGATTGAAGGTCTGTGTCATGGAATGAGAAATACTCATCTTCACAGCATAAAAGTGATGTGGCAATAGAAGTGCTACATACAACATTTGTATGGTTGACATCTGTTATATTTTTCTCTCTATTAACAGTTATTCTGTTGTGAGAAGCAACTATAAGTTTGTGTATTTATATCAATAATTCCTTAGGTACCTGAGAAGGGGAGGTTGTAAACGAAGAATGTAAAGTAAGTAAAAGCCTATAGAAATGGGCCAATTCAATGATTCTTATTGCAGAGTAACTAAAGAAAGGGAAACTGCATAACATGACGCTAGGTACTAATAATACATACTTATGATAAATTGCCCTTCTCAGTTAATGAAAGAAAGCAAACATAATCCAAATGTAAAGTAAGGAAGAAAATATTATTTTGGAAACCCCACTTAGTGAGCCATAAGGTTGAGAGTATTTAAATGATGCTGATTTTGATATTGTCCTCAATTCATCAGTAGCAGGAGTGAATTTTTCTGTATATCAGTATTTTTAATAGAAATATCTTCAGTGATATTAAGATCACTGTAATTTTTTATGCCTGATGGAGTGGTTTTGCACAAAAGCTTTTAAATTTTAAAGATCTTTTAAAGACCTAAACAGAATGCAAATGCAGATAGCTAAAAGTCTTGCCACTTTTCTACATGATTATATTTGTTGTAGGTTTGTGCTCCTGACTTCATAGAAGTTTCTCATGTACTACTTTAGAGGCATTTGTTTTTTTTGTTTAGATGTGCATGATTTTTTTTTTTTTTTCCTCTGAAGGGCCTGTATCATCATCTTTCTTGTTTTGAACTACTGCTGGGAGGGATGCTGTCTTTTTCTTCTGCCATTGCCCTTTTTGTCTCAAATTAGTGCTCCAGACAAATCTTCCAGAAGGACTTTTTTTCATTTAAGTTAAAAAAAAAAAAAAAAAAAACACCTTCATGGATGTGTTTCCTGAAGACCTTATGTCTTGATTAAAGATACAGTTTATCAGCTTTCTGAATGGGTATGTTTTATCAGCTAATTCTTGGCTATTTCAATGTTTTACTCAAAACCTTTAGGTGCATCTGCTCACTTATAAATTGACAAATGAATTGCTGGTTAAATTTTGTATAGAGAAATAATACAATAGCTAGTTCCTTGTTCCTTGCATATGGTATTTTGAATCTGCTTGCTAGGCTATTTGTTAAACTTGCCAACTGTGCACCTTCAGCAGAATAAATTACAGGCCTTCATAATTTCAGGAAATACAGGGATTTAGTTTCCCAAAAGGTATTATTCCCAGAACTTGCTATGTTTTCTTGAATTTGATGTTTTGATAATACTTTTTTTTTTCCTTCTGGCTTTCAAAGATAAACTATGTTAAAAATAACTTATCAGCCAAATTGACTGAGATGATAATACGAAGGCAAATGTAAAGTCCCTCATCTCAGCAGGATGGTAGCTTTGAAACCTAATTACAACCGCTTAAGTGCCAACTTTGTTAATCATTTCATTGCAGGCTACTACATCAGAAACACCAGGTATGTGCAGTGTGACTGTATTTCTATTCCCTTGATGCATCTGATCTCTTCATTTGAAAATCTTTCTAAGCAAAAAGGCAGTAACATCTGAAATTTCAAACAATAGAAATTTTTTAAAGCACAAGTTGTTTTATTAGGATAATCTTCCCTTTGCTGTGCAGTGAAGAGCTTTTAAGGGCTAGTCAAACTGGAAAAGAAGAAAAAATGTCAAGGAAAAAGGAGAGGATTTATCTGATGGGGTTCAAAGTGGGTAGGACCAGCTGTAGTTATACACAGAAGCGAGAGACGTCAAGGCTTTGAAGTTTGAAGAGGCAGAGTGAATGCCAGTAGGTGGATATATTAGTAGATCAGAAATTAGTGGCAGCTGGTCTATTGATAACTGGAAACAAAGGAACAAGTTCATATCCTATCCTGAAAAACAGGAAAGCACTGAAAAGGAGGCTGAAAGACAGTCATATTATCATGTTGCCAGGAGCAAGATAACAGTTTATTTTGGAGTATTTTGATTATATGTAGTTTGGAGAGAGGGATTTAACTGTAAGGGGATCCGAGCTAAATCCCTTAAAACAAATATCTTTATGAACGTGGTGACAAACTTTGTTGTCCACACGTCTTGAGAAACCGGATGGAAACACAGGTAGAAGAGCAAGATTTAAATGTGATTGTAGCAAAGCAGAATTCTAGTGTCATAATCCACAGAGTCCCACATGTTAAAAAACACAGAAATAAGGTGCAGTATGAAAAAATTGTAACTTAGCTCTTTCAGGCTCATTTGTGGTGTTAATTGAGTTAGAGGTGTGGTCCAAGAATGTGAAAAAGTTTACTATGTATAGCTATGATGTTAGTATCAAATTAGAAAAATGGGTGTTAGAAGATTACCCAAATATATCAACCTCTGTTACTTCTGCCAATATCATGACAGAGATAACATCCAACACAAAACCTAGAAAAAGATACTGCCTACAGAGGAGGTAAACATTAGAAAATCATGCAATAGATGGGGAATTCATCTATTCTTCTGTTATGGAAATAATAGTTTAAGACAAAATGTCAAGCAAATTTGAAAAAGGGAGTTGTTGAAAGTCATTTTCAGAAGAATAGATTAGGAGAGATGCTTCACTGGGATGATTATAAATTGAATTAATTGATAATTTAGGAAACAGTAAAGGATAAACTTGAGAGATGGCCTGCTGTTAGAAGAAAATATTGACCAATAACTACCATGAAATAATTTTATCTGCTAAAATAGTTTGAGTGCAAATTTATTGTCTAAGTATGGTGATCATGTTTTCACCAGGTTAACATGCACATTTCTTGCAGTATGGTTTGTGGGATGTTGGTATCCTCTTAAAATGTATCCTGACAATGAAGACATTTGATACAGTAAATTAATAATTATTGCTATTCATATAGCAGTGAAATCTGGAGGCAAGATTGCTAGAACATTGTGTCTTTTATCTGTAGAACTCAGATTTAAAAGCATTATTTCTTGAAATTTGAGATTATTACCTACAGGGTAAATAAATGGGAAAGCGTCTTTGCTAGAAGAAAGTGTGGTACATCACCAGTAAATCAGAAAGGTCACTTAAGATCAGTGTGTTTGGATTCCTCTCTCCTTGTTAGTAAGTTTATATGAACCAGAGTGCTTCAAATTTCTGTATTTCAGTTTTATGGAATAAGGATGGGGATTATGAAATTAATGTACAAAAAGTTCAGATTCTTTTGAGTGCTTGTGAAATTATAGCTGAGGTACAGAATTACTTATTTACTCAGTCACATGGTCAGGGATACTTTATGGCTGCTCAAAATCCATAGCTAGTATAAAGTAAAACAAAATTACAAATCTTTTCTAATGCCCCCCAAATTTGTGTGTAACAAAGCATAGGCATACATGGGGGACAAGGGAGGGGGAGGTGGAAGAGAAAACCCTAAACATGCTCACCAGTTTTCTTCTGAGATTCTGTAATCCTTACAACATTCTCTTGGTAAGTAATTTCAAGATGTCTTAAGAGTTGAGATTTTTTTTTAATGAATTGGAGTCTGTTGTACTTGTGTAGTTGTGTTCCCCATTGTGTTGCTCATGTGCAAAAAACTTCTCTTAATGTGCTAAAAGCTTCTCAGCATTCAGAACAATAAGGTTGGAGAGGTTGAACTTCTTGGAATCTGTCACATTTTATTCAGTATAAGTCTTCTATTGAAAATGACACACAGTGTTTCACATTCTGTGATTTGACTAAATGTGATTCAGAAAACATGAAACCTTTTTCTTAGTCATTCCAGTTTATATTGCCTGCTGTACTATCACAAAACAAAGGCAAGAGGAGAAAACACTGTGTAGCATATACTTTCAAGCAGAACACAGTCAATTGACAAAATATCAGAATGTAGCAGCTGATTGACTAATGCTTCATTTCAACCCATTGGTACAAACTGCAAAACAGTGGACGTCCCTCAACCAAAACAGACATTGCTAAGGTATTTCAGCTGAGTTCTGTGGGTAGTGTAGGGAGGAATGTAGGCTTTTTATGGTCTGTCATATCTCTGGTCTTTTTGCTGCTAGCATGTGAGCAGCTTTTCATTCAACAATTGACAGTAATCAAGTTATCTCTTGTCATGCAACTGATGACCAGTTCTATATTCCATGAATAAGTGACTGAATGCAGCCTCCTGTCAGAAAGGACTTTTTGTTTCTTCTCTCCTGTCTGCTTGTGCAAGTAAATTGTTCCTTCTGTGGATCTGTGGGGCTTTGCTTCTCTCGCCCTTGGTGGTGGCAAAGCTTGCTGGCTGGTGCTCTCTGCAGGGGTCTATAGCTCAGCTCTGCTATTCTCTCCCTCTGTTCCCACTTCTGTTTCCTGTTCCCCCCCTACTGTGACTAAATAAATTACCTGTATGGCATGTTCAGTTTTCTCTGGCAAAGAGCCTGGGAAATCAAATCTGTTCCTGAACCTGGGTCTCCCATTTGGCAAATATAATGCCTCCCCGCTGCTAAATCAGGTCAGCTCTCAAGAAAAACAAAGAACAATTTCATATAACTATAATTAACGCAGAGTAAATTTAGATAATGCAGCTGACATATGTTTATTGTAAAGACCATCAAGAAGCACTTCATTTTTCTCTGTTGCATTAGGATACATGTGGAATGCTCTGTATGTAGAGAGGATCAAACGTTATTCATGTAAAAGTGAAGAGTATTTATTTTCTGTCTGTTCTAAGAAGATATTTGGTGAAATGATTCATTGGTTGCATTAGGCACAGCTTTATGTATTTAATTACCATGGCTTTATATAATTATTTGATAATTAACAGTTAATTATTAATAATTATTCATAACCTGTCCCACTCCTTTGGCTCTTTGGCTTCTGAATGTGGAGATACAAAAGGAAGTGTTCAGAGGAGGACAAAGAAATCCTTCTAGCATGCTGTGTTCATTTTCCTACTGCTCTGCTCAGTCTATTTCCACTGGAGACCAGCAGAGCTGCTCCGTGACTGGGGGATGCGTGTGCCCTCCTGCCCGACACGTGTTCCATGCCCCATAGCATGTGCCATGGGTGGGCATCTTGCTCTTCTGTGCCAAGGCACCACCCAGGAAAATGGGATGGTTTCCTTTGGGCAGGCTGTGCTTGTGCACATGGTCACATGGGGACCGATGCTGATGAAACCCTGAGTGATCCCCCAGCCCTCCTCAAGGGCTGCCTCAGGGAGCTGCAAGGCAGGTGAGAGCTCACTGTGCTGCCTGAGGAGCTCCCGGGGACAAACTGTACCACAACTGCTAACTAAATAGCTGCTGAGGAATAGCTAGGGGCTTTGGGTGGAAACCCTTTGCAGCCCCAGATGGACATCAGGATGACTGACTAGAAGGAGCAAGCCATGAGGGTGGTGGCCAATACCCAAGCCGTGCAGGACTCTGCTGCCATCACTGCCCTCCCTGAGCTTCCAGCTCGGTAACACTTTGTTCTTGGAAGCAGGTGGGCTCAAATGTGTACGCTGTGTTTTTAAGTGGTACGTGCTTTCCCAGATCTTTTTTAACAGACAACTACAGTGTTATTAATAAATGTTTAGTCATTCATGACTTGCCTTCATTCTAATGAGCACTTTTGTTGTTTCCTTGTTGCTCTGAGAGGCAAGCAGTGAATGTTTCTTCATCAATTTAAAAATCCTTCAAAACTCTGTTGTATAAGATCCTTGAAACTGAAATCACTCGTTGGCCGAAGCCCATGTCCAACGTGCATGACCAAGATAAAGGTGGGTGGTGCACTTAGAGTCCTCAGAGTGAGGGCTGTAATCTCCATTTGCATTGGCTTCAGTCTGAAGAAACGCGGACAGTAATGGTATCTGTTCTCAACTTTGTCTTATCTGTACAGATTGCAGATACTGTCTCTCCTACTGTAAAGGTACAGGTCCTATCTCTGAAAGGCTTCAGCTGATACTGTAACAGAAATCTCTTCAGCTCTGTGTTAATGGCAAGGGTAAAGCCTGTCTTGTATCCTTCATAGAATCCAGATCAGTCAAAGGAGTTTTTGAGCCTGCTTCAACCCAACTTTATTTCTTTTATTCCCCAGCCTGTGACCTGATGACCCTAGGGATTTTAGCATTAGTGACATCCACTGGCTGTGCCTCGGCCAACGCTCTGCAGTCCCTAACGGATGCCATGCACATCCCACACCTCTTTGTGCAGCGCAACACGGGAGGCTCCCCGCGCACGGCCTGCCACCTGAACCCCAGCCTAGAGGAGGAGGAATACACACTGGCTGCCCGACCACCAGTCCGCCTCAACGACGTTATGCTGAAACTTGTCACCGAGCTGCGATGGCAGAAATTCATAGTCTTTTATGACAGTGATTACGGTGAGTAAAAAAGGAGAATTTCAGATGCTATACAGTTGACTCCTTTCAATTAGGAAAAAGATAAATAAATATAAAAGGGGAGGAGGTAGAACTTGCTGGGCTCTTCCTTGGCAAAGGGCAAAGTGTTTTAAGTGTCACGGGTCTTTCATTTCAAGGAAAGGTTGCAGTGAAAACTAATTCTCAGACAAGCAGCAAAGTTGCTTAGCAACACTTACCAAGACAGCCAAAGTTTGAATCATCTCACACTTTTTCAGTAAAATATTAATAAAGTGTCGACATTGATTGGCAGAGGTCATGTAGCTGTGCAAGGAAGTTCAACATGGCCTCTACCCATTCCCTGAAAACACTTTCTATCAAAGCTGAGTACTGTTCTCTTTAAAAATTAATTTTCAAAATAACTATTACCATATCTTTTTGCACATGCTTCCTCTCACTATTCTCCATTAGGAGTAACTTTCAGTGTTATATTTCTTGGCATTAAACCAAGAGGTAGAGTCAGCTTTTTTACTACATCTGATGCATCTCCTTCAGCAAATTTTTTACTTTGGTCTGAAACTTAGGGAAAAGAAGTCTATGTCCAAGGAAATTTACTACCCTGTAATGGGTGTAAAGAAGCAATAAAAAATAAACCTTGCATTGTGCCAAGCTCTGAGTGAAGGGAAGTGTGTGCATATTTTTTGTTACCCTGCTCAACTGGTAGGAACATTGTTCCATATGATTAACTTACAGTATTTTCAGTGCTCTCATCTTAGTATATAGCATCTGTAATGGGGGAAATAAATTTTCTATGGAATGTTTTAAAACCATGTAAACACTGTGGGTTTAAAATGTGATGTGTATGTTTTTAGTGTGGTAACTTAGTATGAACAGAATATAAAAAGGAAATTGTAGTCGGAAATACAATCTCGTGTATCTCTCTGTATATAGTTTAGATTTTATACAGCCTTCACCAATTACAATGTAGCTCTTTATTTGTATTCTTACTGTATTATGGAGGATTTTCATTGGCAAATCAGAGGTAACATCTTTGGTTTTGAATTTGGGCCACTCATTTATTTTTTTTTTTAAATAAGGGCTATGCAAAAGGCTGACTTGTGAGATATGCTATAGAAGAAGAACAAATGACCAGGCAGAAGATGATGAGGAAGATTTCAAGTGGGAAATCAATTGAGGCTTTAACATGCTTTTAAATATATAAAATTATTTTAAGCATGAGAAGTTGCCATGATAACTTGTATTACAAGTAAATTGTAGGCTCAAAAATGTAGCAACCTAGCAAATAAGCTGTCATTTATTACTGTCCTATATAATGCTCCCCTAAATGCTTTGAAAGCAAAAACCACAATGTACAGGGTAGGTGCTCTTTTGGTGTAGCCTTCCTGTAGTGATGGCAGTGTTGCTATATAGCATTAGGGTTGGACTTAGAAAGATGAAATTATTATAACAGTTACTTTCAAGAAAGAAAAAAAAAATCTTAAGGATGCCTTACAAACGTGATCTTATAGCTACTTTACTTTCTTTCCTTCTAATTTGTAGCTTTAACTTTCTAAACCTGAAAGAAATTAGGCTGCTTGACTCAGATCTTCAAGGTGGGCAGTTTAAACCCCAGAAATTCCTGGCCTTGGTAACACTGCAGATGACCTATGTAGAAACTGTTGTCACCCATTTTTCCTGGTACCAAACCTGGTTACTATATTATCCTGTCTCTTTTTACTAATGCAGGTTTCTTTGCCCTTCTCTGCAAAGAGAGTTAACATCTCTATAGCAAATCCTGAAACCCTTAATATACATGGTTTGTAAATTTAGACATCAAATTAATCTTTTCCATTTATAGCAGACTGTTCTTCACCTGTCACCCATAAAACAAACACTAAAAGGGAATGGAGGATTGCTGCAGGTATTACGTTCCTTCCAGTTGAGAGCATGTTGCATATTGCAGTTGCCCATGCATTCTGTTTCCTCTTTGTTGTGGATGGGACAACTGTCTTATACTAATTCCATCAGAAGGATGTTTTGGTTGGAGGAGTTTCTGTAACGAAGCATTTGGCAATTGAACCTTGCCAGCTCTGGGCAGGTATTGGTGAATACAGGATAAATAACCTAGTGCCCAGGAAATTGCACACTGAGCTTGAGAACAGCACCTGGCTCTCAGGGCATGCCCATTGCCCTCATTAGTTTTCTTCAGCAGAGCTGTGCTTATGCATGTTCAGCGACACTTTCCTTTTCAAAATGCAGGAGTTGACTGGTAGCTCTGAGGAGGGAGGTCACTTGAAGAACATGTGTTTGTGATTAAGGAGGGTTTCCAGCATTGGGCGCTTGTAGTTTAACAAATAGTCTTTCTCTACCTACTCCATGGAAGTTATACTATTCCCTGGAGTAATGTTTTAATTTGTCCATCTGCTGATCTCTAAAAACAAGCCAATCCCTTGGTGTCTTCCTTGTGGAAACTGCCAGGTTTTCTAAAGACAAAGTAACATTGCCCATTTTAAAGAACTCCCGTGTTTACAGTAATTCTGTACTGTACTGGAGCTGAAAAATATTTACCTCATGAATTACTTGTCCCTTAACAGACATACGTTTTGTATTATAATTTCTGCACTTGCTAAATTAAGGAAAAGTAACAGACTTCACAGTCAGAAATACAGAGTAGTCACTGAATCACTGAAAAGCCTAAAGGAAAAAAGACCTTAATAGATTTGTACTTGTGATAAAATATGCTTTATTTGACATTTTTTCACTGAAGAAACAGATAGAAATCTGTATGCATAACTTCATTGAAAGAATGTGGTCCTTCACAGTAACATGCCTAAAATTGTTTTTGAACCTGTAACAAGAAATGGAGAGAGGTCACAGGAAAGATGCAGAAATTTTAAAGAAAATTGCATAATAATGCTGGAGGGTTCAGTTTGTGTCATTGCACCTTACCTGAAACCAGCCTTTAGGTTTTGTCTCTTTTGTGGTGAAGAATTGTATAATAGCTTAGTTCTGGAAAAGTGACCTTCCAAAGACCTCAGACTTGAAAGCTATAGCAGTCGAACTCTTCTCAATTACACAAGATCTACTGAGTGGAAGAAAGGTCAGTTAATACATACCCATACAGTTCTCTTGTATTTGTATAAGGAAAAATGAGCTTTTGTACAATTACAGAGGGATTTCATATAAATAATGCATCTTTATGACTCACCCCTTGTTTTTTCACTTTTCTCTTATGGTTTGTGCATAATTTCAGAAGAGGCACAGAAATCTACTTCCTATTGATCATTATGGGAGTTTTCTCCTGATGAGACTGCTGCCTGATAGGAAAATGATGGTGAGGGACTATACAGTAATTCTTGTCTCATCTTAGCCGTGGCTTACAAATCTCCTTTCTTGCTGTTGTGCTGTAGAGCTGTTGGAGCTCAAGGCCAGAATGAGGGAGACTGCAACCAATCTTTGATATGCTATTCTCTGCCATATTATTTTGAGAAGGCTCTCAAGCCTCTCTAGTGCTTTGCTTTCCCATATGTGATAAGGAAAGAAAAACCTTCCTCCCCGTGTGACTGAATCAGTGTTTGGAATTTCCTTAGGAATTCTTTAAGTAACAGAATTAAGTGGTACATTCAGGAACCAAGCAATTCCAGTAAGAACTCAAAGGTCATCAGGGTCATGTTAAATGCATTGTTTGACTTTAAAGGTCTGTATGAAAATCCCATGATAAATCAGGGTATTAGATGTTAATTTTCTGGGGAAAAAAATGAATTGACCCAAGGTTGGCAATGGCTGTCATATAGTGCTCTGTGGCACTAGGTCTATCTACCTGTCAAAGACCCTGAAATAGCAGCTAGATAGATTGTCATCCTAAAAAGCTTCAGGTGTGCTGATGTTTTGAATTGCTTTTTCATTGGCAGGAGTATGTTTTGTGCAGCAGCATATATTGCATCAGTGGTGTGCAAAGGCCGATGAGAAGTGTAATGTTTTATTTTGCTGACCTCCTGGATGTAGAAACATCAGTAATCAAATTTTCTGACACAAAAATTGGTAGTGTGGCAAGTTTCATATAGATTTTTACCAAGCTCTAAAATGACTATAGGTATGAAGCAGAGGGTGCTGCCCACAGTAAGACAAGATTGGGTAATATACAATTGAAAATGTACTTCTGGGGTAAGCAAATAGCTCTATGGTTAGAGGAAGGATTTGAGTAGGATTGTAAGAGCTGGATGTGAAAACAAAAGCAATGAGGAATATCAAGTCATATTTTTGAAGAGAATGTGAGTAATAGCTATGTTTTCACCAGACTGATTTTACTGTTGGAAGTGCTTTGTCTCTGTGGTTATATCAAGTCTTTCTGCTTCCCTGCACGTGCATATTTTACAATGTAAGACAAAACAGTTTTTTTTATGACTCCACTTTGCCAGTGAAATGATGCTAGAACTGTGAAATGGAGCAGCAGTATTTTATTTTTAATTTTTGGTGTTGAGAAGTGACAGTGTTATTTCGTTAAGAAAAGTGTTGTACAGAAGCTTTACAGAAGAAACTTTTGAAGAACTTTGGACCTTTCAAGACTATGGAGTTCTGTTCTTACAGGGAGGGAAAACACCCTGCTGCTGCTACTACTAAAAAAAATACTTTATTTTTAATTTAATTTTTTTAAGAGTAAAGATATTTTTTTCATTATACTCATGGATGCCACATCCATTTGAATGCTTCTGGATGAATCCTGCTATGTAGAAAGTATGTGGTTTTCAGTGTGCTGTTTCCTTTTTGTTTGGTATGTTTGTTTGTTTTCCCTACAGCAGTTACATGGTAGTTTTATTTCCAAATCCTGACTGTCAAGGGCCCTTGATTTCAAGTTACAAACATTATTCTATCAATATTTTTACAACTAGCTATTGATCCTGAGATGGTCTCCTACTGTACAAGGGCTTTTGTGCAGGCCACTACTCATGCAATTATTTGATCTGCTAGGGATCTGATTTGATCTGCTAGTAATGAAATTTGAGATATGCTTATTTTTACCCAATTCCTGTATATAATGCTGCAAATCAGATGTGGAGCATTGGCTGTGACATCAAAAGCAAAGTAGGACATTTGCATATGTTACCTCCATCTTACTTGCTTTACTTTATCATAAAAATGTACTTTATTCTTGTCTGTATAACATTAGTTGTCTTCTGCTTCTTGTATCATTAGCTCATTAGTTGGACAGCCATTTCTACATCACTAGGGCTGCCATATTTCTCTGCAGGCTTTTGCTGTAACCATTTGTTTGACACAAATACTGGGAATATGGTACTTGAGTTCTGGACCAACTGCGCATGTGTTGGTATGTGCCAGTTCAACACTGCCAGGAAGTGTTAGGCTTTTTTCTGCATGTGCTGTGTGGTTGAGTTTCCATGTGTTATTAATAGCACCTGGTTTTGGTCAGTTGGAGCATCCCAGCTGGAACTGTTGCAGAGAAGCTTGAGGTGGGATTCTTGTTTTTGAATATTGAATTGAAGCAACCAGCCACAGCCTTCATTATGCTCATCAATCCCCAGCAGCAATGATATAGGGATGGAGTCCTTGGACACCTCTGTCATTTTTGGTGCTGAATAAAAATATAAAGGGAGGAATAGACTGGACTGTAGCTCTGTTCCTTCCAACAAGAAACAGGATCCTCTGAGCACTTTTTACGTGCAAATTCTGCACTGCCTGGTTATTCATGTGTAACAGCACTACTGGATGTCTAGACTGCAGACAAATACAAAATCTTCAACTTTTACATGGATGGAATTAAGGTTTTCCTGGGGAAAAAAAAAAGTCTGTCTTGTGACATAATGTATAATCACAATTACTGCTGCAGAGAATGCTAGGAAAGAAAAAATCCAGCCAAGTTCTCAGAGTCCCGTGGGGAGTTTATGATGTCTTTGGGGTAAAAGGAAAAAAAAAAAAAATGACCTGTTGGATTTTACATTGAATTTGATCTGGAAGCTATTGAAGAAATGGTATTGTGTGTTCCTATATTTATCCTTGAATCACTTTTCTGACTGTAATAGCACTTAAAGTAATTGGCCTACTTAAATTAAGCATGGATTTTTGTCATTTGTGATAGTATTTTTTTATTTAATAATGCATCACAGTATATAACACTAAATGTAATTAAAGGAAGTCAATTTCACTTGAAATTATTACTTATAAATTAATTTTAGTACGTTGATTTTTAAGGTATATGAGTAAGCGTGCTGACAGGAGCAAATAGCAAGAGTAAGACTCCCCCTTCCTCCCCCGTAATTTCTAGCAGAGTGTGTGAGCAGTGGGCGGAGGTGGTTTCTCATAAAAGCTATTCACTAAATACTTTCAGGGCAGTGCCTTTTATGATATACAAATGGTCTTAAAATTATGGTACAGCCTTTATTCTGGGAGTATGCTATCATAGCCTCCCTGGAAGTTCACTAGTAGGAGGCGCTACTCAAAGATCTTTGGACAAACAGTTTGGGCAATTTCAGGCAAATTGTGCTACTGAAATTTGAGGGAAGTTACGGAAATAATTTTAATCTTCCAAAGAGTTTCAAAAATGCTTTGTAAATAGTGGATGAAAGTTCTGAAAAATCAAAATGCTGTGTGTGGTTTGGCACCTTCAGAACAAAAGGCTTGTCCCTTCAATTTAAAATAATTATATTTAAAATTTGTTTGTACCTTAAAAAACAAACAAACAAAAAAACTTCAAAAGTGTCTACGTGGGGAGGGGGAAGCTCATGGAAAAATTAAATGAAAGGCTTTATCAGAAACAGTCTTTCACTGGTTTTTCAGCTCAGTCATCTGGTCAAAAGTAATTATTAGTCTAGTCCTGAAGGCATCACTGTGCATTCTTTACTTTTTGCAAATCCTTGTAACATTTTGGCTCACAGTCTCCAGGCTTGGCTTTATTAGAAATCAGTGGCTATTGGTGATTCTATTTTTCTTTTTTTTTTTTTTTCCCCCTTTATACTATGAAACAGAAAGATGTTTCATAACACAGCATAGTGTCTGAAGAAAGAGCAAACTTCAGCAGCCTGAAACTGGAGGGTGCAAATTAATTCTTTTTGAACAGAGAGGTCTTTTAAAAATGGTAGATGTCATTTGCAGAAGGTCCTAAGTTCTCAGACTTTCTTTCCCTGACTGTTAGTAGTTTGAGTCTCCTGACTTTTCAAGCCATGGCATAAGGCTAAACTGTCCAGGCATGTGTGAATGACAAGGAGAAATTTAAAGATGATTTGGTGTACTTGAGCAGGGAATCTGAGGAATTAATTCCAGGAGGGAAGTCTGTTTAGTTCACATTTGTTAGGTAGCAGATGTTTATACATCCATTTAGAAACTGTTCGATAAATGCATAGCTGGAACTAGGTAGAAGGATAAAGTCTGTCCTGGAGGATGTTTGCAGGCCTTCAAGCAGAAAGGTTGTTATTCTGAGAAAATATAATCACATTATCTCAATATGCTGTGAACTTTGAGTAAAGTTTCAGTCTCTATTGTCTTTCACGGCAAGTGTGTGTTTATGTAAGTATACCCGTATGTAGATAAACATATGCGCAGGAGTTCATATATGGAATGAAGGAAATGCTCCTTCTGCTCCCTTTCTGCCTTTGTCCACTTCCTCCTCTAAGCTTTATGATGCCACACTGGGCAGGATTTTTTGGCATTCTTCCTAGATGGGAAAGGTTTCTTTTCCATTTTACCTGATTAAGAGTTGGCATGGCTTCCCATCACTGCTCTGTGTTGTCTTTACTGAGACAGAAATTCTAGTCCTTGTCCTTCTTGTATTTTCTGTATTTAGATACTGTTTTTTATTTATTTATTTATTTATTTATTTCTGTTGTTCACCTTTTTGTGGGTTTCTTCAGCACTCTTTGCGATAGGTTGGAGCTAGCACTTTGACCAGGACTATTCCTTTTTTTCTTCTGTCAATGATAAACTGTGAATGAATGTACTCTGAAGGATTCTTTTTGTTTCTTCTCTGCTAGTCAAGCATGGTGACTGAGTATGTTAGAGAACAGATAATGTTATTAGTCATTGTCTTCATACAATGAATTAATCTTGGGTGCCCCAATGAACATAAAGCTCCTGAAATCTTTGTGGAGCATAAGTATGGGAGGGAACGTAATTTTGATGGAGCCCTGAGGGTCAAAATGTTTTTCCTGCATAGTGTGGCTATCAACAAGTATGTGCTGTTACCATGCCTACACTGAACTCATATGCTTCTGATATATTCATATAATTTTAAAACAGGCTACAGCATTTGTATATGTATATGGTAGCAAAACTATTAGCACCAGCTTTTTGTTCAACGTTCAGGAACTAGGAAGATCTGATGCATGCAATCCAAGACTGCATTTAAAAGTAAAGCCACAATTAATTTTCTCTTCTGAAAATGCAAGTTAGGATTGTAAATAGTCTGCACTGCAGTGATCTTTGTGGAATATGACATAAGTATTATCAATACTGTGAATTAAAATAAACACAAGGGCTGTTCACTTAGCCCCCAAAGAAATGGAAGATTAATTTTGTGTCAGGAAGCAAGGAAGGAGAGAATGCTTTTCCTTAGCAGGAGAGAAAAAAAAAAGGGGGGGGGGGGAGATTTGAGGGCATGATGAAGAGTAAGCAAAGCTTGATTGCTTTTCAGATGGAGGTGAATGCAAACAAAAAGCTACTCTTTCTATGAGGTTATTAATGCAGAAAATGCTAATGTAAAAGAAGTAAATTCTTGTCAGTGAAACATTCTCAATTCAAACTGCACAAGTTTCTATCTCAATGGTCCCTCTCTTCAGGAAGTGATCTACGAAACTATGGTGATTCCCTCAGCCGCGTGGGTCTCAAAGCATTTGGAGTTACCTGGGCTCAGGGCACAACACCAAGTTGTACACTTAGTCAGTACTGGAGTCATTTGTTATTAGCTACATTTATGACTTTATATTAAACTATCCATTCAGTGAGGTTCTTTTTATCATAGCATCTGAGCAATTTATAGTTTAATGAATCATCCTGCAAGACAAGAGAACTGTGCTTATTCAGTTGTATAGAACTTGCGCAGACGTGAGGAGTTTTGGACCTCTTGGATTTGTGTGAATACAAAGTAGGCATCTTACTCACCTTGATTTCAGAAAGGTTATGAAGGTCATTGTTAATGTTTAGCTAGCTGTCCACAGCTATGCAAGCTTTTCTTCTTGGCCAGAGCAGTGCAAAGGTGGCAGAGGTTTGCTGTTCCTTTAATTGTGCTGTGCAGGCCTTTTGCACGGTCTTCGTTTCTGTTCTGGTGTATTTAATGCTTAGATCTGTTGCTTTGGGAGTTGTTTTAAGAGTTATTTCAATCATTTTAGAAGCAAATGCATCATTAGACTGTGAAGAATTAAAAAGTGGAGGAAAAAATGCTTCACAATTTGTATTATTCAGAGTCAGAGCCCATTAGGAATGTAATCTCAATGTCTAAATTCCATTGGAGAGTGATTTAATATTCATCACGTTATAGCATTTGTTTAAATGGAAATAATGCATTATTTTTGTGTACAAATTGAGTAAATAGGATTAGTTTCATTACTGGGGAACATTGAGTCCTACAGAGATCCTTTTAATACTGGATTTTTTTTTTTTATCTCTCTTTGGTAATCAACACCCCCAAATAAGCTGTTTCTAACAAAAACAGATGGGAGAATCACAGAGGGCTTTAAGAAAGAGTGGAGAATTGAATAAGGATATCCCTCAATTTCATTGATAATTCCCTGTTACAGGAGAGCTCTGAATGGAAGTAGAGCTACTGTAGTGCTACCTGGAGCCTGCAGTTTAGTTTATCAATTTGGAAGACCTATGGGGTCAGGAAATTTTGACAGTCCCCATTTCCCAGATGGGGGATATCTCATATCTCAGTAGGAATTGAACTCTTGGCTGGGTAAATTCTTCAGCTGATATGTAGCAGAGTTGGAAGGGATCTCGGAACAGTAGTTCAGCTCTGGTGCATATTATGACCAGCATGAATTTGATTTCCAATGTGACAGCTACTGTTTCTGGTCTGCCTCTGGTGCCTATTTGCTTGTATCATCACCAAAATGTCTTTCTGGCAAAATATATTTGGAGCAAGAGGGAAATAGGGAAATTATGCCTTAGAAGGAACAGTTATGTTTACACCAAAAGACCCAGAGATACTCAGTTCCCGAAATACAAAGCACCTCCTTTGCATACTGGACTGTAACCCAAAGTTTTTATTTGCCCTCATACAGTTCCTTACTGATTTTGAAAGTCATTTTGCTTTGGCCCACTGACATTAGTATTTGCCATTAACACAAGTTAAGATGTGTCTTGTCTTCCAAAAGCCATTATAATATCGAGAACTTTAAGATAAGAATAATATATTAACTAGAACCAATGCTTCCTTGTAATCACCTTTATCCTTCAAATAACAGAATCTTCACAGGAAGGAACTGTCCCTTTTCCATTTATTTTTGTAAGTAAGGATATGAATTCCCCCTTGCTGTGGAAGAATAATTAAAGGCCAAATTCTGACATTGTATTCATAAGTTGGCACAGCCTGTGCACCAACACTTAACTGGATATCCTACCAGGCACTTGTGGTCTAATAGAAATCCTGTTGGCTGAAGGAACAGCGGTGTGTTTTAATTTTGAGTGAAGATCTTCCCTGCTGCTCTGCATTAAGGATACTGTTAGGTTACCTTGGATGGAAGCAGGAGCTTATCAAATTGTATAACAACAGCTTGGACTGCAGATATTTGACTCCAAATAACAGTTCTAGTGCCCAAGGTGCACTCTGTCTTCACCAAGCAATATCTGGTGCTGTCCTGTGCCTCTGCTGGGCAAGCTAGTGTCTGTGGTGGTCTGCCTTTTTTTCTCTCTGAGCTTGTGCAGCCACACAAGTCTGGACAAACTGTAATTAAGTGAAATGATCTGTTATGGTATTAAGAGGAATAACAAGAGCAGCCTTGCAGTGGGAAGGGTGGGAGGCAAGGAAAGAGGGTCACTTTATGTGTTGGATTATTGGCCAATTAACAGGGTTGAGTGAGTACTGATGATGGAAGTATTCAAGTTTTTTTCTCAAATCCTCCTTACACCATTGGGGGGGGGGGGGGGGGGAAAACAAAATGTAGTAGCAGGAGGAGGGGTTGGAACCCCAAGATAAGTGAGTTGGGGAAGTGCAGCACGATCTCAGTAACCTCCTACTGGCCATGGAGAGAAGTTACACTGATGTAACGGCAGTAATATCAACGGGGGATAAAACTGTTTTGTTTTTTGTTTGTTTTTTATAGAAGCTCACTGCTCTCTTCCTGACGAGCTCACTGCAGTGCCTTTTCTGGCACCACTCACCCTTTCTTCAGCAATTCTGTGAACTATGTTCAACTCTGTATGTAGAAAGAAAGCGGCCCCTGTATTTGTAGGATTTTATCTTATATCCAGCAATACCATACCAGTTTGGGTTACTATAATTTAACCATTTTACTTTGGATCTGTTTTAGTAATAGCTGCTGTGCAACATCAGGAGAAAAAAAAAATCTAGATAATTAGCAATAATAGAAATAGGGAATGTCTTTGATTGTCAGTGAACAAGACATTCAGTGCTTCTTCAGAACAGTTGCATCAGAAAGTTGTTTGATGGTTTATAACATGAGGTTGAAAAAAAAATCTCATTAGTCTTAAGTGAGAAAGAACTACAAAGTTAGCAGTGAGATTTGTCTGTTTAGCACAAGTAGTTAAGATTATAGAGGGCTTAATTTCACCAGGTCAGCAACTTACTTGCAGTGTGTGGGTGTTTAAAAACAAAACAAACAAACAAAACTGTTTTATTTTGAGGGGAGGAAGAGAAGAAAGTTTTGTTTCTGGACTGAGATCTTCTTCTGTATATCCAATTGTAAATTAAAGAATCTAAATTGGTTTGTTTAAAGAATGATGCGTGAAAACTTTACCTTCTTTTTCAGTGAAAGGACTTGTGTATGATTCTCTCTAATTATGTAAGAACAGATGTACCAGTGTAACCTTAAATGAGTGAATAGGCTCCTTGAAATCCAGATTTAAATGAGTAATCACAGGAAGGGAATTGGAGAGTTTATAACCTATCTAAAATACTCAGATTGACTCCTGAATTCTAATCCTGCAGCAGAAAAGTCTGCTTAATATGGGGAAACATCTGCATGAGACATTTTTAAGTAACAGAGCCTGATATCATGCCAGGAAGCCCATGAAAATAGTATCAGCTTCTATCCTACAAAACATATGCATATGCTAACTGATCTAATTTTAGACTGGATTAGAGGGACTGCAAAGACTAAATATAACTTCAGATTAAAATATATGTAACTGTTTGCCAAGTGAGACTGTCTACATGTATGTGAGTAGTGAGTTGTTCAGTTTGTGTTGAATTGGCTCCTAATAATAATAATAATAAAGATATATGTGAATACATTCTGCATGTGTGAGATTATCTGCCAATCTATGTGTGACCTATTTAATTTTGATTTTGTTAACCAATTTCAAGCCAATCTGGTATGGCAGAGGCCTCAAACTTTTTCCATACATTTTGCAACTTAGCTGGTCAATATAGCAGAGCTCTGAATTCCTACTGTGTAAAAGGTTGCAGCATGGGCTCAACTGCAGGCCATTAGGCAGCAAAGAATCAACCCAGCAGCAGCAAGAGCTTGAGGAATCCCAAAAGAAAAGGGTGTTTTGTAAGACTCAAGGGTATTAAAGGCTTTTGTCAGATATTACTGAACAGGTGGTTACCAACCCCAAGACACAGTCATAGGACTCACCACTGCCATTGCTCAGGAAACAGTATGTTTCTAATGTTGCAGTGTTTAATCCCTCTTGTGTTAATTAACCTTTTGTTTCATTTTCCCTAGCTGTTGTTAGGAAAACTCATTGTTGTTACATTAAATAATGGATTGAGAGGGAGTAAACAACATCTAAAATGTTTCTAAAACACTCCATAGCAGTCACTGTGCTGCCTAGGATCTGCAAAATAAGTTAAATAATAATAAAGCTTTACTCATGGTTAGTGTAACATCTACTTTTTGGCCCTTTCCATTGCTTGAGACTTCATGAAATGTATTCTTCTGTGAATAATGACTTCATAGTGAAAACAGACAAATTTGAGACCCTTGCAGAAGGGCTGGCTGTGCCACCTGAGGGAAAGTCCTTACAAAAGTAATGAGGACCCTGAGGCAGGGGGGTGTTTGAAAAGCTCTGCCTCTGCACAAAAGGAGTGCATTTTTGTTGTGAGTCTTTGTTATTAATGTAGAAGAAAGATTACTCTTGTTATCTAGCAAAACAATAGCTAATTAGATCTTTGTTTCTTAATAACGATGAATGCTTAAGTGTTAAAAACATCAGGAGGAACATCTGGGGATTCTTAACGATTGTTTAGAAAACAAATAGCCTAGTCGAATTTCCTCTTATTTTTGGTCATTGCTGTTCTTAACATATTACTCCAGTACGATCTATAGGGACATTCATTTGTCATGGATTTATTAGAAAATTAGGGTATAAGAATACCTATGCTTTCTGTGCGTAAACATGAGTGATTTTGGAGAAGTGTAGCTCTGTGCTCCTGAATGTTATTTGTTACCCACCTAACTGAAAAAAAAATACCTTGGTTGAAATGCTGCTAGGAGAAATTAATATTGATTCGAGTGTTCTCTTTAGCAAAACAAGCTAATAAAAATTAAAAACTAAATGGTTTTTTTGCCTTAATGATTTAAAGACTGGAAATTGGCAAGCAAAAGGAGACCTGTGGGGATATATGTAAATAGCTTTGTTTTCCCATATGTCACGGGTAGGAGGATGGCTGCTTTTTTAGCTAATCCTTTATCTGCTAAAGAGATGTTTTGTTAGGAGAAAAGATACTTTTTTTAATTACTATTTTAAGGAAAGGCACTGATAATGATCTGAAAGATGGTTTTGGAACATTTAATGTTTACGGTTGTTAATTACTGTGGTAATTGTATAGAACTGGCAATGTGTGATGTTAATGCCTAGTTTATTTATTTGAAACATGTAAATACATCCACAAGCAAGTTTTTCATTAGAAAATCTTGTGTAGGATGTAGCTGTTTTGTCAGACATGAGAATTTCCCTCCAACCTGTCTTACTGTGGGGTGTTTTTGTACATCAGGTGACCTGTTGATATGAAATGTATGATTACAATGAAACAAAGCTAGAACAGTGAATTGTAATGACCACAGGAGATGCTTTGTTTCTACTCTTGGAACTTTTAGTTCCCAAGGAGTTTTTGAAGGTCTAGTGGCAGGAAGATGACCAATTCCGTTTGAGGGGAAAAAGAAGAAGCAAATCTAAAACTCTGTGATAGCTACCACAAAGTATGTTGATGGCTATGGTGAGGATTCAACTGAAGTCCAGCACCTAATGCTTCTTATTTAAACTGTAGTAAGAGAAGCCTACCTAAAATCTGGTTGTTTGTGCATGTCAAACAAACCATTTGTGAACTCTTAGAGAAAATCACTCTTAGAGAATGGCATGACCCTATTTCATCCCTAGTTTTGAAAAGAAACTCTGGCCACTACTTTGCAATATAGGTTGTATTCATTAGCATTCCTGTACTCAGAAGGCTCTTCTTCCTCTTTTTGACACATTGGCCCAAGTGGCTGAGTAAGGAAAGAGATTATTGACCCAGTTGTTTTTCCCAAAGCACAAGCTTCAGGAGGGGGGCCCAGGCAATTTTGTTCCCTTTGTTTAAAGGGTGAGGAAGATAGATCAGTATTTATTAGTTCGGAGGTGGCTTCTGTGTTCATTTCTGGTTCCTCTGACAGCCATGCAGTTAGTGTGTCTATTTAAAGTACAGTCTTCTCTGTCCCTCTACTCGCTTCATGCAGCAAAGGAAATGTGGAGCCGCTCCTATTAGAAATAATTGGTGAGAAGCCATGACTGGTGGCATACTACGCAGAGAGGCTTATATCTCACCTTAGTTGCTGAGGCTGCACGTCAGAGTCTTCAAAATGTTCTGCCTTTTGCCCTTTGTGATCACATTGCTTTAGAAACTTCACTCAAATGTAGATCTAGTGGACTGTTACAGCCTTGTCCTCCTTCCACTTGTGAGTTTTGTGAGTTTTCTTTCCAATGCGAAAAGCTGCAGAGTCATTTGGGTGACCAAAGGGCTAATCAGGGACTGGTTGTCTTCCTTTCCCTGCAGCCTTCACAGTTAGTGACATGCATTTTTGACACAGCAACTAAAAAAGCAAAGCCAGCTTTTTGAGAATGTGGGATTTACATTGTCTGTCTATTCTTATAAATAACTGCCTGTTGCTGAAAATAGTTGGTAATATTTGAGGATCAGTAAAGGACAGGAGTAAAATGGATAAATCTATATGTACTCAAAAACCTTGCACATGTGAACAGACCATTTAAAAGGACTTGTTATATTGATGTCCTCATGTGGGGCGTATGTGTAATTCATACATACTTTGTATGTATGTTTGAATACAAGCAGAGCCATACACATGCCAATGTGTATAGACAAAGAGCCAAGGCAGTTTGTACTTATGTTGAGGAACCTCAGTTACCTAGAGTTTGTTATTAGAAATTCAGCTTTAAATACAGAGGTAGTGTATAAAAAACAAACCACCACCAACAACAAAAAACACCTTACAGAAATAAAAGTTTGGCTTGGTAATATTTAGGCACATTAAGAAAAGGAATAAAATGAAAATATTTTTTTTGGACAATCAACACCAAGCTAAAATACCAAATAATCCAGAGTTGCTGAAGTTGAAGGGTAGGTATCATAAGCATATTTTCTTTGAAACTGCTTACAGCTCCCTATGCTCTCTATTTGGTGTGCACACAGCATGTCTGTTAGTTGTGTGTACAATCTTTGCAGGTATACATGAATTTAAAAAAAACAACAAAAAACCTACCAAAACCAACCAAAGAAACAAACAAAAAAACCCCTTGGAGGCTATGAGGTTTTTACTAGCACTGTAACTTTTTGCTATAATTTTATTTCCATGTAGCCCTGCTAGTTTCCTATCCCATTCTGCTTTCCAGATTAAAATTGCTTGTCTTTGGTCTGTCTTGGAAAGTGAGTTATTTTGGAAAGGTCAGGCTATATAGGTAATGTAATATTGTTGTGCTGAAGATAACATATCTGGCATGCTGGAGGACTGTGAAGACATTTCAAGTACTGCGCGCTTACCATCCCCAGTTTTTTTTTTCTCTATTCTTGCATTTTAGTTCTCTCCTCTTATATATCAAATCGAAATTCTGACTTCCATCATATAACATAGCATATGCCAAGCCTTCCCAAGATAAAACAACCCTGATGTTGCTGCTTTCACCATAGGAACTATATGAAGTTTTTCTCCTGGACTTAGGCTAGTGCAGCTGGTACGCTGTTGTTGATGCACAACACACTACGGGTAGTGTGTGGAAGTCCCTGGTACCTCAGTTAACATTCATGCTCAGGCTTTGGTGACTTCTGAGGATATAATCTGATAGATGTGGTTTTTGAAGTTAGCTCCATGCTTATTATAATTAAAATCAGACAAGCTGATAAATATTGAAAATGGTTGGCTGTAAATCCTTTTGATAGTCAAGGTAAAACATGTTGTAACCTACTTCAGTAACAACACTGAAGTAAAATTAACCAAAGGACTTGTCTCAAGGTCAAATTCAGCTTCTTTTCAGAGATTAGTGTATGTCCTAAGTTAAATTGAAAGATAAAAATTAAATGTGATGTTAAGATACTTGCAAGTTCACGTAGTGGAATAATTTAATGTGTATTTAATCACACTTTGAAGGACTTCCACCTGAATGTCCAGATATCAGAAGAGTAAGTGCTTGGAGGCAATCCGATTTATGAAGAAACAGTACCTTGCTATGTTGGTCTCCCCTTCTAAACAATTTTCTGTATTATCAGGAAGCTTTAAAACTGGTGATAAACCCTACAATTTTCTTTCTGTAGTGTGTGTGTGTAGGGTATTGTGTGTGTATTGCTAGTAAGGCAGCTGACAAAAGATATGCAGGCCAGCAGAGAAATAACTAATACAGGAGAATGAAGATGGCTAAGCTACTTTTCTCTTGGCCCCCAAGATGTTTTGATAATTGACTACTTGTTTCTACTACCCAATATGCATTAAAAGGGCAGTAATTATGGAATCTCAATCCTATCACTGTATTAATTTTGTGCTCACACTGTATTGGTCTCTGTTTCATTGTACTCAGACGCATCTATGACAAACAGTATAACTGGATGGTAATTGAGCTTTAGATAATACTTTTTTTTTCTCTGATGTCCTTGTATGCTTATTATTGAAAGTTTAATATGTTTACCCAGATTTCCTGTATAGAAGTGATCATATTTTCTTTCAAGAGTGGAACTTGTTTAGATAGAAAAATGTTTCTATTTTCTTCTCATGAATGATGACTTTTTTAACTGAAGATGTATGGCAGTAAAAGTGGGGGGAAGAAGGGGCAGCAGGACAGCAGAGGTTTTTATTTTTTTTTGTTTTGATACTATGAGTGCATCAAGCTAGGAGTTGTTTCATAATGCTCTGAAGGACAATTTGTGTATCAGAATCTTTTGAACAGTATTATGCCTGGACAGTGGGGGATGTGAGTCGTTACTTGCTGGCCATAATCCCAAGTGTCATTGACTTCCCCTGGGAGCAAGAGGGCCATGCTATTGCTGACAGCACTCTGCCTTGAGTTGTGACTCTGGAGAAAGGAGGTTTGGCTTTACGAGGTACTTGGTCTTGTGTAGCTCCAGAAGGGGTGCCAGCAAACCCCAGTGGTAGAGAACAGATCATTGACAAACGCCTCCTTCATGGTGAAAAGACATCGTTCCTACAGCTCACCCCTCCTTTGACACAGGATGTTATGAGTTATGTAGCTTCGATGGCAATTGACCAAGCCGATGAATACAGTCTGTTTCCAGTTTCACAGCAGGATCCAGGAGGGCTTGGGTTCTGATCTCTGGATGGGACAGCTCTCTGCTTCCTGTTACTGATCTCGCACAAGTGAGGGTGGATGGGAAAGCATCTACAGTGTATTTTTGAGTAATCAAGATCCCTGCAATTTCTGGGCTGCAAAATGCTCTGTAGTGAAACTTAATACTTTTCTTTCATTAAAGTGAAAAATTGTTTTGTGAGGTTTTTTTCCCTGATAATTTCTGTCCACCAGAGCTACATAGACACTAGGTTCTTCAGCCATCAGCAAGGGGCTGAAACTGCAGAAATGCTGTTCTGTTGTGACAAGACAGACCTACTGCCAAGAAACATTGGGTCAGTTGAGTCTGTCTGATCTGGGGAGAACGGGGGTGGTGCAGTTTCAGCCCCTTGCTGATGGCTGAAGAACCTAGTGTCTATGT